>CAVLEF010000002.1:0-600000 GCA_963661955.1 Leptosia nina | reverse complement strand
TAAATAGCACTACGATTTTTAAAATTTCACCTAAATGTTTCTAGTTTGTGATCATCACACCCTGATTGAACATGGGGCCACCTTAAAATGTTCTACTTATCTACAAAAAAGTATCATCAAATCGCTTCCTGAACGACGTAGTTAAGAAGAAAACAAGATAATTTAATTTAAAAACTTATTCAGTCTGCTTACAATTGTTCTACATGTTGTGTTCTTTTGTAAATAGTTATGCATAATTCAATTACTTTTCTACAATTATTGTTATTCTTGTTAATGTTTATTCTGCAATACATTTCAACAGACTGTACAGCCCTCTGTTGATGAAAATATGAAATAATATAATTCAAAGTAAATTGTAAATAGCGCCATCTGTGTCAAACTGTGTTAACAATTTACGTAGACACGTACATTTATAAGTTGTAAGGTAAGGACGAAAGAAATAGGAATATAGGTATTTCATTAAACACAATATTTTATAGGCTTAGATGCATAAAAACATAAATGTTTAGGGATTGACAGCTTTACGAAATTATGGTAATATACTTAAAAATAATTATTTAAATGGTATGTCATTGTATATGTATCTTGCTTATCTCTACAAAAACGATTAAATAATACATTATTAACGATAATATTATTATTCTTATTTTTTAAACCAATACTACCTTTCTAACAAGGGGACAAACTTTGTTTAATACGTGAAAAGAAACAAATATCTACAGTGCTGCCAACTATACGGTTCGAAAATGACTAAAAAAAATGGTGTTGCCGATATTACGGATCCTGCGCGTTTAGGATGATTTTTATCTTTATGGCTACTAGCACTCCTAGAGTAATGTTATATCAAAACAATAATGCTTTAATAAAAAAAGATAAAAGGCATAAGCCTATAAATGAATCTATAAATATCCTATCACATGTATCATTTTGATTACGATTTTGGTAATATCTATTTTAATTGTAAGCTTGGTAATTCTGATTTTTTTTTATTAAAACAATTTGACGCCACATAGTCTTATTTACAAGCATAATAATAAATAAATAATAATATTTCCTTTAATTTTTATTATTGTAATTACGAGCAGTTTTAGGTAATTATTTGGCAATACATTTTCTTACTGTCAGCAACACTGCGTCGTAAGTCCACCATTTTCCCTTTATAACTAACCGGTGTTCAAAACACGTGCGTACTATCAAGTTACATGGAAAACTTAAGTGTTTGCGTTTAAAATACAATTAAAAGTATAGAAAAAGGTGCAGCGCACTTTATTATTTTTGTGACAAATATAAAGGAAGTAAAATGAACACGGAAAAGCTGAAGAAGTTGCAGTCACAGGTGCGCATCGGAGGTAAGGGTACTCCTAGACGCAAGAAGAAGGTGGTCCACGCGACTGCCGCGACGGATGACAAAAAGCTACAGTCATCCCTGAAAAAGTTATCAGTGAACACGATCCCCGGCATCGAGGAAGTAAATATGATTAAAGATGACGGCACAGTGATTCACTTCAATAACCCTAAGGCCCAGGCATCGCTTGCGGCGAACACCTTCGCCATCACCGGTCACGGTGAGAACAAGCAAATAGCCGAGATGCTCCCCGGCATTCTCAGCCAGCTCGGCCCCGAAGGGCTCAACCAGCTTAAGAGGATAGCGTCCAGTGTCGCCGTCCCGAAACCCATAGATGAGGACGATGAAGTACCTAACCTAGTCGGCAACTTCGATGAAGCCTCGAAACAGGAGGCCAAAGAGGTAATCACCGAGGAAAAGGAAAAAGAAAAAGAAAAGGAGGAAAAGAAACCTGAGGCAGAAACCAAAGTAGCCGACAAGAAGACCGATTAGACAGGATTAGTTTTAATTGATCAAAGTGAACGCTAGGGTTTCCAAAGCCTATGAGGTGTGTCTCAAATTTGTTACGTTAATAAAATGTTTGATTTACCATGATTCTTTTGATGTTTCGGTGACGGTGCCTTGCGGACTCATGTCTTTGGAAGCCTGCATCCATGCTACATCTTACACTAACTCTCATTTTAAGTGTATAAACTAAATAAGTTTATTTGAAGTCATAGATGTCATATAACTATATTTTGAAATCTGGTCCGCTTTCAACACAAGTTAGCTCTAGCGAGAGTCAATATTGTATAAAATATAAAAATTGTAAAATGTGAAAAACGGTTGGAGTTTTTGTTATGGCTGTATGTGACATAAACTTTAATCTTGAACTGTGTTTTTATTATTTCATTGGTTATACTACTATTTGTCCTTTTAAATGATGCATCCCAAAATGCCTTCAGTGATACTATTTATTATATGTATCGCACTTCTACATAAAATAATTACATAAAAAAGTAAAGGGTCAGTAGGTAAGGAAGTCAGTTGATAGAAACGTTATCAGTCATTACCAAAAACCACAAATTGATAAGTAGCTATAGTGTTGAGATTTGTAAAAAATATTTTATAAGTAAATATTTGTTAGATTTTTATAAACCTTATGAATAACTGAATATATATTTCTATAAGCATTTTGTGTAGTTTACGCAAGTACATTTAAATGAAATACTATGAATTGTAAATACATAGGTATATTAGATACATATGTATTTACAATTTATTTTAACAACCGCCAGATGCTTTATTTAAATAGATATTCTATCATATTTCGGCATTGTTCAAGAAAATATGTTCAATCACATAAAGTTGCAAAGTTAATTTTTAATTGAACACATTGTATTGTTCTTTTAATTTCTTTAAATGTTAGATGCTAATTAAGGATTTTAGCAGATGGTGCAAATATATTAAGGAAAAAAGACCTTCAGACAACTGTCATTGTCAAGTATTATCTGTTCATTATTGTCATATCGACTTCAAATCATTCATGTACATTACCAAAAATAGTTAGGTATCTCAGAAGAATTATTTAATGGAAATATAATTGTTGAATTGAAAATGATAGCCCGACCCTGGACAGAGGACTTGCCCAAGTGTAGGAATACTTGTGTCGCCTCGTGTTTCTCTCAGCTTGGTGATTCTAGCTCTACTGATGACTGCTTGTGTTTCTATTGCCAAACGGAAGACAATTCGTATGTATTATGTTGATAATGCTTTTATTTACAACACATCTCTAAAATGATACGACATCATTAAATAGTCGGGTTGCTGATTCGTTTGTTATTGCAGTTGTTTATATGGAGTGTTTGAACCTCATAATGGTTTGGAAGCAGCTAGGTTTATTATGCAAAGAATGGCCGCTGAGCTCCTCTTTCCACCACCATCCATTCACAACACAGACGAGGAGATAAGGGAGCGCCTCAGGTAGTGTTTTTTTCTTCATTCTTTTTTTTAGATGAGTGTACCCTGAACTATATATAGACTCTGTAGCAAAAAATAATTAGCTTAGTTAATTGTTCCCTCCTAGCAAAATGGAGATGTGTAGTGTGTAATATATAGAATATAACCAGTTATTTATATTTAAAATTTCAGGAATGCCTTCATATCCGTAGAAAAGGCATATATAGAAAATTATGATGGAATGATAGCTGAAAGAACAAGTCTGCAATACAGATTACAAACCCTTAATAAAACTGAGGTAAGTAAGTATTACTTTTAAAACTATTAAATATGGTAATTTGAACATTTAATTAATTATTGTTTAAAGCTCAAGATATTGTACTAAGCTTAACAAAGATGTTTGTTTATAACATTACCAAGAACAAATAAAATCTAGAAATACCTACAAAAAAATAAAGTGTATATTTTATGTAATCTTATCTATTCAGTTTGAAACAATTTAACAACACGGGCAAATTTGAATAGGACACAGTAACACAAGTGTTAGATCAGCTGTACAGAAATCTGTGAAACCCGGTTAAAGTTCTGCTTCTATTGTAATATTTTTTAAATCTCAATTGATTTCTTATTTATTTTATGATATGATGTGCAATGTAAAAAATACCACGATTTTTATAACTGCCATTTTAAAATACCTATATATATGAATAATCCTCCGACTTAGCAGCGACGACACAAGACTAGTGCTACGCGCTAACGCGCGCGCCCCCACACTAGTTCGGCAACTGTCAAATACGAACGATGGCACGCATTTTGTCGCCTAAGCCTAATTTGGGATAATAAATGAATATTTTCGAATGTAACATTGTGTTTCCGTCTTAATAGTATTTTGTAATCATAAATGCAAAATTATCTAGTACTATGATTTATGAAAATTTTTATATTACAGATATCCCAAAACTGTGACAACATTCTACATAGGCTTAAAGAGATTGACCAACATCTGTCTGGCGGTACGACTGTAGTTCTTGCTCTGGTCCACAATAACAAGCTATTTGTAGCCAATGTCGGTGAAACCAGGGCACTTTTATGCAGGACCGATGACAATTCTGTACTAAGAGTTGTCCAACTGACCATGGACCATAGTTTGAACAATGAAGACGAATTATTAAGGCTGTCACAGTTGGGTTTAGATGTTAACAAATTGAGAAACTGTAAGTAATATACATAATACCATTGTTTGATTAGAAAGCACAGGGAGGATATATTTTTTATTTATTTTTTATTAATTTTATTGTAGATCAAATAACCAAGCCATATGACATCTAAACAATGCTATCAACCTATGCGACTTGATATATTGATATTCAGAAATGCACTGATTAAAACCGTAACGTGATTTAACTCCACGGCTTTCTCATGTCGGCTGTGGTTCGTTCGAGACCAAGTCCAGCATGTTTCAGAACAATCATCATATGATTAGGAAAAATGTTGGGCCTAGTTGATTATTATTAGCCATACATACCACTCACCAAATAGTCAGTCAAATGTCATCCGAGTTCTGCCCTTTTGGTATCAGTCATGATTTACAAACAGTGTTTTACTTTTAATAAGTGATTCCGTTAACTCTTTCAGTTCAATACTTGGGCAACCAAACAGGCACAAGATGTCTGGGCAATTACCTAGTCAAGGGGCTTTACAAAGCATTTCCAAGCATCAGCACAGCCACTTCTGAACCCGTTGTTGCTGCTCCGGAGATACATGGACCTATAGCATTAGATCAGTCTTGCAGGTCTGTTAGAAGTTTTATATTGCAATACTCATTACAATAGAACCCTCTTTCTTTTTCTCATTTATCAGTGATTCTCTAAATTGTATTCACATTTTATACATACTAATCATTTTATCTACTAAAAAACACTCCAGAATCCGATCAGATTCATACATAGGGATGAACAGACTATGACAACAACTTGGTTGTTGGTTTCATATGTAGAATAATATTGATATTTTTACAAGGGGTGGGGTACCCCTCTTCTGTTTTAAACTTGTAACACACAAGCAACTATATTATGCATAAAATTTTATAATTCAAATAATTGCACTTCTATGTTTGACATTTGATGCTTAATATGACAATTAGAATATTTTTTAAATTAAATAAATGCACAATTGCAAATCATAATAAGTATTGTTAAAATGTACAATATCTTTTCAGGTTCCTTGTTCTAGTCAGCGCCGGAGTCTACAAACGCATCCAAGAAGTGAAGGGCAACAGCGAGGAAACTAACAAACAGCTCGCGCAAAAAATCGTCGAAAACTTCCGCAAGCAGTCAGACTTTACGCGCGTCAGTCAGTCCGTCCTAGAAGAGATCGAAGAAGACTTCGTCTCGTACTGCCTGAAAAACAATTTGACGCCGAAACCGAACACGCACATAACCCTCCTCATTCGTAATTTCAACTTTCTCCCGCCAATACCTCAAAATGACAGCTGTCAAAAGCAAACGACATCCGTCAGATTCAATCCGATCGTTCAGTCGAAATCGAACACGCTTCTGAACGAAATCGATTCCGAGTTGTATTCGTCTGGGACGAACGATTGCGAAACGAACGACTCGATTGTGGATACGAATCGATCGCTTGAATCGACGTCTGATATTTATCCGAATCGGCCCTATGAAAAGGACAAACGGGTAAAGGGTTATGTGGATTTTACTTGTTACTATGAAAATGTTGCTAAGGCACGTAAAAATGGTACTCTTCCGAGCTTTATTAAGTAGAAATTAGAACAAGGGACATTGTTATTTATTTCAAATGGCAAGATCACGCTCCAGTTTATCGTGGCTCTGTGCCCTGCGGTTTATTTAAATATTACTTTATAATATTGTTATAAAGTAATATTTAAATAAACAATAAAATATTTATATAAATTTTACGAAGTTTTCTTTTATTTTTAAATTTCAGTTTTACATTGAAATTATATAACTGACTTGATTTCGAAACAAAAGAAATTTTTGTCCTAAAATTATTTATCAAAGATAGTGAATAGACTGATACATAAAAATATATAAAGAAAATTAAACAGGCTTGTAATCCAACTTGCTCTCGAGTTTCTTATTGTCGGCGACCTTACGCACCGCTTTCATGAGATCCTCCTGAAAATTTAAGAACATTAGATGTACTTTGCGCAAGAGGTGTATGACTCGGTAGCTCAATTGGTATAGCAAACAGCACGGAACGCTGACGATGCCGGTTCAAATCCTGCCCGAGTCGAAAATTCTTTCAATTTATTTTCGATTTTTAAATTACATTAGATGTATTTTCCAGAAATTGCACTTCATGGAGTAGTAAACATAATAATGACTAAATACCTGTATAATATACTCCCTCTCTGCTCTGATAGCAAAGAGGCCAGCCTCAGTGCAGACATTCCGAAGATCCGCTCCGTTGAATGTGTCAGATAGTTTCACCACCGCCTCATAATCCATCTCACCATGTTTAGCGATGGGCCCCGCGTGGATTTTAAGAATCTCCAGTCTGTAATAAATTGTATCATGATTAATTAATTTGTCCACTATTGTCAATAAAACTGTCTCAATGGCACTTAATACTTCAAAAGACTTTATTTTTATATTCAAGTATATTTGATAAAACAAACTATTTAGTGCATTGGATATAGATGTTTCTGTCCCACACATGGGACAATGTATTTATTGAAGGTGGACCAAGCCAAACCAACTTTTAACTTTATAATAAAAAAGCATGAATTAATAAAAGGGATATGTAACAATCTCATCATAAAAACAGTTAAAAAAATTAAGTAGAGACAATGCAATGTATGTGGACATAAATATTTAATTAAATGTATTCTCACCTAGCTTGCTCATTAGGCAATGGAATTTCAATCTTCCTGTCGAGACGTCCGGGTCTCAGTAAAGCCGGGTCGAGGGTATCAGGCCTGTTGGTAGCCATGATTATCTTCACTTGACCCAGAGAGTCGAAGCCGTCCATCTGGTTCAATAGCTCCATGAGGGTTCGTTGAATCTCACGGTCGGCGCTGGTACCTTCCGAGAAACGACGACCACCTGTGGAATTTTTGGATTTATAAAATCGCGCACAAATTGTGTTGCTTCTTATTAAAGAATATTTGTTGGACAATAACTGCGTAATAGTGGAACTTTGAATTAGGTCTGGACTCGTTGGTGTAACGATAGTAAAGTATGGCTAATAATCACAGGTTGAGGATACGATCCCCACCGAATCTGGGTTTTTCTAAAACATGTTGGATTTTGATAAAAATCTGGATTTTGAATGGGAGGTAGGACAATTGAAATTGCATCCGCGTCACGAACCACCGTCCGGAACAGATGAAAAAGTTATGAAGTTTAATCACGTTTTTATTTCAGTCTCAGTCAGGATTTCCGAATATACAAAGCTAAAATGACATCTCGTTTAGATAGCTGGGATATGTTACCTACCATCATGCTAAAAAAAAACTTACCAATAGCATCAATCTCGTCCATGAATATGATACACGGTTGATGGTCTCTTGCATAGTTAAACATCTCACGAATGAGACGAGCTGACTCGCCTATATATTTGTCCACGATTGCAGATGACACTACCTGGAAATTTATTATTCATGTTATGGCAGTGTCACTGTAGATTAAGTAAATAAAAACCTAAATTGAAAATCATAATTTAAAAATATATTTGGACACGGGCGTTAGTTTTGACCAATTGAGCTAAAGGGTTAGAGCAACATGGATCATCAAGCAAGGAACGCTATGGATGCTGGTACTAGTTTGGGTGGGGTACCAGCATCCTCGTAAAATGTTTTCAATATTTGTTTTTATTCATAAAATGTCATCAAGTGAAAGATGTTGAAGTTTTCAAACAAATACCTATTTATTTTGTTTACATTGTAGTGTTAACCCTGCAAAGTGTGTATTAAGCTGTAATTTGTTTAAATATACAATTTCCCTTGGCGGTATCATATTTAAGGGACAAAATTGATTTGTGGTAACAGCCACTTTAACCTTTCACGCTACTACAACATTGTTTAAATTTTAGTTTAAGAAATATATATATAGATTATATCCATTGAGTTAGGATAGGAATGAATAAATTACCTTTAAGAAGTTAGCATCAAGTTGTGAAGCAACAGCCCTAGCAAGCAAAGTCTTTCCAGTTCCTGGGGGTCCATATAGAAGGCATCCTTTGGGTGGGGTGATGCCCACACGCACAAATAATTCTGGGTTCAGGAGTGGCAGTTCAATAACCTGAAAATACACAAATATATAAAAATACTTGCGCTATTTGAAACATTTATTTAGTATATATTTTTTAAAACCATATACATTTAATATTTACATAAAGTTCATGCATATCTGTGATGAGAGATCATATTATAAAAGGGTTTTCATTGTCAAATAAAATGTAGAACGTACCTCTCTCAGCTGCCTGATCTGCTCCTGTAGACCTCCAATAGCTGAGTAAGTGACATCACCTGGATCTTCGTGACTCATATTGTATACTAAAGGATCCACCTGAACAGAAGCATTCCATTTAATTAGGTAAATGTGAAAAGTTAATTAATGTGTAAGTAAATCATAACTAGTCTTAAGGAATCATACAGTTTTCTTTTAATCTGCAACTTGTAAACATTAAACCCAGAATTGCAATCAACAAGTCACTCAAAAAATTGTTTTAACATTTGAAAACATTAATATTTTTCACATGTTATTGCACATGAAGGCACTATACAATTTAAATCAAATACAATGGGCAAGTGTCGCCCCACATTCTTCCATTAGGGATATGTATCAATAACAAAGCAAGAAAATTTCAATTTTAAATATCATTAATTTAAACCAGAGTTCCCCGAAAAATTTCTGTAGTAGACCCCTTTACCATTGTCTTCCATATTGGGACCCCCTACTTACCTGATATTGATTTGCTGTCAATTTGTAACTGTTGTGAAGTTTAGTGTTAAAAACTTAAAGTAAAACCAGATGTTCATTTATACATTTATTAATTGAATTTAAATTAAAAGAACTAAAAATATTTTTTTTTATCTGTTATTCAACATATATAATATTTTTTTTACTTTATAGGTACTTTAATAAATAATGTATGTTTTGATATTATAAGATATTATGATGTAAGTAAACAGGTATGATCAGTGTATGTGTTGAGAGCCACTATCGTGGAAACCTGTTTTTATCTCATGGACCCCCAAATTTGTTGTCATAGACCCCTAGGGGTCTATATACACCACTTTGGGAATCACTGATTTAAACCAATAAACATGAACAGATTTTATTAATTGGTGGGAGATATACAGCATGGTCTCAGTAATAGGTTCTTTTTTCTCTTAAGCCAGGAACCGAAGTAAATATAGAAATGCAATGCCCCAGGAAACTACCCAAATTTAAATGTTAAACATACCTCTCTCGGTAAATGCCTCATTATAGTGAGTGTAGTCATGTCTAGTGCTACTCTAGTACCTCCTTTCAACTTATTCTTGTCTAACTGACGTCTGCAGCCCACTACATAGCGAGGACCATTTGTAGCCTTGACAATGACTGAAAAAGATGATATCTTTAAATAGCATGACTCCATCCATAAAATATATGTAAGTAAAGCATTTATTCTGGTCCTATCTTTATTTCATTATTTAAATGTTTGAATTAATATTGCATACACAAGATTATTCTTCATATTCCTTAATTCTAATTATGTTATTAAAAGAGATACACAACAATAAGCACTACAAGAGGTTAATCCATATTTTTAGCGAATTGACATGTTTAGGAACATTAAACAATGTGTGTAAGAGAAAAATAAACCAAAAACCATTAGTTTATTGGTACGACTGGCAGTTTTATATTGTTACTCTTACATTTCTCTTCCGTCAGTTGTTTCAATACTTCACCAACAATCTGGCCAACACTTTGCAAGGCCTTTAAATCATTTTCACTTTTGTCATACTGCTTTGTGAGGTCTTTTAACTGCTCTCTCACTGAAAATCATAGCATGGTTTAATTACACTTGTTGTACGGTACTACGATAAAAATATATAGTTTTGTAAATGTCGTATTGTTTAATAACAACAAAAATCAATTGGTTTTATTGTGTTTCTATTCAATAAACAATATCATTGGAAACGGTAAGAGATGATTCGGCACAAATTGATTACTTTTGACCGATATACTTACTGTCTTTGAGTCTCGATTCGACTTCTTTGTGCTCCATTAGTTTTTTACGATAATCTTGAAATGCTTTTTCACGTACAGGCTCCATATTTTTAAACTTCGTTTAATTAAATTCAATTCAAAGACCACTACAAAATGCACAAGAACAATTTAATGATTCTTCAAATTCTAGCAACTGACAATTGACAAGGTACTAAGGTAAGGTACGGGTATAAATGACAATTTACAATAATTGTTGACACTGGGCCATAGACGAGTAACGAACACTGTGGATATGCTTAATAAACAAAATAATGAATGCGTATAATTTTTCTTACTTGGAATTATTAGTAAACAAACACACAATTTACATGAAATTGTGAAAAAACACTTTGAGACACTGGATTATATATCAAACTAATGAGCTACCACAAATTTACTTTGTAAAAAACATAATTTTATGCTCAAATTAATAGAAGTCCTAAAAACGTATCTACGAAAATGCACAGATTTAAATTTCTTTAGTTTTTTTTTAAATATGTAATGGCCTGGTAACGACACCTTTAAGCTAAGTTTTATTGATTTTAGTTTAGTTTTACATTTTCATAAGGATTGGTTGTAAGCAAAATCAACGACAGTAGAAGGTCAATAAAAAGGAATTAATCTATAAATAAATCGATATTATGAATATAAGTACGAAAAGTATTTTTAAAGTGTACACTATTTATTGAAGTAAGTAGTTTATTTTTGTACTACTTATGTGTTAATTAAAATGTATTAATAGAAGAAGTACTTGAAATACATTTTTATGCCGTTCTTTTGTAATTTTGTATTTCACTTGCATAGTTTTAACTGTTATCAAAATAGTCTACATTCATAATAGAACTTGAAATTCCCAGAGAAGAGATAAAATAACAAAAGGCGCTCACGCTCAAACCAACCAAGGAAATTATCAACAAGAATTTTTATAAAAACTTTCGTCCCGAATGTGCCGCGATAAAACTTCCGTCCCGAACCTTTTATTTTCCAACAAAACATCACTTTTCGCCGTCAATTCAATTCTTTATTCGATAACGTGAATTTTCTTTTACACAGTCTACAAAGTTGCTGACACAAGTATACTTAATTTATTATACTCATTAAAACAACTTCAAGTATACTTAATATATTTAAAGTTGTTGTACTTTAGTATACTTAAAAGCACTTCAAAATAACCGAAAATTCTTATTGGAAAATATCACTCCTAAAGTTTAATAAAAAAACTTTCCAACTTCCTTTATATTACAACGCTCTATTCTGACAAATCCCGTAAGGGTCCCCGTAGTGGAACATTCTATCCACATCAGCATTTGACTCGTAATGGAATAAACCAGTAGCTGAACTAATAAGGACTTGCTATATATTGGGTGTATGGCGAACACAGAAATCTAATTTTCAATTACTTGTGCAAGTTTAAGGGAACATTTCCCTCGTGGCGAAACGAACAACTCAATTCACTACACACGACACAGAAGTGTGGCGTGATAACTATTGAACTTAGTGGCACACTATCAAAGAATATAATATAATGTATCACTATTATGCAGTTTTTAATAGTTTATAGCTGTTAATTTGATCTAATTTTAAAAGGTCACATTAAATTAAAGCATTTGAGCACGTTTATCTACAACTAAATTTTATTGTACTACAATAAAATTTTATGTATTTCTCTACTCGTAAGCATTAAAATAGTACTTAAACATACAGTAGAATCAAGACTACGTCTGGAGTTAAACACACTACTTAGTTAATTTGCTATTTAGTCAAATCAAAGACTTGTGAATTAAACATCCGAGATTAATAATCACATTATAATAAAAGGTATTTTGTTATAACTTCAGCTTGTCATTCTACATGTCAGTGTGTCACAGAGCTATCTATGGCCTATTGTGTGAACTTACACGAAACTTGGTCACATCGATTGAAGATATGACGTTAGACATTTTATATATACCTCCTTCCTCCTCATTCGCTCCGCTTAAAACCTAGACAAAAGTATCATCTATAAATAAATAATAATCTATACTCATTATACTTCCTGATAGTAAAAGTGTTTTATTTAAAGTTCCTGATAGTTTTGTATGGCTGATAAACGGTAGGAATGCTGAAATTGCGTCCGGATCACGAACCACAGACAAAAGATGTAAAAATTGTGTAATATGCGTTAAAGTTGCAGTCTGTGGATTTCCGAATGGCCTAGGCAAAAGTTAAAGTAAGCCCCAAGCTCGCCTATCGTCCTCTGACATAAACTTCCAAGTTATTAAGGATAAGGGTTTCTAAGAAGAATCTAAGTCTGCTTTTAGTGCCATCTTTATAAGAATAAGGTTCTTTAGAAGATAATTGTATGCCATATGAGGAAATTTATTTTCTGCCCTTAAATCATTCTAAGTAAATTTAACCCTTCGCCAGGTAAGTTCTTGGGATTACCTGTCAGAAATAGTTACTGTTGAAATAATGTGCCCTACGAGATGTATACTGTTATTACCATAAACACAGTGTATTTCGACCAGTAGACCGCTACTGTTATAACATAAAAAACAATGTTTAATTTACGAAATAAATATTACTTCTTGACGAAGAAGAATTTAATAAAACCTTATTAATCCAATTAATATATCGTTTTTGCACTGTTGTTGCGCATGATAGATTAATTTGAAAAATAGTTTAGTAAATATGTTGTATACCTAAAAGAACCAAATTTCAACTCCAGAAATATTTGCTTAATTTTATGGACGTTGGGTTTTTTTCGCTGATATATTTTTGGTCTCTACTGTTGCTTGTTGGCTACTGTGGCGCGGCTTTACCCGGTTTATTAAACATGGAAAACAAATTAATCCCAAAAGAACATTGTTAAATTTCCTTTCACACTTTTCGTTGTTAGCCAAAATTCTGTCAATTTTCACGAGTAACATTTTAAAGATAAGACAATGTTGTATTCCTTTTATCGACTTTTTATATTTTTATTGGACTTTTAAACGATCGATTAAATATCTTATCTATATATACATAATCTGAGTAAAGTCACTATCTATTTATTTTAAATATATTTAGTCCCTTCGTTTAAGTTAGTAAACATGTAACCTTTTTAGATCTGTATGTTTTTATTTTAAGTTCTGTGTTTTTTTTTGTTTATGTTATTTTTTGTTTGTATTAATTTGTTTCGCCTACCTTGCACATCTCATTTTCTTAAAATTTCATAACTTTAGGTTGCCTCGAAGAGATCGCTTGTTAGCGATAAGGCCGCCCATTGCTCTCCATTCAAGTATATAGGTTTAATTTGTAATATTTTTTTTTTGTGCAATAAAGAATATATAAATAAATAAATAATTATCGTGAAAAATACTCTTGAGGTTAAAATCAATAAATAAGTTTAATTACATATGTTTTCACTGCATATCTGAGCATAGTGACGAGCGTTTTCGTTAGGTTTATAAATACATTTAAAAAACAGAATGAGTTTATGTGAGGGTAAATTATCGAAAATTGTCTTTAAACACAGTACGTATTAAAAAAATTGATATATAACACATATCTGTTCGCTGTAACGTACAATGTTCATTAAACTTATTTAAAACGGTGACTAAGATTTTTTTTACAGTTTATCCTCCTTGCCTAATCCTAAGCGTGGATTCTTACTAAACTCGAAGGCAGCTGGCAGCGATTCCCATAAAATCGTTAACAAAATACCGCTGCAAATAATATCGGAACATTAAATTAATTAAAACTTCACAGCTTTGATTTGTCGAGTTATTAAGTTCCGTTCAAGTTGTCGCCAAGTCCGTACTTAACTGAATTTAAGGCTAACTTCGATGCGGGCGCGAGCTAATTGTAAATAATAATACACATCTTGGAAGTAGGGGATTACAAGGTATGTAAAGTTGTGGGTTTTTGTATCCTATCTCGAAAAAACCATTTATCTATACTTTCACGGAATTTTGAACCAGAATCTATCGTGCTTAATGGCAGTTATAGGCTATAGAATCAAACGACGAGTGTATATATCTTTAACAGATGCCCACTTACGCTCTTTTAAACTGAATTTGAACAATCAATTTTCCCTCGCGTTTTATTACTGGTTCATTTCTATTAAGTATTCGTCCACGTCCAAATTAATTTTTATGTGAATTAATAAGAATATTTCGGACGGAGTTTAGCGAAGTTTTAAAAACTCTTACTTTTCGTCACAAAGGAAAGTTTTTTTGTGCCCTTCGTATTTTTAATTCACAGCCATTTTATTAAGAAAGGGGACTTCCTTTGAAACATTAAAATGGAAAGAAAGGATTGCGCAAATTTTCTTTCGTACAATATTTAAATTTTGCTGTGGGACTAGCTTTTGTCCGCGGATGCCGTCAAGATACCCATGTACATATTTGACAATATTTTTACCGCACTTAAAATGTGTTTAAATGTTAGGTCTAAATATCTCTGTACACTATGTCTAATATATTTCTTTAATAAAATAACGATCATCAGTAAATACGTAACATCGTTACTTCCGTTACAAAAAATAGAGCTCTATTTAGTTACATTCAAACGAATATTCACTCTTGTTAAATTTGGTGTCATTTTCTTAAATGTCATTGTCTTTTTTCGTATGGCGGTTCGCCATCGTCTTCGACATAGCAACACTTATTTATGACACCGGGACAGAATAATGGCAGACATCCAATGAAGAGGCTGGTTACAAACGGACAGCTAACTATGACGCACGGACTGAGGCACATTTGGAAAAAAGCCACCATCAAAACCGCTTTCATGCACTGGAATAATAAGACGAATGTGGACATTTCTCTTGAAGAAAAGATCATGAGATTAATAACATGAACTTCTTCAATTCAAAGTGTAAATGCTATTATAATTAACAATAGCCGTTCAGTCTCTCTGATTTGATTGATTGATGATAAAATTTTAAGCTATAAAATACCTTTCATATGAATCCCCGAAATCGACCCTGGAATTATCCCGCCTCTTTTTCGTCAGGAACGATGCAGTCCATGCAACAATTGCAGCACGGTATACAAGATACAAATGGACTCACTAATATGGGTAGAATATAAACCATTAAACACATTTATTTTTGTGAAATATACAATTTGTGAAGCTGTACTATTTGAAATCGTATATTAATATTTTATTTTATTATAATGAGTGATTCACGTTAAATTTTGAATTTTGTAAATGTTGTGTCACGTTGTCAAAGTTATGACAGTTCGTGTTGACAGATAAGATAACAATTATTTCAGTTTAACTGCAGTCTCAAAATATTTGTCAAAATTTTTAAAACCACAGACAAATAGAAAAAGGGTATAATATAAATCTTTAAAACTATGAATGTTTAATATTTTGAACACTTATTTTGGTTACTGTTGTGTAGTTAATAATCTTTAAGATTAAATTATACGTACATAATATTATTTAATTCTCCGTAATTAAGTCGAGTACCACCAGCATACGGGGACTACCAGCATATCAGCCACTTAAAATAACAAGCGTCTACGTATCTACCATAAAGGCAAAATGAAAAGCATACTTTTATCAACGATAGAAAGAGATTTAATCAAGATCCTCCAAGAAACATGACCTGGTTCATATTGAAAGCATACCCGATATGAAATGAAATCTGAAAAGTTTTAGTTAAAATTAACTTTGGCACAACTCGGAATGAATAGAGCCAAAATTTGACAACTTTAATTTCCAAATATACACACCAATTCCCTTCTTCTGAACTGAATTATTGCATTTGAAATTGTTCAGCATTATATGGTAGTCGTTGACTTATAAATTTAATGAAATAACTATCGTCTATTTCTATTGTTAAGTCTGTCTGTCTCCTAAAAAGAGATTTAGACAAAGATACTTTACGATTATCAATTATACAACTAATTACTAATAAATTATATGTGATTAAATTCATTGGGGTTTCCCATGAAAATAATGGTTGTAAGTTCTAGCTTCTATTCAATTGAGAAATTTGTTTTATTTATCAGAATTCAAAGATTTTTACACATTATTTACAATGTTATAAAATCTATACATGTAATTTATCTTGATGATCAAAACTCTACAAAACATTATATATCTATGTTGTTTTAGCCGAGCCATTGTATGTAAGTGGAACTATTTGGTGTCACCTTCTTAGTTACCCAAGTATTATTATTATCTGAAGAAAATTACCCCAGACTCCCTTTAAAACTAAAGTTGTAAAAGTGTATCAAAGTCGCTGCGCCAAGTTTTATAGTTCGCGGGTTGTTGCGCTGAGTTTTGAGCATAAGTTAAGTTGTAAAATATAATAAGACCGTCGCAGGCGATAATCTTTATTCGGTGTGAATGTTTGCATTTAAGTTTTTACACCATTTCCTGGTTAGATTAAAACTTGTTTAGTGCCGGCTGAACCTTCAACTTCCAAGGAAATGTGAATAGTCAGGTATATCGACTAAGATATCTATCGATGTAAAGGACACAAAAATTAGGTTCTGTTTGTTTATAGAAAAATAAATAAATGAGAAAAAGTTGGAGCAAAGCAACTGGCTCCCACTCTTATATTTTCTAGCTACGAAAAATAAAGCCCGCAGCCAAGGAATATTTAAGAGCGTTGTACGCAAATTGTCTTATTTTTATCACCCTACAGTGCACTTACGTTGGAAATTCTCTTTACAACACACAATTATGGTTTATGTCCCGCTCTTAAAATAGAGAAACCGTTGTTACACTGTATTTTTATTAAACTTGAACTTAAGACGTGTTGGGGGGGGATGATGTTCGTTTGGTCCCTTACAAATGTGTTTAATATCATTGATAAAAAGGACAAATATAATAAGAATTAAACAAAACTGACCTAATTTAAATTGATGAGATATTAACATTAACTTAAGTTATAACTTTATAAGAACATGTTTTTAATGTATCAAATAACCTTAATTAGCTAGATATAATGTAATAATTATGATTGTATATCATGCTTTGTAACAATATTTAAAAAGTAAAAAAGTATCAGTTTCCGCGGCTGAAACATTAAAAACATGATTTGTATGATATAATTTGACATTTCGGGTCACACGCAGTGGGAAGGATGTCACCAAAATAAAAGAGTAAAGATTAAAATTGTATATTTGGTACTTCGTATAATCTTTTTTACATTCGAGAGAATAATCGTATATTAATTACATACGTTCCAGGAATCTGTAACGGAACAGACGCGAATCGAAATTATCAACAAATTATGCTACAGCGTAGTTATTAACATTATTATATAAATAGTAATTTAAGATTTAGAACAATTTTATTGAACATTCTCTAATTAGGGGAATATACTACTATTAAACATTAGATAATATCTCGAAATTCGCTATTGTACTCTAAGAAATAGTGGGTATATCATACTTCTGTACAAAACCTGTATACTTTGAAAACGTCGATATAAACCAATGTACTAATAATAATTATTGCGTTAAGGGGAAAGAATGTCTAGATGCGCGTTCTAGACATTGTTTCGTTAAGTAGGATTACCATAAATAGCACGGGCTCTCTGCGTAATTATGTAATCCTAAGTGTCCGTTTCGAATCTTACGAAATAAGAGAGACCGGTTCGTTAAACTAAGGAATGATTATCGATCACACATGCATTGGAAGACAACATGAAAAATGTTCAAGTCTCAACGAAAATACCTATTGCTTTCTCGCTACGACTAGAAATATTCACTCTTCGCGTTTAGAGCTCTATGAGATTCTATAATTATTAATTTAGAATTAAATAGTCGTTGTTTTTTCACTAATTATAAATGTATTTATAAATATTTACAGATGGTATCCCTAGTATTAATTTCATTACGACAAATTGTCTATGGACCATCGCTTGGCCTATAGCGAAATAAACCAAGTGTAACGGACTGAAACGTCAAGTCACACTCTAAATTGTTCTTTGATTATTCCTTCTCTATAAAACAATTTTAACCTGTTTCCGTATATCAAACTAATACTAAGGACATGCGACATTAATTACTCTCAGTCGAAGGCAGGTTTAGATAAATAAAACCGTTCTGAACTTGTAACGATTTAAGGCAAAGAATAGTTAAACAGCTGTTTATTTACATCGATCCGCGAATCATATGAACTAGGCGTATACTTTAGATATCGAGTAATACTATTCATAAGATTAGAAAATTTACATAGAATTTGGTGTTCTTTTAGTATTATTAAGACTTACGCTAATTACTCGTACTTTATTGCGACCCGCGCTGACTAAAATATACAAATCCGCAGACGGTACAGTATTATGACAACAGTTGGGTTGGCTGATCGAAATTATTACTTTGTGCAATCAATATGTTATCGCGACTGTATTGAGTTTTTAGAAAGTTAAGATCCAACTTTTCCTTTAATCGCGCAATCACAAAATTTTGACGTTGGAATTATATTTTAATTATTGTTACTCAACTACTGTCAAGTATATTATTACATTTTTTAAGTATTTTCTTCGGTTACTCAAAAAATTAAGCTATCTTCAAAACGATTTTTGAATCCTACAATGTTTTTTTTTTTGTAATTAAATCGTACTTAAAACAAGGTAAAGTGCATTTATATAAAGTGCATCGATAGGCACAGAGGCACAGTCATATATTATCAGTAGGGCACTGTACATTTGGAATATTAAGTCATATTTTTTTATAAGAATCTTGATTATTGGAAAAAAATATTCTCTTACGTATTTAAAAAGACTCTACAATACTTCGATCTTTATCATTACAAAGGAACACGAACGATTGTTATTTAAGAATGAATATTGTCACTTAAAGTGACAATTGACAGCTTAGAAGTTGTTGAAAAATAAATAATATTTTCTATTCCTTGTGTAAAAGGTTTGTTATACATATGCATAATTATTATAGTAGCATATAATAATAAATATTGTAGCATGAAAGTAATTTACCAACAAAAATTAACATTTACCTAAACAAACACGCGTAATAGTTACAACTATATGTAAATAACAATTTAAAACCAACATATTTCAATCAACAAAGTTAAATATTTCATCAAACAAACAGTCTATTCAACTTTTACATAGATAGCGGCTTCATTTTTAATCAGATCATATTTCGAGAGAAAACATACAATAAATATTTTTATTATCGCTATTTTTAATGACTTTGGTTTACTTAGATTATGTAGAATAACATATATTTACAATAATTATATCAATTAAGTAACAATAAATGTATATATAAATTATATTAAGTAGCTAACGTATTCCAGATAAATAGAAGATAAATTAATTAGTTAGTATAGTTTCATATTATTTCTTATTAATTCAATCGGTAATGTAAACATTAAAAATACCATACATGGAATAGCTAATTCCGACTTCCGTCCTTTTGAATGCAATTAAACGTTTAGTAAATGACCTTTACTTCCAACAAATCAACTTCATAACAAATGTTTCGAGAGGATGAAAGCTATTTTTATTTTGAACGGTTTTCTCTGTTAACGTTTGAAGAAGTTCCAAAGGATCGATTAATAAGAAATAACTCGTCTTGTGTTTCTTGTGTCGTGTACGAATTGTAATCGCGAGAAAGATCAACGCATATTGTAAAGACCTGGTGCTGCCCGCTGCTGCGCCAACAGGATCCTGTTGGCGACACAACGGTAGCAGCACAGGTAGGCTAAACATCACTTGAACAGTATCCGTCTGAAGGCCCTTCGGAAATCCTTGTTGAATATCGTGTATATGACCGGATTCAGCACGGAGTTCATGTAGCCCAGCCAGAAGGCGATCGCGAACGCGCTGCCCGGGATGACGCACCGTCGACACGCCGCCTTCAGGATGTACAGGAAGAAGAAAGGAAGCCAGCAAGCTATGAAGCTGCCCATGATCAAACCCAAAATGAGCGTCGCCCTCTTCTCCTTTTTCCTAGCTAATCTTCGCTTTTCTCTCTCCGGGTCTCTCGGTTTGTGCTGCTTCGGTAGAGCCGGTTCGAGCTCAGATTTCGAAGGTTGAGATTTCTCATGTTTTTTGTCGGATTTCTTTCCGAATATCGGTTGGCATATCCGGAGTTTCAACGGTTTGACGACGGCGCAGCGCGTCGCGACGCCTGAGTCGGACGACGAAGGTTCCAGTTCGGAAACCATGTCGGTGTCGATGGCGACACTGGGCGCTCTGCACCGCTGGGACTGCAAGGCGAGCTCGCCGTTCACTGATAGAGTGGAATGTCTGTAGGCACACGTGGCGAGAGGGTTTCGTGTCACTTGCGCTGATGTCACCACCTGCGACAAAGTGTCAAGTTTTATTGTATTGTTTGAAATCTATAGTCTCCAAAGAATCTATAGCTTGCTTCAGACGAAATTTTCGATCCACATACCTTCAAAATATTTAGTATATAACCGTTAATTTATCAAGACTTTTTCCAAAACAATTGGAATTTTTACCGGTTAGTATTTATCGTAGATTTAGCTTTTTTAAGCTTTCAACGAGCAAAGCTTTTAAAACGCAGCGCATAGACAAATTGCACTTCCAACCTTTAATGGATTTTGTGAGAAAAAAACTCAATTGAATTACCACTTTCTTTCAAGCATGTCTGCAAATAATGACCGAATAACTTCATGAATTTGTAAGTTGGTAATTGCATTATTTTTGTGGACTGCTTAAGGATCAAATATACGAAAAACTTTTGTGAATTTTTGGCAAGTTAAAGAACGTAACGGAAGTACTACAGATGGAACGACTACGATGTCTGTCTGTCCCTTAACTTGGACTATGCATAATCTATGGCAAAAAAAAAACAACAGTTTATTTTTTTTTCAGTCTCCTCTGTGACAAACAAATATTTTGATTTCTAAAAGGTTTCCAAAAATAAACTCGTTTCCCTATCTAAAAGCTTATTTCAACAATATCTGGTCTAGTCATATTTGCATCTCACTCGAACGTACTATTCACAAGCGAGACGCAAACAGAAGCAAAGTGGAATCGTTAATGTACACTCTAGGAGTACTCAGTCAATGTCATTTGAGGAATTCTCCGGTTTTTAAGTAGCAATCATTGCTGAAACAAAATACTAAGTGCGAAAGAATCATAGTAAAGACACGTTTTGTTCAAAAACTATGTGCGACTTCAACAATTCTATAATAAACACTCGTCTGTATGCGAGTAGTATATATTTAAATACAATACTTTAACGCTTTAAAATGCAATATCAATTAGTTGAACTTATTTTTAACTACGGCCCGACGTTTATAATTGGTTGACGTTAGTGTTGGTGTTGGTTGTGTATATCGCGTTTTAAACCGTTAAAGTGTTTTATTTAAATTCTATAATAGGTAAAAGTTTCTGACAAATCATGGGGCTTAGTAATAACTGGTGGAATGGCCCAGCTATATACCACCACAAAAAGACGCGATGTCGATCTATAATAGCTGATGCATGTAAATCAACAGACTGGAACCGAAACGCGATTAATTCCCGGAATTTAATATGTGATATTCCGAGTTACTAGACGAACAGTTCAAAATATTTTTCATTTACAGAAATTCAGTTAAAACGGTTTTATTTTATAATTTCTAAAAATTAAACACGAAAACCACTTACAAGCAAGTGAATAAAAACGTTGAATCCATTTTGCGCCGGTTAAAGAGCTCATGAAATATTATCGATACCTGGAATCGAACGTGAGATAACTCGGATATTGAGCCCCGTTCGTGTGTCGACACGTCTTCTTGGACCCGAGCCAGCACTTTTAAAAATTGTACCTGCTACTCTTTGACTACAGAATTAGGTGCTATCTTTTAAAATATCGCTCTCGAATTATTATCTCTGTCTGTAGTTCTGTAGTTAACGAGATGTAGGTATTAGGTTCGACCCCTGGGGAAGCATGATGAATTATGTCGATTGGACAATGCACTACGGAATGCGAATATCATAAATGTGTTATATTCATGTAACTTTTTAACGTAACACAATGAGACACTTAATAACTCTTTTTAACTGTAAATGCCGGGTGCTTAGCTGCTGAAAGCGTCGGGTCGGGGTTATGAATAAGTTATTTATATTTTTCGTTTTTTTTTAACCGTTTATAGTGTTTGAATTTAATTATATCTAGTAGTAATAACTATCTTGTTAATAGTCTGAAATATTAAAAACATACTATGACTTGACAACCTCATATGACAAACACATATATGACATACACTCCACATTGATAGCGACCGCCTCCATAGCATTAAGCAAGGTAGAAACTGGGTTCGAGTTCTGGAGAAAACATATATTTATACTGGAAATTATGTCTTTTTTGTACACTAGTAGTTAAACTTTAACTGTTGACGACTTGCTGGCGTGGTCACGGGAGACTGGTTTGCTCTTATTTATCACTTTACCTTCAAAGTATCTTTCCTCTCGTCAGGTGGCGGCGCGGTGTCCCCCGCTTCGCTCGTCGAAATATCCGACGCGAAATCGCAGGTCACCGTAGGAATTGGCACTTGCTGAGTCTCTATTGTCGATATTTGTGTTTCCCTGTAACGCGTTTAATACGAAATTAGTTCATTCTTCGATCATATTTTATTAACATTTTGTAATTAATTATAGAGCAAACTTTTGAGTACTTAAAGAATATGGCCTATCATGCCCTTTTTTACTGGTGGTGTGAATGGGGGATGTGGCAAAATAAACCTTGGTATATTGATTAAATGTAAAGTATATTATATAGAATCGTACGTTAAATATACTCGTAACCATAATCGATGTGTCGTGGGTTCGATTTTCGCGGGGTGTACATTTTGAAATAAATAAAGGTAAGGTACTTTTCTGAAACATAAAACTTTATCTAGCAAATCTGGGTGTTAAATGGTAGGAATATCATAATTCCATCCGGGTCACGGAAACACGGATGAAACTCTTAAGTTTGTGTTTCCAAACGTCCAAAAGCTAGAATATCGCGACATGCTTCTCTGTGCTCTTCTCCTATACAAAACATTATAAGACCGAAGTTGTATATGTAGAGTGAGGAATGAATAACTTACCTATTATTATTAGAATTACTAGCATCTACACCCGTCGGCATCGACAGGGATGAGGAAGGCATCGGATGAGTTCCCTTCGGAGGATTCGAGAAACTGGTCTGTTGCTCGTTCTGTGAAAAATATACCGATTGAGAATTATGGTTTATTTCGCCATCATTAGATAAACCACGATTTGTAGTATCTCGATTATGAGAAGACTAAAACAAATTTTTAATTACCCCGGTCGGAGACTTGAATACCAAGATATCTTTCAAAATAAATAAATATTGAATAAATATATGTTTGCCTTCCTTAAAGACTTTAATGTAAGTTCAAACTTTCTTAAGGTCTTCGTCAATTCATGATAGAGGGTACGTTGATGTAATATTAGCAATCATCGTAGGTCCAACATTTTTCTAAGCCATTTATATATTTTTTGAAACATATTGACCTTCGTTGAGAAATTTGGATATTAAATGGAGATGGGGAATATCGAGATTCTGTCCGGGTCACGTATTACCGCTCACATGAAAATGCCGTCAAGAATAATCGCATTACGCTTTCAGTCTGTGGAATTTCGATCCAAAGCCAAAATACCAATTAAAATCAAGTGGACACCATGCTTATCTGTCCTGCTCTATCATAAAAACTCTACTGACCGATCTGGGCCTCGGGTTCTTCCTGATGCCGCGCCTGGCCCTCGCCTTCGCCGCGAAGTATATCCTGATGTACACGAACACCATGATGCACGATGGAATGTAGAAGCTGCCCAGCGCTGAGTAGATCACGTACCCGATGTCGTCGGACACCTGCAACAAAGTTTATGCCTTAGCTAAACGTAACTTTGAAAGCACACATAAATCTTGGGCATAAAGTAAAAGTATGAGGTACTTAGTATACGAAGAAAAGAACTTGGATAAACTATAGTATATTTTTTCTTACTTGGCATTTTTGGTAAACAAACACACAATTTACATGATCTCCTTACAAAGATTGGGTTAGGTTCCCTCATGTAAGAAGAAATTTAAAAAACGAGGAATTATGTCTCGTTGACGCCTTACATTTAGTTAATCCACTCAAAAATTTATTTTACAATATAAATTATAATTCATTTATAATAAGTTTTGTTATTATAAGGGCATTTAGTAATTATTTCTACTTTCAAAGAAATAGTGTAACGAGCTATTTTATAAATGTAACTAAGAGAAGAGAAGATTTGATGGCGTACTTACTTTCATGTTGAAAACATAAAATGATGCTCATTTGACTAGAAATTATTTTTAAAATAAAATCTAACTAAAACGTAACTTAGAAAAATCTTATTTAAAATGTACTTATCTAAATCAAACCTTCGCAGCGCAATGATTGAGCACTAGAAGTACCAAGCTCGCCAAATGGGGAATTATTTAAGGTCGTGCAGGGCACTTGAGTTTGATGAATGTTACAACTTCGTATGTTTGCCCTATTTCCCAACACAGTGCAAATGAGACCACGATAGTTCGAAAAAAATTTTTTTTTTTACATTGATAACGGGAGGCAAAACAGTTAAGTCAATTAAAAATCGATTGTAAATTGTTAAGAGTTTACGACACTGGCAAGACTTGACCCGGCATCCACAGCGTCCCGTTGTGTTTCTCTATTAATTGAGCTACCGTGTCGTAATGGTCGTTTTTTTTCCAATATAAAATCTAATTTTAATTTATATAGTGCCATGATGTGCAAGACGTGTGGAAAATATTAAAGTTTTCAAACTATGGAAAACAAGTCGAAAACAATTACTCGAAGATAAATAAGGAATCAAACATCTAGTCACAAACCGAAAAAACTCAGCTAGCATGAAAATACTCGCGGCTAAATCGAACCGCTTTTGTCGTTTTAATCAACATTCTAATAGATTTCCTTAAAAATCCATTCCCAATATTTGAACGGTTTTTAATTAAACGAAATTGGAGTGTTCATTGTAAGGCGTTCGAGGCTTCATTTAAGATACGGCCCATTTTGGCAGACTTTGTTTCACCGCATTATACCGTTGCGATATTTCTTGAAAAGGTTACACGAAAGAAGGTCATAAGCATTTAATACGTCAACGTAAAACAACAAAATAAAAGATAGAATGTAGATCTGTTTGGTTGTTGCTTACCGTTTGAGCTATCGTGTTCTACACGTCTGGAATCGATTTTTATTTTATATAACTAATGCCATCAAATAAAATAATTATTTAAGTTATTTAGCAAAACAGTTATACTGATTAAAAAAAAACCGACGATGACGTGTATAGGACACGGTAGCTCAAATAAAAATTTAACCGAAGCAAAAAAGATTAAATGACTTACAGACGAACTTTTTTCTCTCTATTAAACATAGATTAATCTTTTCAACTATATTTTTGTGAGAGATGTCTTAAACAACAAACAAGGAACTCGTAACCGTAACTTCAAAGTAAAACAAAGTAACAAATAAATAAGAAAATACTCAAACATGAAGTTGAAAACTACCCGCAAATTGGCTCTATATAACCTAATTTACTCCGCCCCAGAAAATATATCTCGCAATGATAGAGGGAAATATTTCTATGAAGTTTTATTAAGAGAGAATGGCCGGGCATGTACTGCAAATGGCACCCATGATCATGGTAATACAAAGTACAAACGCACGCGCTTTGGAGCAATTAGTGTCATATTTTGGGGCATTTAAGTCCACTTTTGCGTGACAATGCAGTAGTGGATTTTTGTATGGATTTTCCCATTACGTCAATGATCCAAACGCAGGGCAGTAAGTGAAAACGTGACCTTTGTAGCACTCGAAATTGCTCTGGGAATGACGTTGAAAGTACGGGTCTGCATTCTTCAGTTATGGGGCACCAGGGCCCCGAAAGAACCGAGATTGCAAAGACTACTAATATGTAGCAGTAAAATTTCTACTTGGGACATTGTTTGAAAGCCAAGTTATCACAATGATTAGATTAGATTAGAAATTGCTCAACATTTCTCCTCCTCGGAGTAAGATTATCACGATATATTACAGCGTTCTAGATAAGCTTATTCATGAACTACGTACTACTAGCTTAAACATTACATTATAAAGTTAGAGACAATATTATAGCCAAGTGAACGTAGAGCATTTTAAAACTTCGTTACTCACAAGCTTACTACAAGTGTTTAGCTTTGTTACAATTCGTACATTTTATATATTCAGTACTTACTATATGTCGATTTGATGAATATTTATTAAAATTAATTGAGTTTATCATATCATATAAATAAAATAAGATTTTTTAAAATACAAAACTGCAAAATACTACACCGATACAATAATAGATAACGAGTGTCAGTACAACACTTTTAACGCTTTGGCACCAGAAATATATTATTTAACTTATTTATAAGCAATTTAATTACGATCCGACGTTCGGATTCGCGTGTATTTTAAACCGTTAAAAGTGTTTTTATTAAATATACATTGCTCGCGTAAAGTACAGATGATAACGAGTACAATAATAAATAAATACAATGAAACTAAGAAAAAACTAAATCGTGAGTTATAAATGGTCCATATATGTCTAACTATTATTTCTTTGTAGAAAATAAGTCATTAGGCAGTTTTTCAAAAGCAAAAGTATTTAAGTGTTTTATAATTAAATTAATATGTATTTATTAACAAAACATTATTAAAGCTTAGAGCCCTAAACTAGCTCTAAGTTGGGGCCTTAAAAGTCCTAAACGAAGTCCCGTCCGTCTCTTGAAAGAGCAGTTACTCAAAAACGCACATTACTCCGTAATAGGGTTGAAGAACAAAAAGCCCTTGACATGTTTTGTGTGAAAAGGGCCGTCATTAAGGGCAATTTTTCTGTCTAATATAGTGTTAACACGTGCTCACTCTGCGAAATATGCTCTTTATTGCTTTATCTGTTTTGAATTAACTGACTCGGCGGTATAGTTGTTGTGGCGTATGTTGGAAAGTTTTAACTACCCACTTTTTTATTCCGATAATAAAAGAGAGTTTATGTTCAGCACTGTATGTTATTTACGCGAGGTATTTAAACTGGCTGCTTGCAGAACTTACATCCTCCATCTTCAGTCCCCCCGTGATCATGGTCGCTACAAAGCATTCGAAACGTCGGATTGTAGTTAGAATAAGTTGTAAGTTAACTAATAAATTTAACGTTTTGGATAAACTTCCGAAAAGCCATCCGCCGACGAGAAATTTGGTATACTTATGTATTTTGACCTCCTAAACGAATATCATAATGAAAAGGACGCCATTTTGAATATGAAAAAACCTCTTTTCGTTAGTGTGCCTAATCAAAAAATTTTCACGAAATGGAATTACTAAGCGGGAAATATTCCAGGTCGATTAGGAAAACAAAAAACCACTCGAGAATAGGCTATATAGCGGAAAGATCTCAAGTCTATCGACAAAAGCGGCAAATATTTCCATAGGCCGACTATTACTATAAAAAACATTCTCGGACTTCGACTAATATAAAGGAAAATATACGCAGTTTGTATCTGACAGCCGAAAGTAAATGGAAATTATTCACTGAGTTTGATTGCAATATCGAAAAGTATTCACCGAGTTCATGTACCACAGTGGAAAATCACCACAAAGTTGAAATTGTATAGCGGACATGTAAAGTTAGGGTTTTGGCCATGCAACCTCAGTTTGACGAACTTGATGCTATGGGTAAAAAATGGTTACAACACACAAACACATACACACACCCTTTTCGGGAAAAGCTCAAATATCTAATTGGTTAGAAATGGTGATTAGGAACTGAACGTAAAGAGGTTTTTTTCGATTTTAATATTCAAAAGTTGGCCAATTTTCGTATGGTATGTGATTAGGAGGTCAAAATACATAAGTAACCAAATTTCAGATCGATCGGCGGTATGGTTTTGGAAGTAACGACGTTTTTAACCATTAAGTGTGTTTTATTTAAAATAAATATATATGTTAATTTTTGAGGATGGAACGTTGAAATGAGGTCCTTATATTCAGTACTAGCTGTCTAGAAATAACTATTCAACGTGACTTCGTCCACGTTGAATAGTTATTTCCGCAAACAAGCTCGTTTATTATAGCTGTTACACATTGATATTACGAGTTATTCTTATAAGATAGAGATTATTATCGGCCATTTTTTTAGATCATTTAAACAGGAATCATTCTTTTATAATTTTTTTTTTCTTTTTAACTGTTTTCGCAAAGAAAACTCTCAAAATTTCCTTGTTTGCTCTACATTTCCCGTTGTTTCTTTGCTTCTATTGGCCTCGGCGCGATGTTTTATAGCCTTCTGCGATAAATGCTCTAACCAAAACAGATATTTATAATTATAATTAAATAAGAATAATTTTTACTAACTAGTAGTTCCTGAGATTAGTGCGTTCAAACAAACTTTTCAGCTCTATAATATAGTGATAATTGTCTATTAGGGTTCCTTTCAATTAAGTTTACGTCCTCTAAACGCTATTTGGCGACGCCATTTTGCGCATTCACCTACGCGGAGCACCTCGCCCCAATTCTATAACTATTTACTTAAACAATTGTTAACACTTAATACAGTAAGTAAGCTGGATCACACGAGGCAGCTCCCACCGGGATTCAACTTTGAGCTCAAGTAATGTTGTATTAACATGTTAATTACAAGTGCCGTAAGTGCGTTATAACTCATTAACTCGCTGAGGTCTAAATTAAAGTGAGTCCCGTGGGACCAGACGAGATTGAAGCAATCCCCTTTCGGTCCCGAAGGAACGGTTGTGGAAGGAAACTGGCGTTTTTGGTGCTTTTACGATTGGGGAACTATTGGTTAATTTATTTGTCTAAGAATACATAAATGTTAGTATTGTGGTGAAGCGAAGAACCGTTGTGCTGTGCTACATGTAGATCATATTAATTTAAATAGAATATTAAAAAGTGTGCATGTCTATCAGTCCTTTAGTGCAAAACTTAGCTTTTCAGCGTCGGAAATACATTTAGTACAGTGTAGCCAAAGATAAGCGTATTATTATTTTTATTTAAAGTTTTCTCTTTTTCTATTCTTCTATTAAGTGTAAATTAATAATTTGAAACCCTTAAAAGTGTTTAATTTAAATATGTAGGTACCACTCCCGTAAACTACATACATGTACAAGTTAATTATTTCTGAACTTTACTCACGTATGTTTTGTAATTGTTAATTGTAGTGTAATTAATTTTACTGAAAGTTCCATATAACTTTGTCCGAACTGTAAACGTTTGGAAGAAACTATTTCTATTCCGCATTTGTTTCGGAAGCCACAAGGAAGCAATTGTGTGTAAAGGATCTACGTGTGTTTGCGGAGTTATCAAGAGTCTATTGAATGTATTTCGAATGGGATACAACGATATTTTCGTAAAGGAAGCCTTAGCGTAGGAAATTGGTTTTGAATAACCTTTCACGGTTAATGCACAGTTTCAAACTCAAACCGTTTATTTCACAAGACATAAATAATATAAGAAAATGAAATCAAATACAAGTTTAATAACTAAATAAAGAAAAAGAGCAGAAGAAAAAAAGGAGAAGCGCCGGTTTTCAGTTGAGTGACCGACAACTACAGAACTACACATTTTAGTGTAAATAAATAAAAAAAATTAAAAACTATATAACACTTTAACTATAAACTTAGAATAAAGTATAGTGGACTTAATTAAAAGTTAAAATTTGTGATACTAGCTGAGTCGGTGACTTCGTACGTGTAGAATAGTTGTTTTTGGTATACAATTTTGTTTTTGCAAACCTCCTCTTTAACTCTATAAATTAAAGTAACCCACGACGTCATCCGCGTCCCGTCGTTTTTGGAAGTTAATCTTAAAAGATATATTTTGTTGCTTTTTCAGATCATTTAAAGAGAAATCTTTCTTCATAAATATTTTTTGGGTATCTCGAACCGTTTTTGCAGTGTACGCAATGGACACCCACAAGGACGAATAATTTTCCCGTTTTTTGCTCCTATTGTCACATTTATTGAGGAAGGCTATAGGCTCTGTTTTCAATTCGAACTAATAGTTCTTGTAACTAGCGCGTTTAAACCTACAAACAAACTCTTAGCTTTAAAAGTATAGATATAGATTACAGTAAAAAATATTTTATTTATAAAATTTATCGATATTTCTTTTCAGCTGTAAAGACACCACTGTAATATATCCAGAGACGAAATGAAATAAAGGCTATTTAAATGTTAAGCGTAAATAATGAATGTAGGCTGCACCCGGACCCGCCCTTTTTTCGATTTCAATTGTTAATTATTTTCCATCTGGTCGTTTATAGCTTAATTAAACATCAAACGTAACGTTAATTTACCGAAGTAATTAAGGCTTTTGCGATGAATTATTGATATTAATATTAATTATACGCAATTATTGATTAGTTTCAGTCACGTCATTGTTTGTTAAAGGAACGAAAACCGTTCTGCTAACGATATTATTTTGAAAATTGGGATATTCATCATTGATTTTTTACGTAAAATAAAACGATGAATTAATGTTAAGGTAATTGATATGTAAACATATCTAACGGTTAAATACGCGAATTTTACAATTTTTTGTCCTGCTTATAGATGTGTGTCAATGTACTTTCTCACAGCCAATAAAAAAAACCCGCCTGCTTGATTGTCGTAACCTACTTCTACAAATTAATGATATTATATATTTTTATTTTATTTTTATTTATTCAAAGGACACAAACAAACACAAACACTTAACATAAGTTAAAAATATGAAAATTAATTATCAATGCGACGGAGAAACTAAACGTACTGTTATCAAAAAAAGATTTAAATATAAAATAAGTAAAAATTATAAATTTTTTACGGTAACAAATTTTGTATAATTTTTTTTTTTTACTACTAATTCCTATTATGTTCGTTTTTTTTTACAATTAGATTAGTGAAAACGTCCAATGGCAAGAACGCGAAGAGTACTCGTTATAAGTTACAATCGAATAGGATTGAAAAAAGAGGTTTTAACTTTTTAGTTGAAAGGCCACGTGGGGTTTAGGAAGGAGAGAACAGAAAGGGCAGTCAAATGAGAGTTAAATTTTTGAAGGAAGAGGTGGGTTGCGTTGCAGAGAAGTTAACTGAATTTTTTGAGTGCAAAGACCGGCCAGATTTGAACAAATACTTTAACGCCTTGGAACCATATTAGATTGTGCGGTACCAAATTACTCACTTCAAGAACTTTTGACCAGCGATTTGTAGATATAGATGAAACTATTACTGAACTTAAAATTCTTACTTGAGCGTATTACAAAACCTAGCATTCTGAGTGTTTATTAATTATATAGCCAAAATGTTACGAAAAGACAGCTTATATAAATAAAACTAGTTTTACAGACTTTTGAGAGGTAATAATTTTATAGGTTACTTTTTATTATGAACTTAACACATTAAATTAAATTTAAACAATGGACAGTAAAGTTAGGTGTAGTGTAAAAAGGACTAGTGTTTTAGAGATTTTAAAAAGCAAAGAGCAATGGCCGAGATGAGCCTTGGGCTCTATTACTAACGTGATTTAGCTAGATAATTGCCTCTCGAGGTGTTTTATCCACTGAGCAATTACCTGCACCCGATAATACTTTTGAAAGAAGATTATGGTCACTTGTGAATTTTTTAAATAGTAATGTACTGACTGAGCGAGCTGAGAATATTTTTGTAGGAAGTTTTAAATTTTTAGAAAGATATTCCTCTTGTGTTCTGATTTATTAAGCATTCCTTTAAATACTTTACGCGAGTAGAACACATTCAAACAAAACACTTTAACAAACTGTTAAAAAACGCGATATATATATGTTAAATTTAATTGGAAATTATTACTACTACAGCCCGACGTTTCGGTTGCTTTGCAGCAGCCGTGGTTAAAAGCATGTATTTTTTAAACTTTGTAACTGAATAAATATTTTGCTATTTTCTTATAATAAATAAATTCGATCACCTTAATAACTCGTTAATCAAAATAGATTATTAGATAGATTAGTTGATTCATGAAATAGATTGACTTGAGGATATTGTAATAGTCAGTACGTGACAATTAAGCTTCCACAGATTATACAAACGAGCACTTACTGGAAGTAATATCTAGTCGAAAATATACACAGACTATAAAGGTAAATGACACAAATAAAAGTGGACAGCGCTAACTCGCCTTTATTTGTAACAGAATGTTTTTATAGCAAAGTTATCTCTGCGATAGTTCCAGCGGATTAACCATTCTCTTTTCTTCGTTACATTTGCGCTGAATAAAAAACGTGAGTAAGGCCGCTGACACACTGCGCTTTAATTGACTGAGCAAAGGACGTGAAGCCAACGGATGAACGCTGTTTATACTAAAATATAGGCAGATAGTCTTATCTAATTTTTTATAGACTTAAGACCTTTGTAAATGATCTCTTACAAAAATGTCACAGTTTCAAATAAAGTTTAATTTTTTCCACCTTTACTTCTTAGTAAAAATACTTGGTTTAGAGAGATATAGCCTATGCAGTTTCTAGGCTTTTACTGATTACACTACAATGTAAAAAATTATGTATAATTAATTTTGATATAATCTTATAATTAAAATCATATTAAACCCAAAATAAAAAAATTCCATTGTTAATGTAAGTTGGTAAGAAACCTAAGCAATGGTTGTAGTTTACGCAAGTAGTAAACATTTAAATTAAAAGTAGATATCGAGATATAATCTACACTTCATGTTTTAAACCGTCAAGAGTGTTTATCCAAGTTGTAATAAACCTACCAATATGGAGGATATTATACCAATTCAAAATAACTTTTTTTTATGATAGAGGAGAACAGACAAACATGGAGTTCATTAGATGGTATGTGAAATACTCCAGTGACTTTGGATATTGGGAAGGTTACAGACTGAAACTAAACTTTACTTTTAACTTATAAATTTAACTTCTAAGAAAATAAATGGGGTAGATAAAAGAGATAACGAACAATAGTTTTGCACTATACAGCAGTATAGATATAGTGTACTCTCACCTTTTGCCAGATAGAATCCAGGTCAACCAAATAAGACCGGACAGACAGACTTAAGGACTACTATAAAACGATATTATACACTCTACTGGCTCCCAATTAAATTAACGAATGAACTTAGATTAAATTACGAATTAAACGAATCTACATGATTTTTCTTGAGAGGACTTTAAGCGGGAATTAAGTTTGTCTTCGTTTAAATCATTTTAAATCTAAAATAAATCTTAAGTATCTCTAAATAAAACTAAGTGTGTGTCGGACTCGCGTTTAAGTTTTCCTTACTAATGACTATGTCTAAACTATATTAGATACTAACGTTTGAACTATAATATTTTTTACATGTTATTGCACTTGTTGGCGTTATGTAAATTAAAAACCTTCTTATAACGAAAAAAATTGGTTAGAGCAACAGCACGGAACGCTGTGGATGCTGCTTCAAGTACCTACCGCTTCTGCCGGATTTTTTTATCAGATACTAAATTTCTAATCTAAGTATATTTTGAATACCATTTATTGATACAAGAGAGAAATGTCGCTCTTTGAATACTAGCCACAAGTACAACTAGAATACATATTTAATGAAAATTTTAACTGTCAAACCCGGTACCCAAGATACAGCTATAACTTAAAATTTTTAACAGTTTTAATATTCTTAAGTGTACCCGAATTTTTATTTTTTTGACAAACAGACAGAGAAGTTTTGGTAATACTGTCCCCGTTTGTACAGAGTCCAAAGGAAAATACTGTTGCTCGAGCAAAGGTTTAAATGTAAGTCATTTTTACACAACAATAAAGAAGATATGTTTCAAAATATACAATGTATATAGCTATAAAATATTTCAATGACGCTAAACTTCAATCACGTCTTCTTACAATCAAAGTTAGTGGGCATCGTAATGTTACAATGTCCGCGGGTAGTTTAAGTTTTAACTGAGTCTGTCTTATGCACCTGAGATTGCAACAAGGTAACCGAGGTGGTCGAATAAACTAGTTGCAGAGTTACGCTACGATGTGGACTACAATACACCGTTGATTTCTGAATATGGATTCTGATTTGGGAGCATTATTGTTCAAAGTTACTAATTATTTTATTTATTAATTAAGTAATTTAGGTTTTGTCAAAATAAAAAGTAATATTTGAATAAAAAACGTTATCGATTTAAAACGTGAAATATATATGAGTTAAACTTATTTAAACATGTTTTTAGCTACGGCCCGACGAAAGACGGGATTAATCTATATTTTAAAAATAAGTTTAACTGATATAATAAGTTAAGACTAAAATTTAATTTGAAAAATATTACATATAATAATAAATATAACTCATATTTAAATGTGCACTACTCACGTAAACCAAGGGCGTAGAATGAAAAGAGACAAAAGGAAAAATTCCATCCGCGTAACAAACTACCGCTTATAAATCGAAAAGCCGTGGAGTTGAATCGGGTTTCGGTTACAGTTTGTAGATTTCCGAATGTGCTCAGCTAAAATAGGTCGAGAGCGTATCATCTCAGATGTAACATGGCTGGGGTACACCTCCATTGAGTGAATACCGCGCTTGTCTATCCTTCTGTATTATAAAAAATATTTACACTGAATTTTGAAGTTATCTAAAATGTTCTTTACACCGCCACCTAATTGCTTTAGTGATCTAGTACCCTCGTAAACTCAAATTGAAAATAAACAGACTACGGTGATGTAATTTTAATAATTCTTTTACTATCGTCGATAAATATTGTCTGGAACTGTCTTTAATTTTTAACAAAAGCAAACAATTATATAGTATAAGTTATTCCAATAGTTTCTTTTCAGCTCACAACTGATTGAAGAAATCACAAAGAATGTGAATATTGCATTTTCTTTAACGAAAACTCAACAAATGAATTAACTTTATCTTTGAACTCAATAAAAATCACACGCAGACATTTCATAACTTAATTACAGCAACGAAACAGATGGCGCTAAAGTAGCAGTAGTTAAAAAATAGAAAGTTTGTAAATAAGTTTAACTTATACATTTCACGTTTTAAACCGTTAAAAGTATTTTATTTACATTTGTACTACTTACGTAAACTACAAACAGTAATGCAACTTCTGTACCTTTAATAGAGGGCAAGATATATAATTTTCAGCGAACTCCAATTAAACAACAATTCAAAAGATACCCTTTCCAGTGGCCTATATCCACGTCCGTAATTGTAAAATGATTTTCCTATTAAGGGTCAGTTTTGCAATCCCTTGGGAAAGTGTTTGTTGTTTTTCGATTAAAAACCAAAGTTTATTTCAGTCATCTTACGTCGATCCAACGATAATAGACTTTCAAGTTATTAAATTTTACTTTAGGCCATAGTTAGGTATACGGTATAACTAAAATAGAATGTTTTTTAAAGTATTGTCTGTGGTTTACGTGAGGAGTAAAAATTTTAATAAAACACTCATACAACGGTTTACAACGCGTAATATAAAATTATAGATATTTTAAATAAAGAAATTCGTGACACTGGCGGGACTCGAACCACTTACACATGACCTCTACACTAGCTACAAGGCTTATTTCCGATGCTTATCGGCCGTCGCGCATAATTTTGCAATTTTAAACACAACTTAATGGATGGCGAAATAACCAAGCCATCTAAACAAGATGTGCTGTCGAACTATTTTTATATTTTAGACAGTTGTTACGTTACTGAGACGAAATTTTTATATTTATATCAAAATTGTAAATTGATTTTTAGAAACACGTTTTCGCCGGTGGAAATCGAACCCACAGCCCGTTGAGGTATAAGAAATTAACTGCATTAAGCCCGTCTAAAATTGTTGTACAATTATAATATATTATAGGCACCGTCCCATTCGGAATAGATCGTACAAATGTCATGCACTGGTCTTATCTATGATATTGGTTGACAGTTTTAGGGATGGGATAAACATCGAAATTAAATCACCCCGATATCGATAACAAGGTAAGCATCGGATGTAGAATTATAACAATCGAGTTACGAAGATATTTGCTATTATTTGCGATCTGTTTTCATAGGAAATCGAATTGTTAAGGGCCGCCGTAATCGCAAAACGTCGTTTATCAAATTAGGGTTAATAGACCGGGGACCGTCTTCTTTGACCTGATTATTTCGCTCTAAAAAACTATCGCGGAAATATTTTTTTCGTCCTCGTCCTAATAATATGGCAAGGGCTTATTTACGCTGCTTTAGACACTGGTACTTTTGAAGGCCGTTAGTCTAAAATACTTGTCGCAGTTATTTAAATAAAGCTACTTCCAAAATTAGTAACGCCAGAAACAAAACAAGTTTATACTTAATTTTCTAAAGAATATAAAATTATTTTTCGGTCCACCCTTGACCGCGGCTTTGGTAAGGTAATTGAAACGTTGGGTCACAGTTAAAAATAAATGAACTGTTTTAAAACGTTAAAAGTTTTTTATTTAATGAGTTTCACTGGCGTAAACTACTTTTACTTTGTAAAATATAACGAAAATAACGACTTTTTTCGTTATTTATGATACGGATAGAAGGTGAATATTGTATATTGTTTAAGTAAAGACGGAGTATTAAATTAGTGGTGCAGTAGAGTAGGATTATATAATAGCTTAAAGCACATTAGGGTAAGTGAGTGTTAAAAATTGGCACCATGCATCAACTTGTACAACGCTAACCTTTTTGCTTTTAGGAATCTAGGGAGAGGACGATTTCTTATCGATATACACGCATCACGCTTTCGTATGTTTGAAAGTTAGTCCAATATTAAAACAATGAGATATAAGAGAAAAAGCAAATTTAATTGTTTTAGACTTTGATTTCATTATAAAATAATATTATCAATATATGCAAATTTTACAATAGTAAATTATGATGTAAGTGCGGTAAGTTGAAAATTACAGCCGAGGCGATATTACTAGCCCGAGCTATCGGCGAGGGCTATAAGAAAACAGAGGCTAATTTTCAAAGCGCACGTATATCATACGACGTTTTATAACATATTTAGGAGGAAATGACGACATTTTCAAATAAAAACAATACAGCGAAAAGAAAAAGCGCGCGGAATTATTTTTACTTGTCCACAAATAAGCGATGCGCGCTCATCAACGTTTTTTTTAGGCAAAGGTACATAACAGCCAGTATTACTAATAAAGTGCCCATTGCACTCCATATGTTTAGTATATAAGTTTATATTTTTGTTAATTTTTTTTTGTGCAATAAAGTGTAAATAAATAAAATAAAGTAAATTTATAATTTTTGTGTTTTTCTTATAGATAAATGGTTGTAATTTATTGTCAAAATTAATTAAATTAAAGAATTAAATGTTTATTTGTTATATTTTATTTCCCAAAGTTAATTTTATTCATAAAATATTGACCACTTTCTTGACATAAAACCTCTTTGCTAAAATTTTTAAAAGTATCGTTCATTTTTAGACGGAGTATCTTAAAACTTTATTTAGGTGCCTTTTACATTACATTATCGCACAAGTACGTAATGAGATACATTACGATATTGAAATTGGTGTAATTACAACCACTTTACGAGCAAATATGTTATAAAACAAATAAATAAACGTATTAATTTTCAATTATTTCTGTTTGTATACTCCGCCATACATTAAAATTACAAACAGTGACTAGTTACGTAAAGAGTCTAGTCGCACAAGTTTCTTGGGGCAGTTGCGTGACATAGCTTATAAGATTACAATACGTACAACCAATGTTATTCGAAGCTTATTGCGTTCCGCTCTTCGTCGAATCTCCTTCGAGTTTCGATAAGATTGCGCACGTCACTAGCCTCCTATAACAATTTATTTGGTAAATGTTCACTACGGAGAAATACGGACTCCTTTCGCGTAATGCCGTAGATTCCCGTAAAAGCAACGTAACACACGTATTATTAATTTTCGGAAGAGTCCGCATTTCCAATGTTTGTGTTCTCTTTGAAATACGGCATGAAAATTAAATTTACGAGATAAAGATGTTTCGTCAGTGTTTTATGTTTGTGGTTTAGACTCGAAACAAGTACAAATAATTTTATGAAATTGTCTTGTCTCTGTCCAAGACAAAGGGAGATGAAAACCCGAATCTTCATTATCCTACATGCCACCGACGGTTTTGCCAGTGGGGTATTTAAAACTTGTGATCTGTTCTTAACTAATATTTTGTCGTTTTCGCGTGTAAGAGGAACAAATCCATGCATAGTTGAAAAAATTCCAATTTAGATGAAAATTATTAATAAAATATTCTTGTATGTAACGAGTAAATTTAAAAAAGTACTGGACCGATTTTAATAATTCTTTTTTCATAATTAATTTTATAAAGCTACAATATCACTGAGTAACAGGGGGCTAATTTAGTACTAGATGACCAAAGGAAATATTTAGAAATTCCTGTTAAAATCAATAGAAGGTGTAAAAAAAATAGCCATAAAATGTCTTTCATCGCATACGCTGCGAAGAGTATTAATGATAGGACCAAAAAATGTTCGACAGAATATTTACAAAAACTTTGCGAGAGCATATGTCTAACTATTGTAGTTGCGTCGCTATAACTACTTTTTTACATTTAACAAATTGATAGAAATGCCGATCAAAATCAGACTGTGTTATCCATACCGTTTAAAAATTTTTATCCAAAAAAATAATTTAATGTTCAAGACTGTCTCAATACCGGATTTTTTAATTATTGAAATCGGACATTCCATTCAAAAGATATAATGAACGCGCACGCAGCTCATCGAGTAACTAACTCGACGAGAGAATGACAGTGCGGTCGGCTCCTAACGCAGTGGAGGCAAGCGACATTGAATATTTCGAGTTAAAATAACACATTTAATTATGCTTAACTCATAAAGTTATTTTCAGAGCTACTTAGTTTTAGTATTAGGAATCACACTTTCAAAGTTAAGTGTTTTATTTAAATGTGTACTACTCGCGTAAACTATAGACAGTATCTAATCACACTTTTTCATAATATTTGTCAAAGTACTTCTCAGAACTATCTCTTTGAACTTTAATAATTTCTTTTGTATTATTGTTTTAGACAATGATCGCTAACAGCTAGGACGCGCAATTCAATTATTTTATTATTTAATGATTTATGGTCGTTTTAATTAGCATGCTTATAACTTAAATATCTGTACCCGTTTATGTCTACCAGTGCGAAACCGTAATTTTTTAACGATTTAGAACACTACGTGTATTAGTTAAGTTAGTTTAAATACGGCCTGACTTTGTCATTAGGTACACCTAAACGTCGGTTCGTAGTTAAATTAGATTACAAATAAGTCAACTATTATACTACAAGTGTTCAACAATTATTAATTTATATTATTATTTAATATTTTTAAAGTGATATAGTTAAAAAACTACAGACAATACAATATGAAAAAAGAAAAAATTAGTATAGTCTGTGATAGAATTGTCGGTTATTTAGAAAAATCGTTTGCTGTATCACTTTGATTTAGTTTATCTCGGTATAAGTTTAAGTTTCAAGATTAAAAATAAAATGATTACAAAACACAATTGCATCACGACCCCGTGAGCCGTGAAACGCATTTTTGACGCAGCAAAGAGGTAAATTGTAAATTCAGTTTGCATAATCTGTGCCTTTGTAGCACAGATAATTAATAAATTATGAATCAGCTCGTTGAGAGGCGAGCTTAAACGCTTTCCGAGACTTGTTTTCGCAAAAGCAAGTGTGACGTCATGAATAACGAATGCTTTTGGAGGGAATATTGTTTTTAAGTTCTAACGTCTTATTATTTTACATTGCAATGTGTTTTGGAAGTTGCATTAAAGTTTGCGTCAAGCAGTCTACTAAGTGCACTAAATTATTCCTATTTTAAATAACTTAGTAATAGTTTCTGACGGGCTCGTCGATGTAATGGTAGCAATGTATGGCTAACAATCAACGGGTCGTGGGTTCGACCCCCACCGTGTCCAAGATGTTTCTAATTTTACACTTAATATATTTTCTGAAACATGTGTCCAACATCGTTCGTATGGATATCTGTCCGGTTTACGAACCACCGTCCACAGATGAAAAAGCCGTGAAATTTAACCATGCTTCGGTGTCAGTCTGTGGATTTCGGAATATCCAAAATAGGTCGACAGCACACGCTGTTATAAATGCAAACCTTATGCTTGTCTGTCTGCTATCGTTAAAAAATATATATATTTTAAATAATTTAACTTCTAACTACTTTTCTAGATGGGGACGGAATTGAGCTTGTCGAAAAAAATGGCAGCATATCGAAATTCCGTAAGAATAACCACAATCCACAGAGGTTAAATCCGCGTTTGACTTAGTCTATAGATTTCTGATTACCCAAAGCTTATATGGCTCACGTATCTTACCTTCCATCAATAGACCATGTTTGTCTGTCCTTTGTAATAAATCAAAATATTCCTAAAAACAAGTTGCCCTTTAGCTCTTGACCTGAAAAATGTACGTCCATCCTTGAATTCGTATGGTCTAACAGCCCGAAGTCGAGTCACGCCTAAAAGTACTCTAAAAGCTCTAGAAACATCTAGAAGGCGTAAGGTTAGACGTTTCCCAACAAATGGTAGATATTCACATTCATTTGCAGGTTCCGACCCCGTACTCGTGACAAAACGTTCCGCCATTGAATAAGATTTACTAGAAGGGACACATACCTACGTGCGCGTACAAATAAGCGTATTATGCAGAAATCTTTTAAACTTCCGATTGGATCAAGTGAAAATGCGACCCGAAACCCTTTCACGTCTCCAAATAAAGCGGGAGCATGTGCTTTTATACATACAATGTTTGGGAAACATATTGAAAGGACTGACATATAAGTGTCGTGTAGTGTGGATGATATACATATCTTTTTAACTTATAATTCCATGATCATTATTAATTTACATTTTAGCATGAACAACCGAAGACTCTAAAAACAAGAACGCACGAGAATAGAAAGAAACGTGCCGCCACTTCTATCCAAGTGTATTTTACTAGGCACCGTACAAATGTTCTACATTATTTTTCTTGATAAAGGGGATTCCTCAAACGCTCATGCATTGTTATCGATTTATTATGGGTTTAATCTTGACAAGTTTAAAAAAATATATTGCAAAAGAGAGCCAATGGCTCGGTTTTCTAACAACCGTTAATCTCTAAAACTCAAAAAAAGAGGAGAAAATAATAATCATCTAGTAGTTCTAGTTCCGCGACGGCTCGCGCGAAAATTCAGTCCATTTTCCACTAGACGCCAACAAAAAGGCCTAACAGGATATTATGAGGGAATTTCCATCTCTCTAGTTGTGTGTATCTTTTTGTGGCTTTAAGTGTATAGAAGGGTTTTTATTTGCTCAGTTGAAAGCGTTTTGCTAACTCTTGCTTGCAGCGATGTTACGCAGCCGTAATGTTAATTTTTATTACTGTACCTTTCATAAGGACATTTGACTTGGCGATAAAGAGGATATTGTATTTTCATTGAAATATTAATTTATTTCTCTTTAACTTGTTCTTGTTTCTTGTTTACAGATATACATAATTAGCAAACCGCCTTGTTACTACTTGTTAGTTATTTACACATTTAAATTTACTACTATCTGATTTTATAAACATCGATTATTCATATGATCTAACAAACTGTTAAGAAATGAAAAAGTAACAAAGAGACACAAAAGCGTTGGAATTTATAATATTGAGGTATGTAATCGTAAGAACGAAGCGCTTAATTTAATTTCCAAATTCTCCTAACTCCAAACTTCTCGGTGTATCAATGTTCACAAACTCATTTTCGCTAGGGTTGTCACAAATACAATGGAGGCTTTTAAAAATATTTAAAGGAACGGAAATGAGATAGGAACAAACACATTTCCCCCATTTCCATTGTTCGGATTCTATTTGATTTGGACAATTGTCGGAAACTGGTCCCAATTATGCAGGGGAAACATTCAAATTTATATTCCTACATTCATTTCGCCTGTTTCCATGGAAGGCTCTATGTTTCCTACGATTAACCTTTGTTATTAAAGTCATAGTCTTTGTTGTCTAGATAGGGCTCGGGTTCACATCCAAGCAAAAGATCTAAGACTTCTTTAAAATAAAAGCGATAGAAATTTGTTTCATGCATAACAGAATTATCGCTTGATTAATACAGAAAAATATATTTTTAGTGCCAATCGAATAAAAAATAAAGTGTTTAATATAAAAAATCTTTTACAACCAACTGTGCTAAAACAGTAATGTTTAAAAGAAATACAACTTTAGCAAAAGCTATTGTTTATATTGTCTAACGCCTATTCCTTTGTCAAAACACAAAAATTGTATCCCAAACTGAAAATTTAAGGGAACAAAAGGACAATTTAGGCATACAGCCACCTTAAAACAAAGTTTCCACTTTTCATAAAAGTAGGTGTTCTTTAAAAAATTTCCGCCTGAAACTGAACATTTTCTCTAAAACATTCTGACAACTTTCAACATCTTTTGTTTGCGTAATGAAGACTCTTAAACTTAAACAGAAACTGTTTAAGCGACACTTTCTTTTGGCGGGTAATTTTCAAAATGGCCGCAAACTTTTGACGTTCTTGTAAGGAGGTGAGGAAACATTTGCTTTATTAATATGTTCGTAGCAAACTTTTACCCTTACCGCAGTATTATTTTACTAACGATGTTAACTCATTAAAATACTGTTATATTCATTAATTAATTACAACATATTTGAGTAAAATATCGAGCAAAAGTTTAATTGGCTGAGTTTTGTCGTCTCTCATCTACTACAACTACGGCAGAAAACTACACTAGATTCCAAAAAAACGAGAAGACCACTATTGGTTTTGATATTAGCTACACCTTCCATCTTATGTGCGAAACACCGGGCAGTTGTTAAATTGGATTGTAAATAACTAAAAAGATTTCGCTCTTTTATCCGTGAGAATATTGTATTTAAATACAAAAGAATGATATAATTGTAAAGAATGATATTAAAAGCTATTTGATTCAAGAGTTTATTTTATCACAAGAATCCTACATAAAAATACTGAGTATTTTCTTAAGTAGCGCACAGGACTAGCTGGTGATATCAAAAGTTAAGTTTCTTAAAACAAAGCAAAGCATCCGAAACGTCGGGCCGAAGTTACAAATCATTTTCAAATAAGTTTAATTAATATATCGCGTTTTAAACCGTTAAAGTGTTTTATTTAAATGTGTACTACTCGCGTAACCTATTTACATCTTATCTGTATTATCGTAAAAATGTTGTACAGAAATCAGCAAATACATATAGCAAAGCAAATAATTACTGATGGCGGCAAAGCTAAGACTAATTATGCAGGAATAAATGTTGTATGGTAAATAATTAACGATCAAGTTCCAATCATGTATGTAATTAACGCTAATTGAATTATTTATATGAAACTGACAGTTACAGATACACAAAGCTTTGCTAGTTTCGACAGCAGAATTATACATATTTAAATAAAACACTGTAACGGTTAAAAACGCGATATCTTTTAGTTAAACTTGTTTGAAAATTATTATTAACTAGGGCCAGTATAGTTACTTATATATATATTTATTCTGTGAGAAATACCTGGGTTATCAAATAATGAAAATAAATAGCTTAATGCCATCTTGTTCATTGGTGTGGTAATGTGTATTCGCATTTATATAACTATATAGAAATTTGGTTACTGAATTTTTGTCGTGGTCCAAAATAACTATAAATCTTAATAAGATTCCTAGCCCGTGTTAGTAGGACAGATCCTGGCTTCGAATCCAAGGAAACTAACCACCAACTTACTTGTGTATATATAGGCAGTGAAATGGACACAAAGTCGTTTTCACCCCATGCTCCAATTGGCCTATAAGTATCACACACACACAGATATATATATAACACTTTTAACGGTTTAGAACACGATATATGTAAGGCACTTATTTTTCACTACGACCAGGTTTACGGATCCAAACTTATGTTTCCAAACCGTACAGCATTAGATAACGCAGGGTCACTAAAAAGACCAACTGGTTACTGATGTTTTTTGTGAAAATTATTACCTTTAAGTACCTAATGTCTGCACGCGAGTTAAACAATCGGTTTTAATTAAATCAATCTAAAATAACGCAACTTTTTTATTTCACATTTCGAAGCGTTAAAAGTGTTTTATTTAACTAATCTATTTATTACTTAGAACAAGAAAGAAATATAAAAACCCTCTACCGTCTACATAAATGCTGATTAATCCGATACATTCTCAGCATAATAACAGTAAAACAGCAGGTCTTTTGTCATAATTTAAAAGCAGTTACACTGCACTAATTGCGTTCTCAGCACAATCCGCGCTGACCAAACCGCTTCTAATCATTTAACGTATGTTCGCTGTATGTTAATAACTGAATACTGTCTAGGAAATTAACATGGCCGCTTATCTCGAGGCTTAGACTAGTAGCTATTATACAATAATTAAACTCAACTATTAGGGTTCCGTTTTTAATCTGTGGGAAACCCACAATATATATATATATATATATATAATTAAGTTATTTGTTGGTGTAAGATTCCATAGTACATATATACTAGAAAAGTTACTATACATTTATGTGACATAAACAATATTACAAAAAAATTGTTTGGTAAGTATAGCCGTTTGTTTAGATATCAAAACTCTATTGTAAGTCTAGTTTGCCGTTTTAACTGAGGACAACTTTAAATATAACACTTAACGGTTTAAAACGAAAAATATAATGTCAAATCTGCTACACTATGGTCAGTCTTATAACCTAACAACGGCTGCAAAGCATCCGAAACGTCGGGCCGTAGTTAAAATAAATTGTTAAGAAGTTATTTTATATTTCGCGTTTTAAACCGTTAGAAGGGTTTTATTTGAATGTGTGCTACTCGTGTAAAATACAAGTAATACTGAAGTAAACTATTTTAGGGTTCCATACGTAAAGGGTTAAACCGGGACACTATTACTAAGACAATTTTGCTAAATGGATATTTGCCGCCAAGCTGTATTTTGAAATAAATGATATTTTCATAAGTTGTGTATTTATGTAACCGCTAGAAGAAACAAAGAAAGAAGTCAATAAAAACAACAAGAGCAAAAGAATATTTACGGATGCTGCCCGTTTTTGCTCCATATAAATAACAGAACTCGAAGTAAATAAAAAATTGACAGTTAAAAAAATGACTGAATTGAACTGGCATCAACAGCGTTTTCTGCTGCTGCTCTAACGAAGAAAGAAAACGGTAGCTCAATTGAAATGAAAATTATTAACGCGAGAAGAATATTATACTTTTTTGAACTGGACATACTTAAAAACCGTGTACCTTTTTTTTACCTGATGGTGTGAATGCCTAAAGTCCACGTCAGGTAATAATGACGTGTAAGTGAAAGCCCGTTTCCCCCTCGTGGGGCATGGGGCGAACACATTTCTGTGTCCGTTTCACTGATCCGTTCTTTTAAGGGGCAAGTAGTTGATCAGACTTCTGTGCCCTGCCAGACCGAAACAATTATTTGTTTATCTGGGATTCGAACCCAGGACCTCTCGCACTTACTACAACCTCCTCAGAGACAATAGTCGACCAGAACCAATAAACGCACCACCAGCCCGCTACGAAGTTTTGAGGGGGCCCAGAGAATGAAATAGTGTACGAGTACCTAGTGATACGAAACCCTCCGTGCACGAATCCAACTCAAACTTGGCTTGTTTTATAATCTCACTTGTTAGCTACAACTACACAAATCACCTCGGAAGACAGTTTTGTAATTTACTATAATCTAATTTTATTATTAACTATTGATTGTCTTTGTATATTTGTTTATAAATAAATAATATATACAATATTACAATTGTTTGGACAATCACGCCTATTTATACAAATTGTCTATGCAAGAATAAACATGATTATTTAATTCGCATTGAATCTGTCAGTTCATAAATAATAACGTGTCTGATAACACACGTTTTTTTGTAATTAAAATATATTCCTGATATATTGTGCATAATTAGTACTAGAAAGAATAATTCTTTTAGACATTCTATAGTGTTAAATTTAATTTTATACCCAGAGCAACTTAACATTTTTTGTTACATATTTACCACCGGTGTTATATTCAAGAACATCGTAAAAATGAATAAAGAGCCTTGAAAACTTAGCATAAACTTAAAAAGGCGGACAAAAACGAATAGTCTTTAAAACTACATTAAAATTTAACGATCGCAGAACGGCTGCGACCATACAACTTCTATTTTATTTCAGCGCAAATGAAGAAATGTGACGCGAAACGAAGGACCGGGCGAAACGAATTTCATCCGACATTCTAATTTCCTCGCGGAACATAAACAGGGATTCTCACAAAAACTTCTGTTCCCCATATAAAAGTAAATTAAACGCTATAAAATGTTATTGCTACTACTTTTCGCTGCGCTCAATTCGGCGACGAAAAATAACGTGAAAAAGTCGACTATTTCCTGCGACGGACTCGTGTTTCAACAAGTGTACTACGATCGACATCTCATTATGAAAGACCTCGGCAGACCGTACAACCTGATGATGCACAAGTACTCCGGGACGCTGTTCTTTAGTGAGACAATTAGAAATAACTCGGACATCGACTTTGAGATTAAGGCCTGTGATCTTAATAAAAAGAAACCAGAGTGTCACGTCGTTAAGGGCGTTCCTGGTGGCTATGCCATCGCCTACGACGCTGGTAACGATGACGTATACTTCGGAGGGCACAGCGGCATTTACAAGTACGACTTCATCAAGAAAGAAGCTCAATTCTTCTCGGAAAAGGGAAAGTCAATTTGGGGTTTATTCGTGAGAAGAAATTTCTACTACATAGAGTATCCGTCGCAGACGCTACACGTATACCATAGAGACGCCTTCGTGAAAGTCGCTGAAGCTATCAACATAGAAGTGGACATCTTCTTCAAATCAAAGATGGGCGAAGTGTATTTCTCCAATAAGACCGCGTTATACAAAGTCGAGAAACTGACGAGATATCCAATCGTGTTGAGTGACAGCATCTCAGTGAGACAAATAGCTGATGACACCTTCGGTGATGTTTATATATGTGCTACAGATGGAGTGTATCTAGAAGAGAAACCATATCTTAGAGTGAAGAAGATCGCAGACATACAGGACGCGTATGGTCTGACGTTTGACGAGAGAGACTACGTAATATACTCAGATAAAACGTCGGTATACAAGTTACTTCCCAGTAATAAGAGTAAAATTTGCTCGGACGACTATATGGTATTAGATGAGGATGAGAATGTCACAGATAACGCAAGAGATTTGTTAATTAGTTAATAAAAGATAGCGATAATTCATAGCGTAGATATATTTAAAACAATGTAACAAAGGGGAGTACGCAAATTCAAAACAGAATGAGCCCGCACACGTCATTAAAATGCACAATGCAGATTGTTATCAGTGCGCTACCAAAATATTTATGCAACCAATATATAATTTAATCGTCAAATGATCAACACTAGCGATTATCTCACAGCGATACGGCACGCTCGACCGGAAACATCGTATATTTTATTAAATTTCATCCCAATTATTATTTCAATTATGTGGAGTGAAACATGAATGTCGCTGGTATGTAATTTTAAACTGATGTTGTTATTAAATTACTTTCAACTACACAATTCATCAATTAACAGTGTGTTTTGCGGTCGCAGTAAATTTATTGGTTTTAAAAACGTTCACCAAATTCGTATGTGAAAATGTATTTGTATTTGTAGTTATCAAAATCAAAAACTATCAAATAAAATAGATAAAGTACTGTTTATTCAGATTTATACATTTTCACTAAGAGCAATGATAATTAATTATATCGTTATGTGACAGGAATGAAACCTACGTCATTAATATTACTGATGTCCTTAATTACAATCAACTGTATACCGGATAAGGAGTGTGACCGAATCAAAATGGGGAACAAGTGGTATATAAAAGAGATCCTGTGGTCGCACGTCGGTAGAGCTTTCAACCTGAACATTCACAAAGCCAGCAACAGTCTTCTCTTTAGCTTCTCAGTACTGGAATCATACTCTGATCTCAACTTCTTATTGGCATATTACAATATCGATACGAAAGATTATTCAGTCATAGCGGGAATACCAGACGGCTGCGCTGTGGCTATAGATCAGAAAAACGATGAAATATTCCTCGGTGGCAGTGATGGAATCTATAAATACAATATGATAACGAAGATTGCCGATTTTCACAAAGAAAAAGGCAAGAACATCTGGAATCTTTTCTTCAAGAGGAACTTGTTCTACATAAACTATCCGGATCAACAGCTGTATATGGAGATAGATGACAAGTTCGCCAAAGTAAAGGAATTCGAAGCCACGCAGATAGATTACTTTCACATATGCAATAATAATGACATAATTTATGCTAACAAAACTGGGCTGTATAAATTTGAGAACGGTCCGTCTAGAGCATACGCGATAAATGAACTAATTTCGGTGAGACAGATAACTGAAGATATAGAAGGAAATGTGTATGTTTGCTCCAATATTGGAATATTTCGCTACGATAAGGAGAAGCTCCACAAAATATTAGATATAAGAAATCTGCATGGTCTAGCTTTCGATAGAGACAACAGCTTAATCGTGTCGGATGAAAAACGTATTTTTAAGTTGGTCGAAAGTCATATCGGTTGTATAGAAGAAGAACAGTGGTAGTAAATATTTAGTTTTGCTGAATGTAAAGATTCGTAAATACAGAGAGTTATTTCTAATTTCAGTGTATTTATTGTATACTAATTCAAAATAGTGAATTATATAGAATATAAATATAGATACTAACAAGACAATAAAAATAATATATATGTTGAAGTCACTAGAGTTTCTTCTCTGTTTTAGATCATTATGAATCTTGAAAATGATCTGATTTTAAAGTGACATTTACTATACCGATGTTTTTATTTTATAGATATATTTATTCTCTCGTACAGAACAGCTAGGTATAATTACTCAATTTCCAATTACCACTACGAACGTCGTTAGGCAGCGCCGTTCAGAAATATTCTTAATGTCTAATGTACCACAAAATTGCCCGCTACTTCATTAAATTGTTACTTTTAAACCGAATAAATATTTTTAATCTATTCAAACTCCTCCACTCAATTAAATAGAAAAAGAAGTGCTTTAAAAGTACATTATTTATAGATTCAACTTTGCTTTACTATCTTTACTTGTACATTTCTCAAATATACTACAAGTACTAATCTGTGCCTAAATAACATTATTAGGTTACTTGTTTGATGTGATCAACATTTTGGAAGTTTGTTTGTTTAATATAAAATAATAACTTTCAGTATACTCACACACATCTAAATGACTATACAAATTATGTTCTGGATTAATTGGAGACGCTAAACTAAAACTGCCCACAGCGGCTATAACCACGCGATTCGTAGCACTCACCATGTTACAAGCGAATGAATCAAGCATTTATTGGATATCTGTATTCAAAAGCCTGAAATAAAGCTGAAAAACGTTGTTAATTTAGCTTTCAATTATCCGCGGCATGTCGCGCGCTGAAATTTTAAATCTCGCCTGATTTAACGTGGCCGGCGGCGAGTTTAAAACTTCCTTGTAGCGAACGCAAAAAACGCTTGCAAACAACGTCGCAATGTTTCTACCTTCATCGGTTTTAATTGATCGAGTACGCCGATTGTATGACAATTAATTAATTGTGTCGAATGCAGTGCGAGGTGTATTAAATTCTTTTCGATTGCGAAGTGCCAGTTACGAGTTTAAAATATTGGACGGAAAATGCGATAGATTAACGCGTAACGTTTCATAGAATACTACGCTACAATTTAAAATGGCGCCCAATGTAAGTACATTGGGCGCCATTTAAGTAATAATATTTGATCGCTTATACCAAGTTTTTCTGTCGACTAAACTTTTTACGAGCTAAATAAGTGTATTTATACAAAAAATATGTATTTGTTCTAATCCTCTCCACATAATACTAAACTAACACAATACGTTTTCATAAATTAACAATCGATTTTGGAACGAAAAAAAATTACATCCACAGCGTTCCGTGAATTTCGACAGAACGCTGTGGAGGCCGCTTCAAGTCCTGCCTGTGACTTAAAATTGTTACGGTCTAAAATCAATTTTTAATTTATATCATGCAATCGTGTGCACCACGTGTGTAAATTAATTTTAAACTTTTCTAAATACAATTTACAAATACAAGTAAATGTCATAAAATTTCACCAGAACCACTTGCGCAAGAATTAAAATTAAAGATTCAAGTTTTTTTCTGTCATTTTAATTCCAGTCCAATCGCATATCCTGTTGGTCCATCCATATATTATATAAAAGAAACCATTTTCCCCTAACATTGGGATCCAGAATTTCTTGGCTAAAAAAATACATCACACAATGCTCATGAGAAACGGGGGAATATTATTTGAACGTGAAATATCAGAGAACAAGATGAGAGCGTTTTATTAATCCATTATTGCATTATGTTATTGCTTTTCTTGCCATTCACTTGACATTGTTTCATATTGGGAGCGATTCTTGGCAAAAACGGTCTCGTTTGTCGGGCTTTGCGGTGCCAAATTGTGTTTAGAAGCGACGGATGTGGGTTCGATTTACTCGTTTGTCTAAGATTGTGCACAGTTCAATTGCGAGTATTTAAAATATCGATGCTAGCGTAAGAAACTATATGCATTTGATTTTAAATCTAATTTATTGTATAAGTAAAACACTTGTAACGGTTTAAAACGCAAAATATATTAGTACTGTAACTGTGTTTTTCAACTACGCGACGTAGTTGAAATAAATAACGTAACGTTTAAAATCTTTATATCATTGTCTTTCGGGCTACAAGAATTCTTTGAGCAATCGAGGAGTTAACATCTCCTGATGATGCCGTCTACACGTGATGGCGAAAGGTCGAGAACCTCTTCTCGCTCACATCGGCCGAACAGCCCGAAAGACAATGATATGCTGAACGATGGCCGTGAAAGCCTTACACAATTTATTGTTTAAAATCTTTTTATTTAAATGTGTAGGTACCATTTGCGGAAACTACAGACCAATTTATCATGTTCATAAATTATTTCTAATGAAATATGTAGAAGCAGGTCTAAAATATATATGAATACTCATCCGTCCACTGACTCTACAATTAGCGCCGAATTACAGTTATAACAATATTATATATAGCGATGTTGTTCAAAGCGCGATGTCCGAGTGCTGAATAACATTTGTCCCGTCACTAAAAGCTTCGGTAATTTCGCAAACAGCATTTTTGCCATCCTCACTGCATATGCCTCGGGCACATTCAGAAGCGGAGCGGGAAGCGATTAAAAAAGACAATGGAAGAAAAGAAAATACGAATATATGATAATGTGACAATAGTATAAAACATGTTCTGTCGGTTTATGCGTTAGTACAGATTTAAATAAAACACTTTTAATGGTTTAATACACGAAATGTTTTTGGGTAACTTATTTTAACTACGACCTGACGGTTCGGATGCTTTGCAGTAGCCGTGGCCACCGGAGGGCCTGAAGATTGAGGTTGTCCCTTATGTGAAAAATGTTTCATAAATCTTAGTGACTATTTTTATTACTTATTATTATACGATTAAACAACGAATTAAGTACTTATTTTCGCAAAATCGTTTTCGAAAACACATAATCATAGTAGCGCTTCAAAATATAATATATTGTACAATTCTATTGGAATTATTTCGCAACATTAATCGTATAATTCCGCTTACGCTCTACTATTTCATTTTATATGACCTAATGTCCAAACTATTCACTCGCATTTGAAGTTCAGCAATGCAGTATAATGTTTTTAATAAATACACTAAAAGCATTACAAGGAACGTTTTAAAGGCGAAAATTCAAAAGATTTTCCTTTAAATTACTCGCGGAGTCAACGTATATCTGGACGTAAAAAGTAACGAGGTACCTTTCAGTCTCATTTCAGTTTCAGATAGAGAAAACTATGTATTTCACAGAATCAGCGCTAACAGACCTTTTGAAGGGCTGTTTGTTTCCTTTGTATTCTTTGTCTTGTCTACTGTGCATTAAAGTATTAATAAATAAGTAATTTAGTCGTGGAGCATTTGATTTTAATAAATAATCAATAAATATTTGATATTGATAAAAAAGCCGCGATATTTAGAATACTTCTCTTTACTTTTGCAATCAAACTATATTAGCATTTTTTTTAGTAACATAAGTTAACTAAAATAGTTATTTACATCCGTTTAAACTGTTATATTTAAATTCTTTCCTAACTGCAGACAATTTGAGCAATGGCAAAGGCAAAGATTTTGGAACCTTTGTTCTAGTGGCAGGACAGCATCAAGATCTCCAAATGATCAAGGGATTTCTTTCATTGCACAATTGAAAGCAGTCCTAGAATCGAGGACATTTGGAGAAGTATCATTTTACAGACCAAGACCTTATTGGCTCTAGATTTTAGGATTATGATAAAGTATAGATCTCTATTTATTTATCTACATTATGGTACAGAGTATGAAAAATATAATATTTACAATCTAATATGTTAAGCTCTATACATATCTTATTTAGGATAGCATAACCTAGGTAGTATCGAGGTAGGCACTACACGCATAAAACAAATATAATGGTATAAACTAAAACAGCCAAAGAAAATCTTAAAATTAAGATAATCTTAACATATCTTGATGGTCACACATATTTTCTTTATATTCTTTGTTTAAATAATAATGGCTTTCCCATTCAAAATTGATTTTGTATAATAATAGTAAATGTATACTATTAGGTAATAGTGCATACACATTTGTTTGCCGTGACGTTACATAATTACAAATTATCTTCTAAATTTAAATTCAGGACTCTTCGTGAAATTAGCTATTGGGCCACGGTAGCATTAAATACGTAATAATGTCCGTTGTAAAAATGTAGTAAACAATGAGTCACAAGTGAAAGAGAACCATATGTTCTCAATTAAAAATACGGGCTTCTATACAGCTGTACCCTTTTCAAAACACCGTTTAACACTCAGCCCGGTGTGTACTTTAACAAAAAATAAAAATAATGTTCATTTGGGAAGTAATGTAAAAGAGCGTGTGAATTTTAACATAAATTGTACGGTCCAAAAACTGTGTAACGATATTACATTAGTAAATAAGTAATATCGCTTCGTATTCATTCAAAGTATGTTTATATGACAGCTCGTCTGCCTACCTCTGTCACGCTTTGGTTCACATGAGGGAAGGTGAAATGATTCTGCCATGTAACATTGATACAGGAGAACAGAGAAGAATGGGGTACACTTAATGATAGATAACAGAGATAAGATGCGCTGTCGATTTTGGATTTCGATATTAGGTAATCTGCAGACTGCAACCGAAACGCGATTATACTTTACAGCATTTTTATATGTCGACGATGATTCGTGATCTGGACGGATTTCATTATCTACCTCTTAAAATGTTCAAAAGAATTATATTAATTTATAAATAGTGGCCCGAACTCAAAACACTTTGATTATTAGAAATATTTGTTATTTAAATAAAGAAAATGTATTAGGAACATATTTATTATTTTATATACATACTAGCTGTGCCCGTACTTCGTTCGCGTGGAATAGTGACTTGGGCTAGAATTTTGTTATTATTTAGGCTGTTTATTAATTTATGTAATTGCGTATTTATCGCAGCCAATCTATGTTAAAAGTGCTACTTTGCCGCAACACTCTCACCTCACATCATATCTACTCTAACTCTCACTCCCACTCCCACTCCCACTTCCACCTCCCACTCTTATTCCCAAAAAGCCAAAAAAGAAAGTTTCATTGTTCTAACTTCAAATACCACGAATTTCCATACAAACTTTCACTTCCCCCCCTTTTAACCCCTTACAACCACTTTTTCGCAATAAAAAGTAGCCTATGTTCTTTCTCAGGGCCTAGATCATCTGTGTACCAAATTTCATTCAAATCCGTTCAGTAGTTTTGGCGTGAAAGAGTAACAGACAGACAGACAGAGTTACTTTCGCATTTATAATATTAGTAAGGATTTTAAAAATATAAATCCTAACGCATTTACTTTGAAAATTCGATTATACAATAATTTAATAAACGTCTCATATTTTTGTAACAAAATGTGTTTTCCTCGAGCTGTGGTCGATCTGATAAAATTGAATTCGTGACTGCTCATAAATTTTATTTAATCAGGGAATAGCTGAAAGAGAACGGATGAGAGTGGATTAAAATTTCCTTTATTTTTAAACGAATCGTCTATTGATACAAGAAGGTAGTGAAGTCAGTGAAGAGCGTCTAAAAATCTTGAGTAAATTTTCCAAATCGATTATTGTCATACGTATTAATCAATTGTAAGTTGGGATTTAACATTTAATTTATACTTCTTCTCACATAGAAGGGTGTAAATATTGTCTACAGTGTAGTAGACATTGAAATAAAACATTTTTAACGGTTTTAAGCGCGATATATGCTAGCTAACTTTGCAGCAGTCGTGATCATCGAAGCATCTAAAACCTTGGGCCGAAGTTCAAATAAATTACAAACAAGTTAAGTCTTACATTTTGCGTTTGAAACCGTTAAAAGTGTTTTATTTAAAATGCAAGACCCGCCACCTAGGTATTTTTAAAAATATTTATTAGTCTCTGTGGTTGACGCACGTAGTACACATGTACATTTAATAATTTTGAGTACTATGCATTACTTTTCCGCCCTACGACATTTCTGTTTACGCACACAATGACACAAGGCGCATGTACTCAATGTCGTCATTAGTAGCGCTCGGTTGCAGCTCGTTTCGCTAAAAGTGCTTGTTACAACGGCCCTTTGGGCTGAATTTAGACTAAAGCTTAACCCACTAAAGACGAGTATGTCTCTGTTCGATAATTAGTGTTTGTATGTTTGTTTGTCCCCGTCTTTTGTAGCACAAGCAGTATTTCGCTTGTCAATTTTCGTTACTCTGTTGAGTGATTTTAGCTTAAGTTGTAAAAGTAGGAAATACTATATAGATTTATTTAGATTATTTATTTATAGATAGTTGTATATTGTAGTACATGTATTCTTATTTAAGATCCGATAATAAGTCTATACAACCTTATTTCTAAAAATAAAACTATGGAAATTATTATCCTTCTTACGTGTTATTCTCTATTTATATTAAGAGTTCATCTTAATTTATTCGTAAGTATCTTATTTAAATAAAACACTTTAACAGTTTATAACTAGTAGTATTAGTTAAACTTATTTTAGAATTAATTTAACTACAGCCCGACGTTTTATTGTTATCAAAATAGTGATGAATATACATAAAACATACGAATGTAAAGGATAATCAAATAAAGCGTGACATTGACAAGATAGTGTTGACGATATATATCATGTAAATATTGCGCGTTTCAAACCTTTAAAGTGTTTAATGTAAACGCGATGTTGCCTTTCAATGTTTTATGTTACGGAAGTAAATAGGCGTTAGTGCAGAGTCAGCTTTGATAAAACGTATCCAAAACCCTGGCTAATGTGGGTTAACCGTGTGTGTCCCTATTAAAATGATTATCTTCTATCATTTTAAACACAAAACATTACAGTCGGATTAGAGATAATCTAATTTTATTAAGTTAGCTGACCGCGTCGGCCTTAAACTCATAAATATTTCGTATAATTTGATTAAAATACGAAAGCGGGCGCCATTTTGATCCTAACAGAATGGATACATTTCATATCTTTCGATATGTTTCAAAGCTCTATGCAAAGCGAAGTGGAAGGGGGATCTATTTGATGTGTAGACCTTACTCAAATATATTTAATAAGAGGCCTTAAGTGATTAAAATATCATGAATATTAACTTCCTTAGGAAAGCTTTGTAGAGCAGATTCTGATGTAAAATTCTGAAAAGGCCAACTTTACGTTAGCTCAACGTTAACTCAATATTGTTAAGTTATTTTGTAATTAATATTTAGTGAGATCTGTTTGTAAGCGACTTCGAATCTGAAGGGCACAAAGCTGAAAGCAGGTTTTGAAATAACTGAAAAAAGGTCTTAAGATATTTAGATGGATAATCTCTTTCCATTGTTTATTTTATATTTTTCTTTACGAGAAACCTGATTTATATTAAGACTTTTTTATTTAGCTAACTAGCTGTGTCAGCTAACGACTTCATCCGAGAAAGATAGTTATTTGGGCATCCGAATTTGTTTCTGCAAACTTCCTCTTCATATTTATTAATTAAAGCAGTTTCTAACGACGTCGGTCACGTTACTTTCGAAACAAACAGTAGTAGAGCAAATACAAGAAAAGATAAAATAACCTAATAAATAGTAAATAGATATTTTTTTTTAAACACAAAAAAAGATCGGGTGACAGAGCAAAAACATTTAAACATAACATGTCTCGTAAATTTCTTTTAAACAAAGAAGAAAAAAAATTCAGTGGAAACAGTACCAAACTTAATTATTATCTATAATTTAATGTTATTCAAATATTCAATATTAAATTAGCTGTCTTCTACATTGATGTGTAGAAAATGTGTTTTAAAGATAGTTTTTCCTACTATAAACTATTTTCTTTCGCATCATTATGTCTTGTACTCGGGTCGTAAAGAAATGCTCCAGCCTGTAATAGTAAAGAGAAATAAGAAAATATATTTTCCAGAACAAAAGGCCTAATCGCAGTAAGTCACGGGGCAGCGCATAACGGCCCAGTCAGGGGGTTTGGGGCGAGGGCAATACATTTGCCTTCGTCTCTCTGCACAATGTACGTGTCTTCGTTTCAAAGAATCCTCGGAATAACAAAAGTTACCTTTCATGACTTGCTGAACGGAATATGACGGGATAATACAGGTGGTGTGGTACAAGTTACAAGAGCTTTTTAATATTAGGTTTTAAATATATTTTAATGTCAAACAAAGAAATAAAAACGGGATTAAGATATATCTTAAGCGGCTAACAAGGAATAAAAAGATTTTACCGCCCCCCAAGTTTCATGAAACCCCATAGCTAAAGGTTTTATTTAGTCAAATGTTATTTTCACTTTTTGAAAAGTAACATTTTCAGTTCTTCACATTTAATAAATTAATTTGATTTACTTTAATTGAATCTCTTAGATAAAAGAATAATTTTGGCGTGAAAGATAGTAATTTAAATTTAGTTAGTTGTGTTAGGATTATAATTATAATAAGAAACAAATTCGGTCACAGTATAGTTACTATTTATATATTTACTTGTATTAAGCATTGCTGTTATAGCAATGCAATAATATTTTGATAAGCAGTCGTCATACGGAATTTCTACATGAAAATATTTACTTAGGTAATCGCTTCATCTTACGTCTCACGCCAAGCCTAATACGCAGCGGAAGAAACTAATTTCTCAACGGAGATGGAAGTTTATTCGTTAAACTTCACGAGACAGCGTCTGTAACGTGGATGCATCTCTCGTTATTGTTTCTTAATACTATCACTCGGATTGGCTGCAGAATGCGGCACTAAGATTAGTTTCTACTCGATCGATACTCTCAAAGCTCAGTAGGGATTCCTTACATGGTTACAAATAATTTTAAAGTAAGTAATATGTTGCGATTGTTAATTTGCTATCATTGCACCAAACTCGTCAAAAATAGAAACTTTTAATTTGAATTACAAGCGGACCTTAACCGCCTCTGTAGTCAAATGGTTAAACGTATTGCGTAGCATTGTGTTGAGCGCGAGAGGTCCTGGGTTCGAATCCCAGATAAACAAAAAAATGTTTCGGTTGGGCGGGGCACAGAAGTCTGATCAACTACTTGCCCGTTATGAAGAATTTTGAACAAAATATGATTACCGTAAAAACGGTTCTTGTTCGTTAATCTTTAGAGACAAACATATAATTCTTTCAGAACATTCCAAGAATAATAATTTTTATTAATATCTGTATTAAAAATTTTGTCGCTCCTATTAGTCGCAGTATGTTTTTTTAGCCTTAAGTCTTCCTTGATAAAAGCTTCAAAATGAACCAGTAGTTCCTGGAATTATCAGGTTTAAACGAACAAACAAACTCTTCAGCTTTATAATATTAGTATAGATATTACATAACGGGGAGTTTCGGGGAGGCAATACGCCAGTGTAAATGCAATTCCATCGCAAACATTGGACCATCCAACAAATGTCATTCCGCGTCACATTGTTACACCCGAGCAATTGGCTGCAGTCCTCCGAAGGGTATTGTTGAGATAAAACTCTGTTTGGACATCAAGAAAGCTATCTGTGTCAATGAGCCCCGTATCACAGTTGCTATTTGTAGCCTTGATATGAACACATTCTCTATTACGAGAGTATATTTTGGACTATTCTTTAACAATTATTAGTTAACATAGGCTCGTTTCTGACACACTTTTAATACTTTTTACAAGTTATTGCACACAATGGAATTATCTAAATAAAGCTATTCAGATTCATTGAAATATTTTCCAACACGAGCGGGATTTGAAATGACCAAATTAGTGACGATGTTCACTTGATGGTAGGTGACATACCCCCCCATATAATATCTATTCTATGTGCTATTCTCCTATTTAAGCTTTGGATATTCGGAAATCCACTGATTGAAACCGCAACGCGATTAAATTATCACCTATATTCGTAGCTAACTAATACCTAAACATCATCTTCGAATTTTTCAACTGATTGATACATGTACTTGAAATTTTAGAGCTCAACTGAAACGTTAGTAATATTTTTGACATTTTTAAATCTATTCATGGAACAAGCATGAAACGCAATTGATGCCGGTTTAAGTCCCGCCCGTGTCGTAATTTTTTTAATCTCATTAAATTTTCAATTAATATTTTCGTGTCTTTTAAAAGTTTATTGAGTTAATCGTATTGTCTTTATTGCGTTTAGCGCGCTTCTCGATGCAAACTTTGAAAAACACAAGTTTCGGTCAAAAAAGTCTGATTTAGTAATGAATAACGCGATATGCGTAATAAAAATTCATTCATTACAATTTACACAATGCAGTCTCCAGTATTCAGTCATCTAATATCTATGATTAGGACGTAATAGAATGTTTCAGTCGTAAAAAGTGAAATAAATTGGCGCACGCCCGGATAGACCGGCTGTATATCATCTCGAACGAGCCTCAAGGGCGTGATAGCAGAATCGGATAACCGAGATTAAAATAGTTACGCCCCCACCTGAGAGCTAATTACTCCTCGCTTCAAGGTAACGTGGAAAAGTGTATGAAAGTAAAAATCAACTCATCTACTTGTGCAAGTCGAATTTGAAAACTTTAATATGTTTCACATGTTATTGTACATGTTGGTTAAAATGGATTATACTTTGAAAAAAAAAAAAAACACGGAGCTGTAAATGCCGGTTCAAGTCTCATAAGAAGTAATTTTTTTCAATTTATAATTGATTTTTTTATGTTGAATTACTAACTAAGGGCGAGTAGAGTAAGTTGCTAGAAGTAGGTACATTAAAGAGATGTAAAAGAGAAATCGTGTGAAAAATTATGTACATTTACATAATTTTTCACACGAAGTGAAGGTACGCAATACACGAAAAAAAGACTCGAAACAACCCACCAAAGCCTAATAAATCATGTATGTTGTACGTTTCATTAGCGAAAGAAACTATTTCTGGTATTCCGATGTTTGTAAAGACAAAATTCCGTACGTAGTTAGAGAATGTTACATTTTGTTCCGTATTCGTTTAATAGAACGAGACCAGAAAATAATAAAAGTTGAAAGTTTGTTATGATAACAAGACGTGCTTCGGCGAGTATTTTTATTTACGAAGAAATTCCGTTAGCGTCGAAACCAACCGCGTAATAAAGCACATATTTTATCGACTTCCCCAAGCCCCAGAATTGAGCCGATTATGTACATCGGGGACAGGGACGGATCCTAATCATTTTGAAGGCCCGAAGTTCCCTATTAACGCTTTGAGTGCAAGTAAAGTGTTTTTATTAAAATTTTCACGGGAAATTTCTTCAAAATTCTAATTTCGAAATTCAACAAATTTTATATATTTACCTTTGCGTTTTTGGCTCAGAAACCCACTTTGACGGCAGTAACCTACGGCTGATGAAAAGAATCCGAAACATGGGGCCGTAGTTAAAATAACTTCCAAATAAGTTTAACTTATATATATATTAAATAAGAGTTTTATTTAAATGTGTACTACCGACCTATACTAAAGACAATATTAAACTAAGATTGTTCAGCAAAAGGGGAAGTATTCTTGTTCTTTTCTGCAAATTTAAATTTCTATATAATTGTCTTTTTTGTACACTTTGAATCCTGTCAGTTCTATTGAAAGGAACGGATTGGTTCAATAAGCTTCTAGTACGTCCCCATATGTACTTACGCGACTGTTGGAAGATTTTCCAATATTCTCTTTCTTATTTCGGTTTAGTGGTTCTATCTTTGCTTTAAGCTAAAGCAGCGTTCCCTTTTAAGTACTTAAGGAATCTAAACCTTGTAGTTTAGCTTTACAAAACTGAACTTATAACGTGCATGTTTAAATGGAAGCTTTTAAAGGGTTAATAATTTTAAAATAATACTTTTTCTAGAACTTATTTAATTGTTGGTTATAGTCGTGTCTCGAATATTGTTCGTCTAATTATTATTAAGGTATACACTATAGAAATCACCTGAATATCCATTTTTCGTCAAAACAGTATCAAAGACCTAAGGTAAAGCAAAGTAAATATGCATATGAAGAAGTCCAAAGTTTTTTTAGTCTGTTTAACTTTAATTAAATGTTTAAAAGCATCTAAACTTTACAAAGCGAAGTACGTAAACGTTGGCTGGTCGCCAGCCACCTGTGGCATAGACATTAATGGTTCCACCGATATCGCGGTCATTTTATTTTTAATTAAGGTCTCGAAACACTTGCGAATCGCCATTTATTTACATATTACTTGTAATCGCAATTACAAAAATCATATTTAGAAGTATATAAAGTATAATTCAGCTTATCTACTTGTCTGCCAATAAATTTGACCAGTGAAATAAATACAAGCGAACCAAACATAGCCAGTTCGATCCCCTTTTGACATTATACATATTTTGAGACTTGCTATCCGGTGAAAGTCAAATGCTTGATAAATAATTATGAGATATATTACCAAGACCTTAGCACTGGAAAACGTCATAAGACAGACAAAATGTGCCAAACCGAGTGAATTAAAGAGTTACGAAGTGGCAAAATTGCCTTCAATTTACTGGAAAAAATTGATTAAAGACAAATTTTAATAAAACAAGGGGCCCACAGAATATTTGTAGGGAAAAAATGAGTTTGCATGAAACCAATAAAGATGCAAAAATAATTCTCAAAGCGAAACAATGTTAGATTTCATTATTCAAAAGTGTCGCGCATTTTATAAAGCCTTCACACCTGAGCAAGCGAGTACAACCATAAAACATGTATACGCCGTGATGTTCATACACGAACGGTTTTAGGCTCTTCGTAAAAAGTAAAAAATAAATATTTAAATAAAATTACTTTGTTACTATACATACGCGCTACTATTGTATGTGTACATACATAGTATGTACGTTTTGTCGTAAGAAAACCAATGGTACTGAAAATAATATTAACTGTTGCATTTTTAATATGGCTAGTGTGTTAAGTGGAAATCTTTCTAGCCCGAGCACCATCCGGTCCAACATGTTTGTAATCTATTTGAAATTTTTAGAAACACGTTGGACTTCGTCTGGAAATCTGAATAATAAATGAATAGTAGGAATGTCCAAATTCCATCCGGGTCACGAACCACCGTCTACAAATAAAAAGCCGTGAAGTTTAATCTCGTTTTGGTTTCAGTCTGTAGATTTCGGAATATCCAAAACCAAAATATGGCATTTCACCTACCATCAAGTGAACTTTAAACTTGTCTATCGTCCTCCATCAAATAAGAGATTAGTTCTAAGTTAATCTGTAAATACTCAAAAAATATAAGTATACAAACAGCCTAACAAACAACTTTGTAATGTATAATTTTAATAAATTAACCGTAACTAGACTAGTTGGCGTCTGTGACCGCACCTGTTCACTGGCATAATCTAACTTGTACTTCTATAAGCTTTTATTTCACGTTACACCTCTCGTTTTAATTACGGACTTTTGCGACGTTAATTAGAAATAATTAGAAATAGAAAATTATTCAATTAACTTTTTCTAAGAATGAGAAGTTTTTATGTTTTGAAATCGTATTGTGAATGAGCTTGAGCAATGAGCGAATATTATAATTGTCATGGAAGGCTAAATATAGGTTAAATAAATTGGCGGTTGATAAGGAATAAGGTAACTATTGAAAACTTATTTTTCACCTAATGTCCTGCTTGTGTCATATTTTTTTTCAGTCCAAAGGGATTATATTAGATAGCTATTATCACGCTATAGTTAAATGTATTAAAAAGGGAAATACGAATTTGAGATCTCAAACAAAAAACTGACCAGCTTCTAAGGTAGTAATTAAATGATACAAACTGTATGCGTATGTAAGCTCCAGGTATATACTTTATTTCAAATCTAGACCATTATTGCCTGTAATAATATGAAGAGGCAAATATAGATATTTTTGTTTATTTCATGTCATTAGACATTTAATAGTTATAAAGAAAACTAAAAATTAAAATTTTATACAATATAAAACTAAAAATAAGTACCTGCTATTAAATACTTGAATACCGCGGTAAAGCTACGAGATAACGTCAAAGCTACGACGTAGCTGGTCAGCTACGTCGTAGCCATGTAGATGTTTCACGTAGAGCTACGAGTTTTCCCCCATTTCAGATCATCAATTTTCAGTCTTATACCCTGCACTTAAATGATACTTTCCCTCAACACTGCGTAAAAACTCAACCTTCTCAACTGGGAAATTAAAATTCCTTTTCAAAATATGCACGTTTAATTGAAGTAAGAAAAAAAGAACTCACAAGAACCATACTACTAAACCAAACGTGTGAAATTACAAAGGCTGCTTTTGCTTTGAAAAGGTGTTATGTAATCTACAAGACGACGAAGCGGAGAAAGACGGATTTAATTAATGGTGTTAAATAAACACGAATATAAATAAGAGTAGATTTATAATACTCATTGTTTGGTTGTATGAGCATATAAATATAGTTTACTAGGTTGTGAAAAATTTTGGAATTTATCCTAAGGTTGGGAAAGTTATTTCTTATGTAACATTTTAGCTAAAGATAAGAAGAAGCTAAAGAAGCTATTCATATTAAGTTTTTAAATGTATTATAAAAAGATATGAAACACAAAGAATTTATGTGCCTAAATAAAAAATATATAAATAATTTTCGTCTATGTAACTTTTATTTTTAGCATAATTGTAAAATTGCCTAGCGGTGTGTGAGAAGTCCTTCGTTCGAAACCCGGAGTATCTGGATAAAAAAAAACAAGATAAGATAGAACTTTGTTGTAACAAGAGAACATTATTTGTAAAGCAAAGCATACATACAATTACAATTCAAGCTGGGAACAGCTCAGAGCGGTACATTGTGGTTTGATACAATCGGCTTAGCTTAGCTTAGCTGGCTGCAAAGAATGTTCTTAGTCGCAATGCGATCGCGATGCTTTAGATTGAATTTTTAAGCTTTTCAAAACTATTGTGGCCGGCTAATCTGGATCGTGTAGAACTGAGTTTATTTTGAAAGGAAATTAAGCTCACGTTTAGATAGAACTATACTTTCCTTTGCGTTTTAAGCTTTTTTTTATTGTATTTGCAAGCCTTCATCTTTATGAATTTAAACTGCTATCCTACATCGACATCGGACGCGTCCCGTAGTTCTTGCAAGTTAAACTTCAAAGATAGACATATAGTGTCGCAGACATTTTTTTTGATCATTTAAAAATGAATCATTCTTTCATACATTCTAAATATTTTTGGGGTATCTTGAACCGTTTCCGCAGCGTACGCATCGGAAACCCACAGAGATTAAAATGTTCTTTAATTTTTTTTATTAGTCTTAGTTTTAGTCTTAGTCTTACTTAATTTAGTCACAGTGCGATGTTTTGGCCTATAGCCTTCCTCGATAAATATTCTAACTAACACTAAAATAATTTTTCATTTCGAGCCAGTAGTTCCTGAGATTAGCCCGCAAACAAACAAACAAACAAAGTCTTCTTACAATATATAAAATTAGTATGGATAAATGACATTGTTATTATTATTTCGATTGGTTATTATTATTTCAAACTTTAGACTTTTTATATTTTTACCTTCTTTCGTCAAGAGTTTAACTAATTGAAATAATATTATCTAACGGACGTAAACTCTTATGTTCATAGTATAATACTTTGTGAAAGTGTCAATTGAAACAATGTTTGTCATTTTAGGTCGAGAACTTTGGAATTGTTTTCTAAGGTCGTACGATTTCTGAGACGTTATGAATCTCTTCCCTGTTTGAGTTGAAATTTCTCATAATATAATTACGTAAAACACACTCGAAGCATCATATCGCCATTCCAACTTATTCGGGCGAACGTTCCTCGAATCTGGCAACAACACCAAAATGTACGGCATGTTGGTGGAATTTTAAACAGTGTGTCATAACAGACCGCATGAGTGCATGAATAAAATGTAGTGTTGCCAACTTTCGCCGGCGTTTCGCCAAGAAACTCGTCAAAAAGTTTTTGTAAAACAAAGTTGTTATGTTTTTATTTTGCATTGTGTTCGGTTAGCTGGATTCTAGTTTATTGGAATGAGATAAACTTTTAACAAATCTGTTGGTACGATTCTGAGAAAATTCCATTCTTTAGTGAATGCGTTTTCTCAATGTCAATTACTAATATTACCGTATTTAACCTAACCTAACCGGAAGGTTTGAAGGGGACACGGGAAGAGTTGGATGACCCAAATCTCTGCAAGGAGGAAATGGATGAAATGGTCAGCGGACAACGTGGACTGATCACCCGTCCTGCCAAGGGTGTCCCCGACAGAAAATAATAAATAATATTACCGTACAGACTTATTGTTAAAAAAAATCAAAACTAGAATATTAGTAAGTATAGTTATAATTTAATATAAATTAAATTAATAATCTTTATGCGAATTTGTGAGAACATACTAATTTGCTTCTAGATATTGAGATATTAAATGTAATTCTCGAATTTGACTGCAAATTGATTCACTTTTGTACTAATCTGCGTTTCTTAACATGTTTGTTTTTATTTAGTTTCTTAATGTACTAGTACTTAAATTCTAATTGTTCTTCGCATATTTATAAAATTTGGTCTGTCAGTGTATCTGTTTTGTTTTGTTTGTTTCCTATATACTCGTATCTGTAAACAAGAAACATATGGTCGTTTGACTTGGCAGTAGATGCAAAACTTGAACTTTTAATAGAAAGCAAGCGAGTGTTAGCGTTAGATAGCAATAACGCGTTACAAATGATCTACCTGTAGAAGCTTGGAGTGCAGCCAATGCGACACTCAGTACTTGACAAAGCGACTTTTGAAGTAAAAAACAAGTCACTTGGCATGGCAGGCAGTGTAAACGTTAAAACACTGTTTTATTTTACACCGTTTAAGTAACGAAAACTAAACATAAAAACGCATTTGTATGTCGATGTTTGTTTTAATGAAATATTTTAATATAAGTTTTTTTTTAATACGGGCATAGACAAGCATGCGGGTAACTAGATATAATTATGCCATATGCTATCTGAATAAAATGCGCTATCGACCTATTTTGCCCTTGGATATTCAGAAATCCACAGACTGAAACCGACACACGATTAAAGGTGACGGCTTTTTCATATGTCGAGGGTGGTTCATGACCCGGACAAAATTGATACTCCCATCGCCCAATATCTAGATTTCCAAACGAAGCCTAACATGTTCCAGAAATATATACATTGATTGGAAACATTTTGGACCAGGTGGGGATCGAAACCTTCTTTGTTTGTCGATCGATTTAATGCTGATAAGTGGTACTTGACAGATCCATGTTGTAACGCATTACATAACGTAGTTCTGATAAAAGCTTCTTTAGCAGTCGAGAATAGGAGTATTATTTCGACGGGATCAAATACCGTAGAGGTCGGCTAGGCTGCGTCTAGAGTGAGCCTGAGAGCTATTCCGACGCCCTCGAAAGTCTGCGACCGATAAAAGACACGACTCTCTGCGTCGCAGTATTTATAGCTCTTTCTTTTATTTTTATTTCCTAAGTGTACCGAGCTGTTATCACTGCTGTAGAGCTATTTAAAAAATCCTAAAGATTCAAAGTACAGTCAACGTTAAAAGACACATTATTAATTTCTTGGTGTAACTTTTTTGTACATATAAAAATAGAAATTAGAAATTATTGGCGAAAATAGGAGGGTGAAATTCTTGCGGCCGGCGACAAAGTGTTCTGATAGTTTTGTCGCTGAGTAACTGAACGACCCCCTAAAGGCGGCCGAATTATATTTTGGAATTCTCAACCCTCCTGAATTGAGGAGCCTTGTCTGTAAGCCACGACACCACTCTAATTTTTTAAAAAGATTATTAGGATTAGAATTTTTTATCACTTCAAATAGTAAAAGTAGGTAAGTGCAATTCTCTTCACAACGTCATTTTTAAAATCCTTTTTTGTAAATATAGGGTGTAACATGAGGGGCTATATTAAAACAATATCGAGCGTTCTGTAGCTCTGCACAACATGTTCAGTCTGTGCTAAAAGACGCACTTCGCACAGCTTTGTGCGAACCTCTTCGTTTATATAGCGGCGTATCTGGTAAAGTAATTTTTTCCGATGCAGACAGTTTTTTACCACATTTTCAATATGTGTTTGAAGCGAAGTCCTGAGTCAATCGCTACACATTTAATATCCTCTCCAAGGACGCTTACTTTAGGTAGTACCAAGGATCATAAATTTGGTTTTAGCCGGATTCAAATTGAGGGAGTTGCAAGAAGCCCATTGAGCTATATTTTGTAAATCTAAATTTAGTTTGCCAACGGCTATTTGAGTGTTCATAGGAACAAAAGGTAAATATAATTGGATATCATTGGCAAATATATATAATATATTTGATTGGTTCTAAAACTGATCCTTGTGGGACTTCTCTAAATAGCGTCCTCGGTCGAGACCTAATGGCCTCAATATTTACGGTATTCGTTAGTTCCACAATTTGTGTTCGTCCCCTTAGGTAGCTTTCAAACCATACGACCGTTCCAGCTTCAAAGCTGTAGAAAGCCATTTTAGCAAGCATAAGGTCCAGATTAATTGTTTCTAAAGCCCTCGGAAAAATCAAGTAACACCAAAAGCGTAGCTTCACCTCTATCTTGAGTCTGTAATGAATCATCAACTACATCAATGAGCAATGTCAACGTACTATGAGACTTGCGAAAACCAGATTGATTACCGGGAAGGATGTGATTTTCTTCTAAATATTGATTAAGCTGTGCAGCAAATACTTTCTCAATAATCTTTGACATACATGGCAAAATGCTAATGGGACGAAGATCGCTTATCGCCTCAGGATTACTATGTTATATTTTGCTAATGGCTTAACTATAGCGGTTTTCCATGTTATAAGGTACGTATGTGCTTCAATTGATCTATTAACTATAGCAGTAAGCACGTCTAGAGTGTAAGATAGAGTTAACAAGAGCATATCCAGGGAAACGCCATCATACCCTAAAGCTTTAGCGTGAAGGACTTGATTATTTTCGCAATCGTCGATGATGAAACAGGATAAAGTTTAAAGGAAGTACGGCATGCTCTATTTGACTTGAAATAATCTAAGGTAAAGTCATTTACTGCATTGTCACCAGGAATACCATGAAATGAGCGTTAATTAGATCAGGGTCATTAAACTGAGAAGGTAAATCATTTTGTTTTTTGAAATTAATGTTTAAATTTTTTCCAAAGTTGTTTAGGATTTTTTTGAAAAAAAGGTTTACGCCAAGAATGTGAACATACAAGTTATAAATTAAAATGGTCGATGATCAAATGAAAGCATCCAAGATTATAATAAACAAGTGAAATACTATAAACGATCCAACCCTTTGCCAGCGACTTATCAAAGCGTAAAGCTCTGTGATCAGATATAGAATAAATTAAATTAAAACGTATAAATATGCTTGACCGCTGAATCGTCGGGCCGTGAATACCTGCTTGCTGTTTCGTTAATTGGAACCCCTTGTTTATTAAACCTCTCTATATTGATAAGTGGAGTGGTGGATGGCCATGTATTTATTGGACGATTATTTATTTTATCGAGTACGTATATTAATGGATTTTGTCAGACACATTGGACCAATAGTGTGGCTAATAATCAATTATTATATTTTCATCTGGAAAATCTGGACATTAAATTCCTGCTGCAATTAAGAAAATTCCGTTCGGGTCACGAACTAACATCCACAGATGGAAAAGCCTGCCTATGTTTGCCTATCCTCCTCTTCCATAAAACATAAAAAAGCCGATACTTTGACGTGATTCCCGTAAATGAAGTCGGAAGTTCGGTCCCCGGTAAAAAAATGTATGTTCACATGTTCTCTGTTGGGAGAAAATACCAACGGATGATACTTCAACTATTCCAAGTGCGTGTTTTGTTGTTAAAATATGAAGATCTGTCGTGTACACGAGTATTACACATTCAATAGAACAATTTTAACGGTTTAAAACGCAAAATGTATTAGTTACCTTATTTATATTATATTTAAAGTACGGCCTGGGGCCCCGGAAATAAATCAATATTTAGGGTCGTTAGGTGTTTTATTTAAATGTGAAATCATGAAGGTTTTTTTTTCAATTTCCATATACGTTATTTTAAAAAAGAATAAGAGAAGTTTGTAAGCACAAATGATTTACTCCTTAATTATGCAAAACCCGCTCGTTAAAGTAAAAACACCCCCTTACCTTGTATAAAGAGCGTTTATTTTTAAAAGCCCATACTTTCCTAGTTTTCTTTATAAAATCGAGTTCTTGGGCTGGGCCATTAACAATTCAGCGCTTAATGTACGGACTTGTAACATTGTTTTATGCAATTCCTGGACTATTATTTTCTTCTCTATGTTATCGTAGTAGTAGGGTTCGATTTTGACGTCCTGACTGATGGAGGAAATGTTGCGTAAATAGATTTATTCAATACAATAAATTAAAATGGGAAGTTTTTATATTTATTTAAAAAAATAGTCTTGTATATATCTATATATATTAATAATATATGTATATTAATGAGTGCTGTAAATTCGAATCTGTTGATGTAAATATAATTAAATTAATAAATAAACTGAAATAAAATAGGTACTTGATTTCTCGACTCAATATGAGTGTACAATAATTCTATGTAATAAGACGTAAAATATATATTTTTTTCATATATTATCAATCCCATCTATAGACAACACAAGCTTTTCACAACGTCATTCTATTATATATGCGGTGAATGTCTTGTGACCCTCCTTTGCGCCTATAACTGCATACATCAAAACAAAGCAACATCCAGTTCATAAATATGCCTCCGGGCACCGTCTTATCTCACAAAAACTATGGTAATATTATACAAATGCAGGGAATTTTTAGCTACATTTTCCCTTATCTGTTCGGAAAAGTGCCGCCCTGGGATCCCGATCAAACGACGTACGTCTATGTTTTATTATTCCGATGAATATTTATGCTGTGGGATTGTTTTTTTTATCATGCGAGAATCGGAAATCAAAAATTCGCTTATTGTTGCGATAGTGGTAATGAGATTCGATATTTTGGGAACATGGGACCTCTTTCTCGCCTACCTCGGCACCTTTTGACAACTTACACAGTTATATAATACACATTCCTTTTTAAAGTTAAAACATTTTTACTGATGTTATAAATGAGCCCTTAATAAATTATCTTTTCTGTCTTATGGTCCCAAAAGACGATATCTTTGTGTCGAAGATGAAATTTATGTTAAATAACTAAGAATCGAAACGTATTATAAATTAGTAAGCTTTAGTAACTAGATAAGGCAAAGCGTTATTTGCTTTTTCTTTCCCACGTTACTTTTGATGTCTTTACGCAAGTAAAAGAATTAAAAACCTAAATTGTACATCAAATTCACCGGTTCGAAAAGCACAATACAAATTGTTTCAACAAACAAACTATTGCATTATAACTACGCTTTAAACCGTTTCATGTAACTACAAACTAAGCTTTAATAAATGTAGTTGTTTTCGGTTAAATTTGTTTAGAGTTACGCCAACATTTAATTGGAGTTCTGTATGTGTTTAGAAATAGATATCCATAGTTATACCTCCATTTTAGCTTATCGCTAAATTAGTTTTGTTATTATAAAATTATATTGATCGATGAATGTTCAATTAAATCTCCATTATGATAATTGTTATTGATGTTTAAAAGGCTTACATTTTTCGCATAATCTTATAAAATTACGACACATATTTTAAATAAAAGTCTTTTAACGCTTTAAAACGTGAAACAAATGGTTAAATATTTCTAGTTTAAATACTACCCGACATTTCGATTGTTTTTCGTGGTATGTGACTAAAACGGCCCGAACATTAAATGTGTTTTATTTTAATTTAAGCGATAATTATGACAAAGACTTAAGTAATTTCTGTGTCAGTGCTACCAATGATTCAGTCTAATGACGTAACATTCAAATGCGACTATTATAACTAAGCAGGCCATTAATTTAAGTGGGCTACTTGGCGGTCAACCTGTCATTGGACCCTCGTACCCACAGCCTCTGAAGACATTGACTTATTTCCCGCCAAAATACCGCTTCGTCGCTATTTGTACTGGGGATTTGTTACGCATCACTTGCTGAGTTTACGTCGTCTCGGATTATTTGATATCGGCAGTTTCCGCTCTTGTTTGACCGACCATGAGCTCTTAAGTCAATCTTTCTTAAACGCGAAAATAAATGTGCAAAAGGTTTAAAGAGTTTTGTCGAAAGGAAGAGCTGTCAAAATAAGTCTGACTTGATGTTTTTTATATCGAAAACTTACACCTCTGTATATGCCTATTTATACAAATAAAATATACTACACTCACTGAAATAGAGTTGTAAATAAAACCCCACCAAAACAAAGAGATAAAAACCCGGTAAAAGTATTTCGTCAACTTCCATAAAACACAATGAAATTCCGAGTGGACAATACGACCCCTTGTTAATCAGAGCACATGCAGGGTTAACATTACTGAGATTCTTTACGTCCACCTAATTTTCAATAACCCTTTCAAAGACATAAATTCATTAGTAGGAACGGACATAGGGTCTCTTCGACCGAATGTTGAAGAGGGTTAAGGTGTTAGAATAGAAAGTTTTGTACGAGTGGTCGAATGCGGGTTATTTGTCCCAATATATATTACATATGTATCATAAGTAATTATTCTAAAACGTCTTCAAATTTTAACTTTTTCTGACTAATAGCGATACTGACAGCAATTTGGAGACTATGCACTAAAGATGCTCGTATATTTCTTTAATTATTTTTGAACTAGGAAATTAATTGACAAATAAAATAACTCAACTAACGTCGTACCACATAATTCTTCATTATTTTCATCTTCATTGGAACGTTCTGTGTATTCAGAAACAGTTTATCAACTTTGAAATTTTCATGATCCATTTCATCCCCTTCTACCCTAAAGTCTACTTAAACTACACTGATATTAGCAGGAGCATTTAATATATTCCAGCATCACCTAGCTTTCACCAAGCCGTACCGTTTATTATATAGCGTGAAAATGCAGGCAACAATTATAACGAAAATAAACCTTATCAACATTTAGTGTTAGAGGCAGCTATTCTGCCATAAAATTATTTAAGACCGTATATTGTTATTTATGTTTGAAACAAGCCGCCTGTTATACCGTTACATCTCTGAACCTAAGTAAAATTTCTTAGCGTATATAACCTGGGTGCTATTTTGAGATTTACAGAATATATTATACAGTAAAATACCCTTTATTGTACACTTCGATTATCTAATAACAGTAAATCGATTAATTTTTCTCTATATCATTTTAAATTAGACCGATAAATCAGTCTTCACTTAGTCGAGGAACGCGCTACGTCTGATTTTATCATCCACTCGTGATGAGATGAGAACCACTTCTTATTTACGACGGCCTAACAGCTCAAAAACCGATACCTTTACAACGAAAAATAATAAAATACTACCATTTCGAGGGTGTGTGATTATAGCTCGTTCGCCTCTAAACGTAAGTTCGCGTCGGTGTAAGTGACGGCCGCAGGTAAGTTTCGCCTGCGGCGTGTAAGAACAATTCGCTGAACGCTCACGTATTCCTAATTAACCGGGCTCCCTGTATCGCGACTCAACAAATTGCGCTTTATAAGTTTAATTGTGAGTTAAATACGCGGACTACATAATTTACGAGATCAAAGTAATGGAAATGCGGAATTGTTTTAAACGATAACTAAATGTTTCGCGCAATTTACAACTCACCATATTTTATTATAAGGAAATTCAGACAATTTCGTACATCCTATGTCTATTAATAAACATGAAAATAAGAAATTTAAGTTTATAATTGTTTTATTGATGAGATATAATAAAAATGTCCTGGGAAAATAATTGTCATAAATATTTTACTCTCCAAATTCAACAAATGTTAAAACTTTACTTGAAAAACTATATTCTAGGATGTCTTTTCCGCGATTAAAATAATATGAATATCTCATCACGTATACTTCGTAAAAGCAACGTACACCATAAACAAGTTTACATTTTAAATTTTCCTACGCGTCACGTTTTTATATTTTAGTTTCCGTGATATGTGTCAGCCATCTTGAATTTAATTTTGCCGCGTTCCGTATGAGTGAAATTAGGTTATTATTTTATTACACGAGGGCAGCATAGGGTAATTTATTATTTATCTGGGACACTTAATTAAAAGTTATTTTAAATCGTTACTGAAATGGTAGCGTGCTGATTAATTTTTACTAGGTGTATATATTTTAATACATGCAACATTTTTTATGGACTCTTCAAACTAGGTAACTATCCGGTTGTCAGTTTTAATCTATATTTGAACAATACTGGTGCTGTAGCTTCAATGCTCACCTCGAGCATTTGTTTTGCAAAATACTAAGTAATTGTATTATTTTGGCGTTTTTTACTGCAAATACGACATTTTCTATATTATACTATACTTATACTAGGTATATATACTATATTTAATTTTAACGTAACAACTTTGGTCTCTCAATTCTACATTACATAAAAAAACAAATACAGCCTGAAAACCTAACCTAAACAAAGTTAATTTGGAAGAGTAAACACTGACAACACGCTAAAGCGATTTAAAAACAAAAACAAAAACGCGGGAAGCTTCCGCCATTTTCCCAATGAGAGTACAAAATGTGTCAGGCATTTTAATTTGCTGTGATAGAGAGGGACACCAATATTTTCCGATCCGTTAATCAATGCAATGAAGCGAGACAACTTTTTTTGGTCGGTGCAACCTTAATAAAAATATTCATAGTTCATGTTACCATATTAAAAAAAGTTTGAAAACAGAGTATATCACTGTAATACGTTCTAAAGTCCCAGATAAAAAACTTGGTAATTCTTAACATTAAAATATATGTTTGTTCTTATATTACTACTCTTGGCATAAACTCATATAATAAGTTCACGTCTTCAGTAAGCGCATCTAGTAAGAAGTACAATGCCAACTTAATCGAATTGAATCCAGATAAAAATCTAGCTGAGGTTAAAGGAGCACTCCTCTGTATATGTTGCTAAATGAAAGCGATAAATTATGGGAAATCCGGCGAAGGCCAGTGTTGTCACAAATAAATTAAGTCCCTTGAATTACAGAGTTGGGGTCAGATGTGGCCGGCCGAATTCGTTTTTAGATTTTTCCGCCATGTTGAATAGCAAACGAATGTTTTATTTAACTGAAGTACGCACATTGTACGGTTGTAAATGTAACTAACGATTTGATTTGTCGTAAATTCACTACTATATTACGCAATTTTTTTGCTATTGTTGCTGAGTGATATTTTTAAATTTAACACCGATATAAAGACTGCGTTTGATAACATGTTTCAAAACTGGGAGAAGAGTATTTTAATTTTTGAAGGAGACCAAAGAAAACCAAGTTCTATACCTTGGATAAATTAAGCTTTCAACAGACACAATTCTACAGTACTTACTACAAATACAATAGTATCTTCATAGCTATTATTACGATTTGAGCTCAGTAAAGTTAACCGCTAAAAGTTAATGTCTACTTACAAGTTGTTGTTTCATACGCGTTGTTAAATACAAACACTTTAAGTGATCCCTAATTACTTCGAGCACTTGACCAAAGGCTTTTAACGTTGCGCCCTTAGATTATGAAAATGTAGAGTGCGGTGTAGTAGGTATATCTAACAGTAAGATCAAATTTCTTATTATTATTGTGCCTTCCATGTATTTTAAAGGATTTTTTCTTTGGAGCCACCAAAGAAAAAATGCTTTAATTAAATTTATTGGTATATAAAACACCCCCGCCATATGGCATCTAAACAAGATACGATGTCGACCTATCTAGCTTTTCTTTATTTGTACCGTGTGAAAATAGTACAAAGTATTGATGAAAATTTTAGTATCATTTCTAATCATCACAAAGACTTATACTTTCTTTACCAAAATCATTATATATCCCTATTATAAATTCTCAAACGTAAAACCATAGGATATGAGAACTTATCGCACTCTACATTGGCAATAAGCTCACGTTTACGACCAGTCCCTCACCATTTGTATGACCTTACAAACGGTTGAACTTTTAAAGTTTACTATTAAAGTATATTTGTCTCAAGCAGAAGCTGTTAAGCCTTAAAGGCAAGTACAACTCGACATTTGAACACAAACGATAGCTTACACACCGGCTGTTTGTATTACTTTTTAAGTTAGAAGCTTATAGCGGTTGGAATCAACGCATATATTTTTTATTATATTTAAAGACACCAATAAGGACAACACAGATACAATAGAAAACTAAAAATTTCTAGCAAAGCTATTTAGAGGTGTGTTTTATTGTTTATGTACACATTTAAATCAAAATAATTCATAAGTTTTATACTTATAAATAAATTGGTAAGATGTTGAAATATAATCTATTTAATAACTTCGATGATGTTTTGCTTAAAATTGATCATAAAAAAGGATTACTTTACAAAGCTTTATTGTATAATATGACAAATGAAAATATTTGACGACGTGTTTGGCTAAAGACGATTTGTTAAGAAATCGCTAAGTTTATAACTTATGACACACCACTGTAGTTGATAGCTAACTCGCGTTATTGAACTGTTGCATACTGATGGAATAGCTTGAACGATCTTATTTAGTTCAACTGAGTTCGCTTGAGCGTGCGATCTATTTACTGATAAAATACTTCGCTAACGAAACTGTAAAGGATTAATTATGGCGGAATTTAATTAAATAGAATATTCTACTGCGTATTTTGTATAGAAAATTTGTTCTTGAGATCTTAGATCGTTGTCTATGTAGTTAAGTATACGCTAAAGTGCAGTGCTAAGAGTAAAATATAAAGATTGCAAAGTAATATCAATATTTTCTAGGTTCCTCACACAAATCTTACAACAGCTGTTTATATGTACTTGTAAAAATTGTCATTGGGTCTACTAAACAAATCATATAACAAATGCTGTTAGAAATTTAGTTATTAGTTATGAACACACGGATTGCAAAGAGCGTGTACGAAACAAGATCGAAAGACGACAGTTCCTACGAATGAATTTTTCGAGGTGATAGGGAAAAAAAAGATAAACACAATTCCGCACTTGTTATTTTATTAAAACTATACCAGTTACCAATATTTCTTATTAAATTACGATTTTAACCGTGGTCTATAAGCGAAGAGCTTTTGCACTTGGACCACACAATTGAGAACTAAGCGAGCGGAATACTTCGCAACATTTGTTAATGACTGAAATTCTCTCCAAAGGCTTAAACTTCTCTTAAGTTAAACCTTTCTTTGTACCAACTACGCGTAACTTATACGAACTTACTCGTAATTTGTTCCTCTTTTACACAAATAATTAATTTTACTGTTGGCTGACTTTTTGGGATATTCGTTCATCTCTAAGAAATGCCGGTGTTTATCTCTGTGGACAGGTATATTTTGTACATAGACTTAGATGGTAAAATGTTTATGACGGAATAAAGTGAATAGATTGCGATTATTTCGTGCCAGATATTTTCAACGACCACTTGCAATACATTCTAGATAATATCTATCCAATCTAATCTCGTTAATAAAGCACTTGTCGGGACAATTTATTATCAAATTAGCACCTCCATTATTTCACAAATCGGTGTCTAACTGGTACAATAATTTGGAGCATTATTAAAATTTCGCTGTCAATTGAATATTAATGCGAGTTTGTTTAGGCCTTATTTCGTCTTTAACGACTTTGCAAGCGAAAATTCGGATGCTTATGCTAATTATACTTGGAAATACGAAACCGTTTCCGTTTTATGGATGCGGTATTATTTTAGAAGGATTTATATTGAACATTTAGTTTTTAGAGTGCTCTAAGTATACCGAAAGAAAATGTGTAAATAGCAATGTATGTTGTAGTATGTTTAATCATTAATCAAATATGCAAGTAAGTCAAAATAAAAAATAAAAAATAAAACAAAAGAAGATTGAAAAGTAAAGGAAGAAGAAAAAAAAAGAACTAAAAACCTTCTGTTGCCGACTGTGTTATCAATATTTAAAAATATGCTATTTATAAAGACTGTTTTTAATTAAATTGTTTGAAACGTATAAAAAATAAATGTAATCAGTGTAGGCAGTGGCCGCAAACTTCGGCGATCCCCGTGGAGCTAATAAATCTCGGGGTCTGATCCAGAAGGGGCTGGTCGTTAAGGTGTTTCATTTTGCATAGATACATCTTGACAGGTGTGACAAATCGCTCGTTGCCACACATCTACGCTTTTAATGAGGTGCTGTATTTCATGTGGCCTCTGCCAGGCATATTATACAAATGTTTTTCTCTGCATCACAGTGGCAGGAGAGAATCACTCAATAAGTATATCGAATTTCTTACGATACGAAAGAAAAATGGATTTAAATTGATTTCATATAGCTTAAGATGGATCAATAATTTTAAATACCAATTTAAAACTAGTTGTTGTTACATAGGTCGTAACATTGTACGTGTGTCGTCGTAAAAGACGAATTGTCCTATTTCGTTTTCTATTTTTTGTATGAGCTACAATTTTTGAAAGAAATTTCATAATGTCCTAAATCTAATGGCCTATTATATGAAATTCATTTTATCAACGAGCCGACGTTCCTACCACGGCTGACGCGTGAAATTTGGGTCGTAGTTAAAAAAAATAACATACTTTTAAGGGGTTTAAACCCGAAATATATTAATGAAGTTATTCCGTCGTACGTACATTTTGGAGTCGTTAAAAATGTTTCATTGAAATGTGTAATACTCGCGTAAACTACAGATAATACTTTATTTGAAATGTGAGTTACCTGTTATATTTCGCGTTTAAAACCCTTTGAAGTGATTAAATTTATTAAATGAAATGAATAATTAAATATGGATATAGCAAACACAGAATCAAACCAAAGTAGAAATTAATACGTCATAAGCATTACATACTCGTTACAACTTCTATAGGCAGACGTAATAAAATTGGAATCAGTACAGTAAAGCAAAGCACGTACCGAACATTAATTACTACTAATCACCTGTTAATATCGAACTGGAATCGAATTCGAGTAAAACTTCAGCCTGCGTTCGGATAGTTTAGAAATAGTTGAGAATTTGTGGGAATTCAGTCTATTAAATGCTAGAGGATTTAGGTTTCAGTCGGCGAGTTGGTGACTAGAGTCGGTTATCTGTAATTATGTCGGTCTTAGACCTCTACAAAGCAGTCAAATGTTTGGAAAAAACTGTCAATTTTGCTCCCTGTGTATAATGCTTCTACGTGAATCGCGAATATTTGTTTTCAATATAAAATAATTTACTTCGTTTAAAAATTAGTACATTGAATAAATTAAGTATTGCAGTTTCTGTGACTTTGCCATGGCTGCTGCAAAGCCTCCGAAGTGTCGGGCCGTACTAAAACAAATTAATCAGTTAACTTATATATTTCACGTTTTAAACCGTTAACATTGTTTTATTTAAACTGCTACATCTATTTATGATCCATAACGAAATATTTGATTAAAAACTTAACAAAAATAATTTAAGTACGGAAATTGATTACCAACGCCATCTATTGATGTAAAACGCATAACACAGGTGTATCACTGATTTTCAACAATCAACCGTAACAAACCCGAAAAGTATAAGAAAAGCCAGAGAATAAGTACATTATTCGGCTCGTTTCATATAATATTCGACACAATCAAAACTGCGAGCGTCGACAACGACTTTGTTCAGCAGGTTATTGTTCAAAATGAATGCCTCGAAGAGAATAGAAAAAATAGCCCATTATATAACGCGTTATGAATTATAGGTATTTTCCTAAAATGATTCTTTATAGACGCTGAAATACGCTGAAGTTTGTAAGAAAAATACACTAAGTAGGAATATGATGGCCCAGTGCTGTACCGGCTTACGAACTCGTATCGATAAAATGTAACGATGTTCCAATGTGCGGAGATCCCGCTCACTACATTAGCCTATCTAGCGTGACATAAAAATGCATATATTCCTGTGACCTGAATTTCAAAGCCAATACAATAGTTGAATCTCCATAAATGCTTTTACCGTTGTGTTGAATTTTCACTTTACGTTAGTTTATTATTTTAATTTAAATAAGACACTTTCAACGGAGAGATCTCCGAATACTAACTACATAGAAACAAATAGCGCTAGCGTAGCAGTTTTGACTTTGGAAGCAGCAAAGCATCCGAAACATTTAATTAAAACCGTCAAAACTGTTTTATTTCAATTAGTTACTATTCGCATAAGCTGCAGGCAATACTTAATTATTACACTCCAACAAATCATTAAAATCAATCATCAATTAATCAACAAAAAAAACATTATAAAGCTTTTATTCTATTTTAAATATCTGTAATAGTTAATAACAAATAAAATATCTATAATGACTATTATTATGCTACCTACTTCTGTTTTGATCGGTTTATGTGTCATAGATATATCTAATTTAGGTTTGCAAAAACAACTTATATTTTATTCTTTAACACAACATAATGCTGCAGCATATGATTCTACTGTAAGTACACTATAAGTAATCATAAATTTATACAGAACATCCCTAGCCGTATTTAAGCTCGAGGCGTGACAGCAAGCCCTAATGAGACGACACTAGACAGAACGCGCTGTTGACTTAACAACTTTGCGTTTGTTCACACACGTTACGCGCGAACACTGTGCGGTTAAAATAACCTTATTACGCAGGTTATACTTGGCATATACTTAATAGCTTAAGGACGCGTTGTTGAGCCACTTTTAACTGTTTTAAATAAGATTCAATTCAAAGCAATTGAATTCTTTGGAAGAATCTCATGAAGTTATCTCAATTAGACCAAAATTATGCTTTTCCTCACATCACAAATGCTTATCTATATATGAAGTCATTGTTCAAACCAAGTCAGTCAATTTTCATTTGCAAATTGATACAAGAGTGTCTAAAAAAATGAGAAATATTTATTTACACTTTATTGCACAAAAATATAAAAGAGACTTATGTACTAAAAATATGGAGTGCAATGGGCGGCCTTATCGCTAACGAGTGATATCTTTCAGGCAACCCAAGATGAAAGAAGAAAAAGATGAAAAACTAGAGACTATATTGGAGGTCTTAGCTCCGTTCTAGATCATATGACATCTAAAATAGATAAGCACTGTCTGTAGTTTACGCGAGTTATATACATTTAAATAAAACACGTTTAGGATTTAACACGCAAAAGATATTAATTAAACTTCTTTGAAAATTAATATAACTACGGCCTGGTCTCTCCGTGACCGCGACTGCTGCCATGTAACAAAGCAAACGTCGGATTTAAAATAGATAACATAAAATTTAAAAGACGAAATCAAACTCATTTTCAGTCCTATTTCGCGCCATCAAACCGAAGCCACGTAAATAACAAATTAACGAAATGAATACACTTAAACAAATGGGGCCCTATTAAAAGTTAGCGAGTTGACACCTCAAGCCGATATCAAAACGTTGAAGAGAACAGACGTGGGATTATCTTCGACACGTTTGAAACGCGATCAGAATAAGAAGACTTCGGTTAATGAGCTATCCGAATCGTCGTTTTGAAGTTTGAGTTTAGTTTTGTCTCTATTATCCACCACTACACTCGTATAACTTAGCACAGCCGGTCTCGCAATTCTTCGCGACGTCATTAAAAAGTCACGGAGATCACTTTCTTCTTTTGATTTAAGTATATTTAATGAATAATCTATACTGATATTATAAGGAGGAAAGATTTGTATTTTTGTATGTAAGGGATAAACTCAAAAAGTACTGGACCGATTTTAATAATTATTTTTTTATTAGAAAGCATTATTAAATCATCATTCATTATATTTAGTACTTGATTACTATAGACATCTATAGAAATTCTTACTAAAACCAACGGAAGGCGTAAAAAAATTAACCGTAAAATGTCTTTCTTCGCATACGTTGCGACAAGTATTAATGATAGGACAAAAAAATGTTCGGCAATATTATAGAATATATCGATATCTACAAAAAACATCGCGAGAGCATGTCTAACTATTGTAGTTACGTTGCTATAACTACTTTTTTACATTTAACAAATTAATAGAAATGCCGCTCAAAATCACACCGTGTTATCCATACCATTTATAAATATTTATCCAAATAAAAAAATTTAATATTCAAGACTGTCTCAATACCTGATGATTACTTTTTAATTATTGAAATCGGACATTCCATTCAAAATATATCATGAATTTAAAATAAAAATACATGCCGGCGCAGTGGACGCGAGCGACATTGAATATTTCGAGTTTCTTTTTTAAACATTTTTATGCTTTACTTAAAACATTCTTTTCAGAGGAATGACACTTTGAATATTATTTGTCAAAGTTCTTATCAGAACTTATGCCTTTGAAATTGAATATTTTCTTTTGTATTATTATTAGTTTATTCCTAATTTATCTGATTTAAAATAAATATCCTTCATAGCAATATGCCTAGAAGAAGAAAGTCGCAGCTATCTAAGAATAGTTCCCATGCGAGATTAACAAAAGTTCGTCGTATTAGAGAGTCTTCTTCTGAAAATGATCGTCTGGAAAGTATTAGAGTGTACGCGTCCGAATCGCGAGCCAGAGAATCTATCGTCGAATGTTCAGGTTCGTCTTGCAGAATAAAATGCAAGATCGTCGCAGCGACTTGAAGGAAATAGAGCTAGGAATTCGCGAACGCGTGTACGGGACACTAACACTGAACGCTCGCAGCGGCTCCTGAACCAGCGAGATAGACCACGGTTGTTAACAGCTAGGACGCGCAATACAATTTTTTTCAAATTAAGTGATTCATGGTCGTTTTAATTAGCATGCTTGTAATTTAAATATTTGTACTTATTTATGTCTACCCGTGCGAAGCCGGGACAGGGCCGCTAGTATATTATATTTTACAGAGGATATTACAAGCATTATTGTTGTATGTGTGTATGCTTGATGTTAATTTATTACTATGTTGCGTTAAAATCAGTTTATAGAACATAAATATTGTTTGTAGTTTACGCGAGGAGGACACATTTAAATAAGAGTTTAACGTTTTAAAACGCGAAATATTTATAATTTACTCGTATTTTCTTAGCTCTCGTGACCGCAGCTACTGCAAGCCGAACGTAAATTGTATTTAAGGTACTAACGTGTTTTGCGTTTTAAACCGTTAAAAGTGTGTTCTTCAGAAGCTATATAAATTATTATTAGTCCCTAAAATACTGAAAGTGTTTTTAATTTGTTGATCGTAAAAGGCTCAAGTGGTTCATAAATTTCGCTAATAGATGGCGCTGTAATGAAAAACACGCTTTCAATTCGGTAAGTCCACCTTAGAGCGGCGACGGAAAACATAATAATTTGTGACGTCCCTGCGCAATGATTCGGAATAGATTGAAAGTTTCATTAGGGATTGTCAGGGTTTCATTATTTTTCTAATTAAGAGATGGCCACTAATGACTTCGGGTCCTCGTTCAGATTTTAATGGGACGAGTGTTCGAGACTGAAAGAATTATCTTTCAATATTTCGCTTTGACGTGAGAATGGCGTAGAGATAATCTAGTTAACTAATTATAAGTTTAATACTAGCTCAGATTTAATCCGCCATTTTTGTGGAACAGACACAATTACGACTACAGAGACATGATTAATCTTATCTAAACGTTTTCAAGGTAGGAAAAACATAATTAAGTATAAGTAAGTGTATAAACTTTGACCATTAGTTTCTATACATTGATTTCTTAACAGAGAAATAAAAAAGAAATGGATTTGTAACCATGGAATTATTTATCTAGTTTACGCGACTAATACATAACAGATAATACTTTGAACGGTATAAAACGCAAAATACTTTAGTTCACTTATTTTTTAATACATTCCTTGTTATTTTTACACTTCCAGGTAAACACGTGGTTGTGCAGTTGTTTCTAGTGCAAAGAAATAGCAATATTCGAAGAAAACAAGTGCACGAGCCATTAGAGGAAATGCAAATTGCTGCATAATGCACAGATTAAAACACTCCCCCGGAATAATTGTTTTTTGCGCTGTCTTACTTGGACGAGCCATTGTTTCTTTTGTTCAAAGAGATTTAATTTATCAATTCAATATAAAAAAATGTATATTTTCTTTGTTTCCGCTTTACTTATAAGTGGAATTTTCTTAGTATACATTTTTATAAAGAAATTTATTCGTCTTTTTTAAATTCAGGTTTTGTTTAATAATGCCGCTGTAGTTCTTGTATAGACATGATATTAAATAATTATCGTGTTTATTTTTAAATACACTAGTAATTCTGTAAGGACCCGGCCAGTTTCACCAAATATCAACTTCGACGGAACAGATGGCGCTAGTGTAGCAATTTTTTACTTTGACGTCAGAGACATCCTACATATTTAGTCTCCCCGTGACCACGGCTGCTGCAAAGCATCCGAAACGTCGGGCCGAAGTTAAAAATCATTTTCCAACAAGTTTAACTAATATATCATGTTTTAAACCGTTAAACTGTTTTATTTAAATCATTTATTCATATACAGTTACGTCACAAAATAATGAAAGAATCTAACTTTACATTTACTATAAATTCTCAAATCAAGGGCGTAGAACGAACGAGAAGAACTGCCAATAAACTCGCCGTCACTCCTTTTATCGTCAAGTTTTATTTTACATTCTTGATTTACTTTAGTGCACTACATATTTTTCCTTGTAAGAGCGGGTCCTTCACAGCCCAAGCATTTTTATCATTTAAATATTGATTAACGTGATAATAACCCTTTTCAAGCAGTTTTTGTTTTACATACTATTTAAACTAATTTATTGAGAGTGCTTGCACTTCGCTGGGGATTTTATTAAAGTATCGTATCGTAGTAAGCCCTTTGTTTGGTACATTTATTTTGTCTTTATTACGTGTATTGTACTGATAAAAGCTGCCGTTGGTTTTAGAAGTATCTACGTTTTTCCTTACATACAAAACATTTTCATAGATATATTTACTTGCCAGCGTTAGGATATTCAATGCTTTAAGCTCACGGGGAAAGACCACAAATCCATCGAATAGCCCGTTTCTGTAAAACAAATATGGTTTGAATATCGGATTCGCACGGATCGCATTGCCCCACAAAAGGATACCATAAGACATTATACTATGGAAGTAGTAATAAATGCATGTAACCGAGTCGATATAACAATTCCCCATCGAATCCACTCTACGCGCAAAATATATTCACTACCCTACAATTTTAACCATCTAACCAAAGAGCCGTCCTTTAGTATAAATATTTATTATAATAATGTTAGTCTAATGTACTGAATATATACTTTTCAGTGGGTTTCAAGTAATTTTGTGACCAGCAAAATTTGCTGAAATAAAATTGCCAAATAATCCTAATTCAAGATTCCAATTCAATATCCCATACATCTTCCCGATTTAAAAGTACGCTTGTTCGTGCCAAAAATTCACCCCGAGTATAATTCATTCGGCCATTTCCCTCCATTTCCCTAAAAAGGTCACAGAGCAAACAATTTCCTGACGAATTCGGGAGATATTGTTCGCTTCGGGAAAAGACTCTTAACTTTGTGTTTGTTGACAAGATATATAGGTACGCTAAGTATGACTTTTCTACGAAATGGTTTGTGGTGGTGCCAGCTAAAGAAACGTAAAGGGGACCCAAGTTCAGCCAAAAACGTATCCACATTTGCGCAAAAAAAACTTATTCTATAAAATAGTAAGCGTGAGCACATTCATTAGAAATAAAAGTATGATATTATTTAAAACTTTTGTTCGCCTGTAAGCCTTCAAGTGAAACAATAACTTAATGAATTTTTGTGCATACTATTACTTTAAAAATTTGCAAAAAACTGGGACATTACAAGAAAAGTTCTAAAAGTGGAAAAAATGGTTAGAAATATTTTAAATTTTCTGCACATGATGGCATGACGAACAGTAGGTTGCTGAAAATCAGTGTTGTAGCATAACCTTGCTGAAATTAATGCTGACGCAAGACATATGGCATCATTTTTAATGAAATTTAATTTAATCTTGTCGTAGTATTATTATTTTACTTTAAATATATATATATATTTTTTTTTTTATTTAAATTAATTTTATTTCTACTACTACTTCCAATGATTGTACAAAATGAATGCCAAATAAAGAGATTTATTATTATTATTACATTAATTAAAACTGTATTGAGTTTGAAACAAAATACGATACTATATTGATATAGACTTGAACCTGTATCCAGAATGTTCCGTACCAGCAGAACACGTTAGCCCAATTTGTTAGATCAAAACGGTGCGCTGTGGATGCCAGGTCAAAACTCGCCTATGCCATAAATTCTATTCAATCTAATTAGATTTATAACTTAGTGTTAAAAAAGTAAAGCTTGCACAATCTAAGCAATTAAAAACTTTTAGCATATTAATGTCCTGCACGAAATGTTAAATAAACGACGGCTTAAGTAATGAAATAACGCGATTAATCAAGGGAGTAGCTTTCCAGCCCGTGAGCCTGTCAGCTTAAGTCTGCAGCAGACCCGTGCAGCACTGCGCTGCAGACAAATAACTAATTACTTTACGGACGTCATATAATTAATTTACATAAGAGCGGTTTAAGATATAAAACGGTGTACCCTTGGCTTAATGGATGTATTTATTAAATTATAGATTTTGAAGTAAAGGCTGTCGTGGCCAGTTTGCACACCTACTTAGGTTTTCGTTCAGACGAGAAAAGATCTAAGGCTCTTGATATGGGGAAATGGGTGAAATGGTCAGCTGAAAACGTGGACTGATCACCCGTCCTACCACAGGTGTCCCCGAAAGAAAATAAAGAAAATAATAAGGCTCTTGATGGTGTCACCGTCTCATGATGACGACACAAGAGAACCTAAATGGTTCTGCTGAAGCAAAAACAATTTCTTGCCTAATTAAAATTCAACCTATATTTATTGCCTTTTGGTACATAAAGAAATTTATATTACTAATAGTTTGTGAAGTTATGTCACGTATAGTGGCACTATTAGGGAGTTCCTTACACGCCATTGAATCGTAAGAGTTACGATGTATGAGACAAACGACTATGCTATAAGAAGAAAGAAGAAGAAGTTTGTTATAAGAGTATCAACTTGATAACACCAAAATTGTAAGAGATAAGACTAGCATAGCCTTTTATCTTTTATATGTAAAAATTATTTTATATACCTATATGTAAAAATTTAAAAATAAGATATGTTAAAGCGGGGCGTTATTACATAAAATATCGCATTTAATTAAATTTATGTGTGTTTTAAAGTAAATACACAGTGAATGTATTCTTTCAATACAATATATTTAATGGTTTAAACGGGAGGACCACCGGTAACTACGGCAGTCGAAAATAATACTTAATGTCGGATCATAGTTCGATATTAGTTACCGTTAACATTTTGTGCAAATTGTTGAAATTATTACCGCTGTCGTCTATGACACGGCCCAAACCCCATATCCGTCGCGCTGTCACGTGAGTTGCACGCAAAAACGTTCCGCTCATCTCGATATTAATGTTTAAGTACTAGAGAGAATGCAATTTTCATAACTTTTTATATTAATCAATATCACCTGTAGCAAAGGCGCGTAAACTTAGAACAAATTAGATCGATATTCCACAGCAAAGGAAATCAGAAACCTAAAATATACTTTGTAAATAGGAGACCGTGCCCGTTGCTCAATTGTAAGTTCAATTAAGCATGAAAGGTACTGGGTTTGAATCTCGGCAGAGCACAAACGTCTGATCAAGATCAAAAACCCAAATAGGGGGAAAAAATCACTTTTAATAGTTAATTTAATTGTTTCTTAATTTCGCGTTCTGCTAAAAAGTCGTCTTTCTATTTGGTAGAAGAATTATGTTTACGCTTACAGCGTTTAAGCACTGCTCAATTCCGATGTTTACCTGTGAAACAAAGAAAAACATATGTTAAATACGGTCTATAGTTTACGCGAGTAGTACACATTTAAATAAAACACTTTAACGGTTTGAAACGCGATAAGTCGGGCCGAAGTTAAAAATCATTTTTAAATAAGTTTAACTAATATATCGCGTTTTAAACCGTTAAAGTGTTTTATTTGAAACATATGTTAGAAAAATACAAGTTGTAAAATTTGATTATTAAATCTTTTCGTTCTAAGCTTAAGGCTAAGGCAGTGGAGTGCAAGAGTAAATTTAACTTAAAACAACCCATCACGATAGCAAGAAACACATGAAAATATTAAGCTTTCCACGTTTATCCTCCCAACTACTCTCCTCTTCGTTTTATTCTTTTAATTTCGAGCCCCGCACGTCTTATCGTATTTCCGTGGCCTTAAACGAATTTATTATGAGCAGAATTCTCAAACGGAGTCAGGTTTTAAATTTAAAAATAGCGCTCGCTAACCATTTTGAATAAACCTTGTTTCCTTTGAGAAAAAATTGGCTCGCACAACTGCTAATGTTTTCTATTTATATTTCGTTCGTAATACGTTTTTGTAACAGCATTCGGGTTTATTACAAAGAATTCCTTTCAATCATCCCTAGTACATTTTTTTTACTGAATCTTCGTAAATAGCTTTAGTCAACAATTATGGCCGAATATTTCCAAATGTACAGATAGCATAGGGAGGACACAGTATGACTGTTTTATCAGACTGGTTATGCAAAAACACTTGCTGCGGCCTATACTTACGTCCTCCTCTGAATCCCAGGCATTGAGCAAAAAGAACGTACGAGCTCTACTAATCTTTTAGAAGGAGATACTTAGAATAATCTTTTCTCCCGTCTGCGCTGATGGTGTTCGGCGTATTCGTTTTTATGAAGAGCTATGACGACGCCAATATCATAAAACTCATTAAAAGGTGGCTGGACACACATGAAAAGAAGAGTTTCAAGGTCCTTGCTGAACATTGGTTGAGAGTAGGCAAACAGAAGCCAGGAGATAAAGTGTTGCTAAGAACTTGGCGATGGTGATAAGAATGATGATATTCGAAAACAGATTTGTTCTACAATACAAGTGGTGGGAGAGTTCCCTCGATCCAAAATGTATCGATGGCTATTATAAATAATCACTAAACAGAAGATTTTGTACAACAACCTACGTACGTAAATTATACTTATCCTTTAGTTCCTGGAGGACAATTAAAATTAATGGGCCTTCCTTATGTCAATGTCAAATCTACTACGCTAGCGCCATTTGTTTCTTCGTAATTGATTCACTATTATTCAATATTTTAGTGACTTTCCCAATTTAACAACAATAACCACATGAAGACCTGATTTCATCTAATTTCCGCCAACCTCGAGTAATAGTGCGAGAAAAGCCGCTGTCTGCACTGCTGATGTGTACACGAAATACGAAATGTTGCCTTAATTACTTCTTGTATATTGTACAGAATAATTTAGAATTTAATAAGCTGTTGCAAGCTGTAGTGACTCTTAAAGCTACATTTCGGTTTCAGGATTGCGTAACATTCTCTGAAAGATGAATGAACATAGAGGAATGAATGACGCGAAACGCAAATACTGCTTACAAATAGATTTACTTGTTTCGTTGCGACAGGGACGGACGGGTCTACTAAATTCATAAAACTAGACTATGATAGGCTGGAACACTGGTTAATGTATACAAACAACAAAACAAGAGTAAAAAGCAATCTGGATCTGGACTACCTCTTACCTTTACTTACTACTAGCGTTTAACTTTTAAAACATTTGACTTTTAGTTTAAAAGTAAATGAATTTAATTGAACAGTGATGAGAAAAGTTATGTTGTTATTAGGTATTGATTATTATACTTAGAACCTAAGGTAAATTACCGTCGAATCCGGCCCTGTACACAATTCTAGTTTTACTGAAATAATATTTTATGACGAAACGAAAATTATTCGAGTTTATGCGAATGTCGTTTTGGTGAAATTCAGCGGGAAATAATTTTGTAGCTTAGCTGCATATTTTACGTAATATTATGCGAGATTAAAATAGATGTATTACAAGTTTCACGCGATAAAAACTTTTTGCCGTCTAGAGAGAACGCTGCGGGCTCTTAAAACTGATATTAGTTTCTCTTTTTTTTAGTGAGATCCGACTAGGACATGACTCACTTGATAAAAGGTGAAATACTCCAAATATCTAAACAAGATTATCCGTCAACCGATTTTGGCCTTAGACACTCGGAAATCCGCAGGCTAAAATTTAAAAAAAAAAGGTGATATTCACATTAAAACTTTTTTCTGTGGATGGTGGACCCCGACGGGATTATTAAATATTTTTTTATTTGCGGCTTTATCGCCATAAAGCGATCTCTTCCACGCAATCATTCACTGGAAAATAAATTGAATTAGAGGAATGTGCAGGCAGTGCGAAGCTTAAAATATAATATTGAAAATGTAGTAGATAGATGTTACAAAGATAGTTTGTCATACAAGTAGTTATATAGAGGAAATATTTTTTATTGAAATGACATTTCAAAACTTTTTGTGCATTATCATAGTGTTTTCTCTAAGAAAAACACTGTAAAACTGCTAAGTTGACAGAAACGTATGGCCGATGTACTGCCACATTGTACCTTTCCCCCCACCGAACATTTTGCCGCTAACCGTTTGAGAAAATTGCCAGTTTAATTGGTTAATAATTTTTAGAAACTTCTCTTTAATCATGGAGCAATTTCTCTTTATTAAATCCAAACAAAGGCGAACTTTTCTAATCACAATTTAAGTTGTATTTTGAGCTAAAACTTCCAAGGGTGAACTACAGTATATAGAACGTGTAGTTAGGAACACAATGAAACGCCGAGCGCTGTAACAACAAACGTTAATTAACCTATTTAAAAACATCGCAACTTTTCCCCGATGAAGAGTGGATAAAGTTCACTATTTAGTTCCCGTCTACGGAGTCGTATGTTCTTATATAGGGTTAGTTTCTGCAAATACTACCTTGATTAAACTTATACTCATAATATAGATATTTTATAGTTCAGTATTATTTTCTCTAATAATCGTTGTCACTAGTCCTAATTCATCTGAATGTTAAATTTCAAAAATGAAAATAAGACAATAAATATTTATTAAATATAAAAAAAATGTAAATTATGTTGTAATTTCGCGGAGGGGGGTTGCAGTAATAAATTTAACAGACCAACTTTTATAAGACAGTGACTACATTTTTCACAATCAACATACAACAGGCTGAGACAATATGTAGTTTCTCGTCCAAATTGACATTGAAATGAAGATGAAATTTTTTATGGCTTTTATATACATGACAATTCTCAAGTTGTCATTATACTTTCCGTAACATTGTTTTGTTTCACTGCAAACCTGTCTTTAATCTGTGGTAAGACACTCACTTGATTAAGTGCAGTGTACGCGACATTTATAAATTGTTGCTGTAATTCCACTGTGTGGTGCGCGTAGTTTCACGAAAAACACAATTTATTGTGCTTTAAACTCAAATGGCTGAATAAGCATTTACCTTCTAGCTTTTTGAAGATATGAAGATTTTGACTTCCTTTACAATGTGTGTTTGAGTTGTTTCGTGTGTAAATAAACTTAGTTTATAATTAATACTGACCTTTAAAAATATCATCACATTAATAAAATATTATAAGACCACTTTTGTGTTATGACATATATTGATTGGTTTCCTAAAACGTTTTTATATGGTTAGTACATACACATTTATAAAATGACCTAATAACATTTTATAGTTTCTTTAGCACAGAGAAAACATACAATAATAACAACACTTGCGCTAAATGAGGGTGTGTTTTCTATAAGTTGAAAAAATTGAGGGCTAGTACAATCTTTACTAGCCCTCAACCTACGTGCAATTTGATGTAGTTAATAAATCATTATTTACGAAATATTATAAAAATTGAAAATAAATTGAAAAATTTTCGACTCGAACAGAACTTGAACCGGCATCGTCAGCATTTCGTGCAATTATTCAATTTATTTTTGATCTTTTAAATTACATAGTGCCTTCATGTGCAATAATATGTGAAAAATATTAAAGTTTTCAAATATTATTAACTTTAATAGTACAAAGTCGCCTTTGTACCTATGTCAATGGCTAAGCCTATTCAACTCTGAACAGTGTTTGTATTGCAAGTAGCAGTGAATAGCGTATCTTAGAAGAGTATTTATTATCGGTAAATTCCCCTAAAACAAACTCGGCGGAATTAATCTTTGCCCGTCGAATGGGGTAATCCGTTTTGTATAATGGGCTCGTCCCCTTAGTCTCCGGATAGCCGGGGACGACATACAAAGATGTTCGGGCAGATGGTGTTATCGTCTAGTCGAGCGATCGCTTCGATACAACAATCGCGGAGTGGGGATTACGAGTATTTAGGGATCGGTGCGAGCCTTCACTCATAATGGGCAACGTTTTGAGCCAATTTGTACGAGATTACGGAAGGTTTTCCCTACCTTTCCACAACTGGAAGCGGGCGAGTGCAATTTGATATCGTTTATCATATAGTCAGTCAATTGAGGTCATAAAACTTTATAGAACGAACGAGAGCAAACTAATAGTAAAAAGATGGCAATGTCATTAGCATTTTTCAATTAGTGGATTCGTGTTTTACGTACACATAACAATATACGTAAACAGATTTTAACCCGGAATATTAGGTTAAAATTAATTAGATAATATTTTTCGAGTTTTAAGCAGGAATGTCCTTTTTTAATATCTACCATTGCAGTAGGTTCAGTAGAACCAGGTGCACCAGGGCCTCCACAATTACCACAATATCTATAAACGTTTGAAGAGAGGTAAAATAGAAAATGGTTTTGAATGAACTGTTATTTTTTCTATGTTGTTGTATAATAATTTAACCTAATATATAAAGGTGAAGATTTTGTTAGTTTGAAAGCGCTAATCTCAGGAGTTTGGGTTCGAATTAAAAAAATATTTTCTGTTGGTTAGAAAATTTTTCGAGGAAGGTTATAAACATCGTGCTGTGACTAATAGGAGCAAAGAAACAGCGGGAAATGTGAAGAAAAAAAAAACGGGGGAAAATTATTCATCCTTGTGGGTTTCCGTTGCCTACGCTACGAAAACGGTTCAAGATACCCAAAAAATGTACGAAAGATTGAAATGACCTAAAAAAGGCCGCGACACTAAATGTCTATGTCGCTAGCACAGCTAGTGCTAGCGTCACAAATGAGGATGCTCGAATGCTTAATGGATGTTTTAATTCGAGCTTCAAGTGTACAATTGAGATACTGTGATATCGAACTAAAACAAAGTTAGGAATAATTCCGTTCGCCTCGACGCCTCCCACTTTATCTGCTTAATGTCTGGCCTTTTGTTGGCCGAGTGGATTCTCTCTTAATATTTCTGTTTTTCTTTAGATTTTATCTTTTACAACCTGGCTACGGTGAGGTCCAATATCGTATTATGTAATGTTTAAAATACTCTATAATAGAGTCGATTTTGATGAAATTGATGTCAAAGTACTTAATAATGGCATGGTTTAAATATTAATAAATAAGGGAATGTAAATGTAACAAATAGATGTAAGAATATATGTTTACTTGTTTTGGTGTTACGTTTGGGCATATGAAAGAAGTTGACAATATTTACAAGTTGCTCTTTCATGCTGACTGGCCTATAAATTAAGTACTGTCTATAATAGAGTATACATTCAAATAAAACACTTTTAACTGTAAGTCTGTTCGCAAGGACCCAGCCAGTTTCGCTAAATACCAACAACGACAAAACAGATGGCGTTAGGGTGGCGGGTTCTTACATTGACATTAGACCCTCCATCTTTAGTTACCCGTGACCGCGGCGGCTTGGAAAATATCCGAAACGTCGGAACGCAGTTATAATACATTGTTTAAAAGGTAACTAATATATTTCGAGTGTTAATCAGTTAAAAGTGTCTTATTAAAATTTCACTATATATTGGTTACAATTACAATTGACCCACCGTAAACGTTAATTTCAAGTGAAATAGTGCGCGTCATTAAAATGCCATGAAATATTTTGAATCGATTTACTACACGATATGAAAATGAATTTTCCAGAACAGCTTAACATAAAACCCGGCATTCATACTTCATTAATGATTTATCTTTGAAAATTTTAAAAATACATTTACATTTATAATATGATTGTGGATGATAAAATGTATTTTTCATTTCGAGCTTATAACTTTTAAAAGGCATGGATTTGCATGAGATATTTTATACGTTGTATTTCTACTACGTATATTAGTTTGGTGTTAATTACTTTACTAGCCCGTTTATCGTAATTTTCATTTCATAGTAAACCGATACTTTTCGTCTGTGAATTATTCACGTTCTATGGTTGTACACTTCTTTCTATCTCTCCTTTATATTATAAATTTTTCTTTTTATTCTTTTACATCCAAACGACTTGAGTGATTTTAAAATCATTTACCAGGATAACTAAAATTATACACACTTGAATAATTGTAACGTTGAATGTAGAATTGTAATAATAAAAATATTTACGAGTGGGATGAAATCTATACTAATACATAAAGCTGAAGAGTTTGTTTGTTTGAACTCGCTAATCTCAAGAACTACTGGTTCGGTTTGAGAAATTATTTTTGTGTTGTTAGAGCATATTTTTTTGAGGAAGGTTATATGAGCGAAGAAAGGGCGGGAAACGTTGAAGAAACGGGGAAAATTATTCATCTTTGTGAGTTTCCGATACGTACGCGGCGAAAACGATTCAAGATACCAAAAAAATATGTTTCAATCAATGATTCTTTAAGTGAAGTAAAAAATATCCGCGACACTATAATATGTCTATTTATACCATAATTTTGCAAGACCAACGGGACGCGATCAACGTCGTGGGTAAAAAACCCAATGGATGCCTAAAATATCTATTCTACACGGGCGAATTCGCTGACAAATCTTGCGTAAGTAGCGTAATTGTGTTATTTTATCGTAAATCAATAATTATATCGAGAATCGAAATACCATGGGCTTAAAGTGCACGTAACAATTTGCAAAAAAATATTTCGCCCGATCCGTATGTAAAGCTATGCAAATGAGTGTTGCCGTTGACAGGTGGAAATCGACATTTTGCGGTATTGTTGGACCGAAAAACATTTCCTTCGCGTGTTTATTTTACATATATTCGCGCGACAGCTTGTCGCTGTGACGCCATTTTAATATTGCATCTATGGAACCCGACTTAAACCAATAAGAATAATGTTAGAGTAACATGCAACTCACTAACTGCCACATACAGCTTTGCTCATACGTTTTTCCGGGTTAAAAACCTAGCTAGACTCTCTCACTTTGTTAGAAAATAAAAGCATAGAACTACAATAACAATAATAAGCATAACATAAATTAAATAATTTAATGTTTCAAATACAAATTATTACGAAAAGACTTAACGCTTAATTATAAGCCATTTATGCCATACAAATTAATGGTAGCAACGTATGGGTAAACATCAACGTGTCGTCTGTTCGGCCCCACTGGGTTTAAAATATTCTCCATTTATACTTTTTTCGGAAATATGACTTCACCAGGATAATATATTAAATAGGTGGTGTGAATATAGAAATTTCCAGGTCCAATATCACGATACACAACCTGTCTGTGAATTTCATGATAGCGTAAAAAGTTCGACAGCGCATCATGTCTGATGTTGCATGGGTGTAAATCGTAGGCTTGTTTATCCTCCCCTACATAAAACATTATTTCGTAATTATATTAAATAAGGTAGTTTCGGTAAAACACAATTAGTCTACTTAAATAGATTCCCAAAATATTCCCTGCCTAGTTGATACTATTAACGATGCTCGTCATCGTAACAAAACCAAAGAACGAAAAAGATTCTTAAAAACGTAGCACTATTAAATATAACATCATACATTTCATTAAATTAAACCACAAATAACATGATTTCCATAGATAAAGCTTATATATGGGCGAGATAAAAATAGGTATTGGCGTGGACCCAAAAATCTTGAACTACCCTCCCGCAATGCGTAACTTTGTAGTTCACGGTTTACGGTGGTCAGTCTACGCGCTACACTGTAGATATATCCATAAATGTATGATGTGTATGCATAGCAGGATTTAAAAATATATGTATGGTACTTTTACATACAATTCTATGGGCTTATGGGATGAAACAGGTTTAATATAATTTTTATTAACTGCCGCTTTTCAGCTGTTTTCAGAAACCCTCATATTCATCATCCGATCCTTCAACCGGAATTAACTTATATCTAAAATTTCTCCTTCCTTAAGTTAATTTTCCCGGTAAGGGATAAAGATACTTTCCATTTTCTTTATCCGAAAAATAACCTTACACCTTTCACAACAAATAAACGAACGATGAATGATCGCATAGCACAGGGTACAATAGCGAGAGAAATAAAAATAAACTTAATGCGGGTAGAATATAAAAATAAACCGTGCTAAGGTAGAGTCAATATCTTCGCTAAATAGGTGTCACGTGATCGTTTCTAACAAATCGTTTCGTGCTACTGCGTACCTGATGCTTTGTTTACACGTTCGCTTACTGGCCGAGTCTAGTAGACGAGCTAGTACAAAAAAGCTGCAACTTATTATGTTGGATATCTTATACGATTGATAATAAGCTAAGTATTCTTATAATTATTTTTATTGTAACTAGTAAAATCGTATTTCAATTTAATATAAAAATAGTTTAGCTGTTTTTAATAGTTCAAACGCTAAATTATATACATGTGATTAGTCTCTCATTAAATAATTACAGAAATTCGTTTCATGGTTGGATCTAGTTCTCTCGTACTGCAATTTAAATACTAACTCATATTTTTTATAATTAAATGATATTCTGCTAAACCCCTAAGTTTGAACGCAGCACAATCTTGCCTATAAGTTATACCCCAAGGGTCGCAATTGACCCCCGCGCGCCGTGAATACTGAATAGTTAATTCTTATAACATTTTCACACATGCCTTTTTTCAATAAATAGGAAAATGGGGTAGAACGAAATTCTGTCTATGCCTCGTTCTTACGTGATATAACTGCTGTAATACGTATTTATTTATTATATATATATTTATCAACATTAACAAATTTACAACATTATTCAAAACTTCATAGCAAGCCCAGCAATGCATATTGGAGTGTACGTATGGTTAAGGTTAGTGAAAGCTTCGGTGTTTAGTTTTAAAAAGTAAAATTAAAAGTTTTATTTTATATGGTTTTACAAAATTTCTGAACTGCGTGGCTTCTGTTATAAAGTTAAAGAATATGCCCCTATGAACTTAGCACTGCTTTTTTGCCAAGTTGCCAAATTGAACGGGTATGCTGCATCGTGTGCCGTTCGTAAAAATTCAGAAAAATGATTCAATCTATTTATTATTTCCCTACATTCATTTTTATATAGAATTTTTAAAACATTATCTTCTAGCACCGTTAAAAGATTAAATATTGAGACAAAATCGATATTTCAATATGTCTCAATATTGCACGATTCTTATAATTAAGGATCTATTATCTATCTATTTACTTATCAAAATACAGATTTACAGCTAGGTCGAAACCAATTGTGTGTTGATTGTATTTAAAATAGAGCAGAGTAATTCGTACCTACTCGCATTTAATATTCATATTCACCACAATTTAGAACAATCGTTCAATATGCTACTTAGAAAAAATAAAATAGACATACAGACATGTCTCTATGTCATGTTCAACATAGAGGAATTCATATCGTTTTACGCGAAAAACCAAACCGCATTAAATTACTTATATAGATGTAAGAGTAGAAGTATATGTAACGACGTATAAGGGCGATCGCGTGAGGAAGTTAGCTATGGCAATATGTTGAGTGACTGGAGTATTTGCGAAACGAATTTGTTTCCATATAGAATTGCGAAGTAAGCTTTACCCACTCCTCAAAGGCTATATCACATTGCACTCGACTGTAGGAACCCACTGTACTTAAGGAATTATTGGTTTTTTATTTAAGAAATCCTTTTTCAAAACATCGCTGCTTTGTAGACATAATACTAAACAAAGGTTAAATATTTTAATCGAAAGTTTATTCCTGTCCGTTCTATATACAGCTAAATTAAAAATCGATATTAGATTAGAAAGAAATCTCATTCAATTTCACACCTCATATGTATATAGGCTTTTTATTATGTCTTTCACTATGGCCTGACGCTTCGCAGTAGCCATGGTCAACGGGGGTCCTACGTAAATTCTTGTAACCAATACAATTCGCGTTTTAAGCCGTTAAAAGTGAGTTTTTATTGATTCTTAAAACATTAGGTAATACTTCTAATTACATGAATAAACTATAATATTTATTTTTATTAAACATGCATAAATAATTTTTCATTACTGCAATAGTGTTATTGATATCAAGTTAATCGCTCAGTGTATTTCAATACCATTTGTATAATAAAATAGTTATTTCATAACAGTAAATACGATATCGCTAATTGATTTTTGGTGTGGAAGGAGTTATGCTTCAATTTAATAACATTGGTAGAAGTTTATAAACGCCTTAGTGTATAAACAAAGTATTAGTGAGCGTTAAACTAACCAAAATGTAGTCAAACAAGCGAAACATCGAGCGGTTGTTTGATTAATTAGGTTTGTTATAGATATCGAATCGCGCAGTGTGTAAACAAACAAAGGGCAGCTAAATATATATGATTGATCGCTTCTTGTTCGCGAGAGGCCATATTGTATAGTTTATGAATAAATTTATTTGTTCCGCACAACGCTTATTGAAAACAAAACATATTTACATAGTGTATAGATACGTCCTTGTTATATCTTATCGTACACTGCGCATACTAATGCGAGGAGTTTTGTTAATAAGATCAAGCGGATACTGTGATGGTGGAAAAATAGGTTAGATGTAGAAAAAAATGGCCAAAAATACTTCCTATAATTGTACCCCGTAAAATGGACACAAAAGAGGTTTTTATTATTTTACAATACTTCAAAATTAATCCGTAATTCCGGTTAATTTCACTGAGTTTGGGTTTTAAATCCAACATGTCTAATGTAGCACTACTGGAATTATGACATCCACATTCTGTATGGTTGTTGTGTGACGTTGTTAGTCTGGTCCCTTCCACCTTAGCGCTACTTTGGAACTGAACTGGTAAATTGTATTGGCCATTCAGGACAAATAAATGCACCATGTTACATATTCATTATGTTTAAGTTACATTAACATTTACAGGGCATTATCATTAACAGGTTATTCGCCGGGTATATAATATAATAACGGGTCGTGGGTCGATCCCCACCCGGTCCAATATGTTTCTAAATATATTAAACTTCGGAAATATGGATATATTATGGGTGTAGGATTAAAAACATCCGTCCGGTTTACGTATGAAAGCTGTGAAGTTTGATCGCGTCTCGTATACAGTCTGTAATTGTAAAGGATTTTCGAATATCCAAAGTGAAATAGGTTAATAGCGCATATTGTCTCAATTTATATCCGGCCTTTGGTCCGTGTCCACCTGGGTGTGTTAGCGTAGCATTTAGGCCTAGGAGGCAAGGCTAGCTCGCTTCCACATTGGGGTTGCCGCTTGAGCAGCCGTTAGATGTGTCAGCTTAACACAGAGTACCCAGGGAGGCATTTTCCGACAGTAAAAAAAAGAAAAAAGGGGGATGAGGTTGTAAGGAGATTTTGAAGCTAGAACAATGAAACTTTTTTCGTTGGTTTTTGGGAATAGGAGTGGGAATGGGAGTGGGAGTTAAAGTAGGAGTGATGTGAGGTGAGAGTGTTGCGGCAAAGTAGCACTTACAACATAGATTGGCTAAATAATTAAAAATTCTACCCCAAGTCACTTTTCGACGATAATATATTATATATATTATTACTTGTATAGATTTATGTAATGCTTACGCTTCAGTTACTATATCTTAATTTATAGTAGGGATATTATTGTTAAGTGTTAGTAGTTCTGTTTGTTTCACTAAAGGACAAGCTGAGTCTCCAAAACTAAACTTGTTTCGAATTCGTACAGGAACTTGTCAAAAACTTAGTATCAGACGCTTAGTTGGCACTCGGTTAAGTAAGAGCGTTATAATGTTGTACACATTTGATGGTTTTGATAGCTCTAGGCGACTGTGTGGTGCAAGTTGTAAGAAATGGCGTTTAAGAGATTAGACACGTTTCTTATCTACACTAATGAAACATCACGCATAAGCATAACATATTCAAATTAAACAGTTTTAACACTTCCTTACCGCAAAATGCATGGGTAAAATTATCTTAACAGCGAACCGACATTCCGGGTGCTTTGCAGCAACCGTGGTCACAGGACGACTACTAAACTAGTTTTATACCCTTAATAGTGCTTTATTTAGATGTATAATATTCGTGTAAACTACAGACAGTAATTGTAGTGTAAACAGTTAAGTATCGACATACAAAGTATTACATATTATAATTTTAATGGCTTCCATTAATTTGTCACTAACTCGGGTCTTAAAAGGTTAAAATTAACGGTCCGTGAACTGCATCACAGTTTATGACTATCATGAGTCATTAATTGCGGTTTAGTGGGTTAATTAAAATTCATTCGATAATAACTTGATATACATTTTGAAGCTACTTTCTTGATAAAGTACTTAAGAGAATTTTCAATATATTAAGAATACAGACGTATTAGTATAATCCCTAGCGTTCGATTCAATAAGATTTTAGCTACCAAAATAAATTAAAAGATTGATTACGGATTGTTTAGGTTTGTTCTAGAGAGTGTGGCGAAGTTCCCGATCGTGTTTTGTACTAATTAACTTTATTTAAAGTATTATATATATTTATTTAAATTTTTAGGACGCGATAACTTCTTGACGTTTTAGGGTTCCTTATCGAAATGGTAAAATCTTAATTTTAAGAGTCAGATGTCCGTCTGTCTATCACCACACTGTGACATAAAAGTTGTCGCAATAGCTTTCATGTCACATATTGTATGTATTTATTAGCCATAGCAACAAATATAAAAAAATAGTAATAAACTTGTTTACATTTTTTTTTATATACCACAATGACAACACGAATAAATAACTAAAAATGTATAACATAAATTTAGTTTACCTAGTCAATGGTGCGGAACCCGTCGTATGTGAGCAGGACTTCTTACAGAAGTAAAAAAAAAATAGGAAATTATAAATGTAAATGGTATGCCTAAGACATATACAAATACTGTTTTACTAAATATTTCCTAACATCAATGTTAGGCTTTGTAAAGGTTTGTTTTGCCTGTTACGGCTACGTCATTTCCGAGCCCCTCCCCGCCACCGGTCAGCTATCCCGGCGACGTAAATGAAACGGCGTCTCACGATTAAAAAGTCCGAATCATCTAACGATTCAAGGAAAGGTTACAAAGAGCGTGAAACGTGAGCGCGACGTTTTTTATTTTCACCAAATTAATTTGCCTCCATTCTTCTCACAATTCAATGGCTAAGTATTTTCTCTCTTTATAGCCTTTCGCGAGTTCAAAGGCAAGAAATCTTTTATGAAAATGTGAGTTTTGTAGCGTGTTGTGGCATTTTTCTTGACGCGAAGGAGGAGCCCTATTTTCTTGCGATTATTATTCATTTAACTCCTCAAAACTGACTCTGTGTTTTAAAATAAATTACGTTTACGGTTTGAAACGCGAAATAAATTAGTTAAATTTGGCCACGGCCCGACTTTTCGGCTGCTAAGTCAACTAATATATTTCACATTTTAAACCGTTAAAGTGTCTTTTTTTTATATACCATGTTAATACTTATATCTAAGCCTAAGCCTAAGTTTGATAGAGACGAAGTTAAGTTCATATATTTATTGTATTATTCGTAAAACTTTAGCGAAACTAACAAGCACTTCATCACACGCGTATACGATGACGTCACAGAGGAAAATTGTTTCGATAAACGCATAAGATTGATCACATTTTGTTTCAGCGTTAGTTGTCCCAACTTTCACTCAAGCAATAGATTATATTACGAAACTTAATAGAAGTTATAAAGAGAGAATTGTTTATTATTGTTAATGTTATTATTTGAATGCTTAGTATACCTTTAATTACACCAGTACAATCTAATTTTTTTAAGCCTTCTATAAAGACTTATAGGGGAAAACGTTTTTAAAAATCTGCTTTTAAAAACAAATATAATTACCGGTTTAAAAAGAAAAAATTGTTTTTATTAAATACTCGTAAGAAATTCTACCACACAATCTCCCAAATGTAGCCGTTGTACTGAATAATGATTTCTTTAATCCTACTATTATACTCTAACTCACAAGGACCAAGTACGTATCCACACAAACTCTAGTTAACTCTCTCAAGTAGGTCCACGAAAGTAATAAATAAACACACATAAGGGGAAAACAGGTAACAGCATTCGTATAACGCAACACTGCGGAATGGCGAACAGTGAGTTTCAAGTAATTTGTGCATAATCATTAGAACAAGGTGGCTGCGAGAGCGTTTGAGTCTATTCCAACGAATGAAGCGACGTAACTATCCGTAATAGGTGAAGTGTGGTACAAGCTATGAGATAAACCCCACCAGGTCCAATATTTTTCTAATTTTCTGAAACATTTTGGACTTTGTATTATATTTTATTTTAATCGCCTTTCGGCTTTTGTTTTGATGTTCGTGAATTTGGGAATAACCAAAGGTAAAATAAGTCGATTACGCATCTTGTCGAGATGTTGTTTGTCCTATTTTATCATAGAAGAACCTTTTTGTCTCAACTGTTATACATCAAGATATTGCCAAAAGGTTTGTATCATTATTCACTATATATTAGGGACACCGATAGAAGGCAGACATATTCAGTTCATATTAGTCACTAACCATTTCACCCATTACACAATTTTAGATAAAGAGAATTTTCAACCGTGCCTTTTTACATTTAAACGTCATCATTTAAACATAGTTGCTTTTTTAAATTCAAGAACTATCTCTTGAGTTTTTTTTAAGTGATTCATTTTTTTTTCGACAACTTATATCGATTTTGGGTATGACACTTTATTGAAAATCGACATGTTGTACTGTCACGGAAAACCACACATGCCTTAGTACAAACAGTTGAAAATCGCTTACGCCTATGACAAAGAGAGTCGTGTACATTAGAGCGTGCCAAGTAATTGTTTTGAAGGCATCATTTGAATGTAGTTTAAACCTATCCGCGGGCTAACAACTTCGTGCCTCGTTAAAACTGTGCACAGCTTTTTCGGCGTATTGAAGTTGATGGTTTGAACATTTTTCCAAGGATCACAAGTCGACCGATATTTATTAATCTTCGCGTGAATTTAGAACTGAGAGTTTACGTTAAATTTATGCAATTGCATAAAATATAAATCTGTTATATGAAATCCCGCTTGTTGCAAGTGAGGCAGACACGCTTTTGTATACGTTTGTTTCGCCATTTACGTTTTTCAGGATTTAAAACTTTATTATTCGCGTTTAACGCAATGCAAAGCAATGGTAATTTGTTGTTTGTTCATCATGTGCAATATTTAACATAGCCTGCAGTGATCGCCAATGAAAAATAATGATTATTCGCAAGTTATATAAAAGTTACTATAAAACAAATTATTTAAAACTTTAACATGTTTTTGTACATGATGACATTATGTGTTCTAAAAATCGAGAGTAGATTTAAAAAATTGACCTGCCCGAATCGCAATTATGATGGTACGTAAAATATCCAGATATTTCGGTTATGAACATTCACAGACTGAAAGCGAAACGAATTAAACTTCACGGCTTTTTCCTCTGTGGCCGGTGGTTCCATATTCCTACCACCCGTTTTATAGTTTTTAGTAGTTAAAGTTAACAAGGTCCACTAGTTTTAATTACTATCCATACATATTTGCTTAATATCAATAGAAAATAAAAAACCTATGAACTAGTTGTATTCGTATAAAGATATCTCTTGAAAATATCCGCGGAAAACACAGTAGCGCTGCAAACCGGATGCATTAGTAATTAATCCGGCATGACACTTCCGGTGCGCGACGGAAGCTCTGTCAGGCCTCGACGGACCTCCTGTTGCATATTTAACCACTTTACATATTGATCGCGCATTTGTTTTTCCTATTAAAAGTCCCGCTGGGCTAATTGCACGAGTTATGAAATGTGTTTATTAGATAGATAATTTGTTGCTTTTTAATTACAGTGGACTTGTAAGCAAGAATTTTTACGTGGTTGGAAGGTAACCTACTGCATCCACATAAAATATAAACGAGAAACACACACTTTTTCTATCTGTACACGTTGATTCGTGACTTGGTCGGAATTTGGTTATTCCAAACACTTATTTAATATCCAGGCTTGATGCCAGGCAGATGGAGGATGGATAGAAGTAGATCGAACAAGTTCTAGAAGGTCGACTAGTAAAGTTAATCAAGTAATGAAAAATAGAGCCACTTAGTAATGTTATGGAGCATTTTCCAGAGAATGGATCTCCACACAATTTCGTTGAGTTCGTCGAAATGTCCTGTATAGTACCTTTAAAAGACGAAACTGAGATATTTAAGCGTGTTTATCTCAAACGAGTTTGGCCGGATGCCACGTCACTCAGATTTACGAGAAAAACAATACATAACTCTTGTTGCACGCAAAAAATAGCTTCAGCCTAATGTTTAACGAATAAGAAGGATTTTTTATCCCGTTTCTCCCCGAAGAGCGAACACAGTTCTGTGCCTAAGGAATAAATAAATTATATATAAAAAAAGAATAAATTCTAATAATTCCCAGGATAATAATTCTCCATGAGCTTTGTGCTTAAAGCAATTCTGGGCAACACGTTAAACATTTAGGTATAGAGGCGATTTTTAGATATATTTTTTAACAATAGGTCATATATGCTATTTTATGACAAAAGGAACAATTTTGAGGCGGTTTTGTTGTAACAAACATGTCTTCTTTTTTATAAATAATTGGAAGAGTGAGTTCCAATGATAGTTTTCTAATTAACAATAAATTGTTCTATTTAACATTAAAATAGTCTAAACCCTTTTAAGTTAGTCAAAGTTTATATATATGCATTCACAGTTTGGAAAGCCTGGCTGAAAGACTTCCGTTCACAGATAAAGATGAAATAAAGCTTTAAAAACACTCTGCGAACATTAAGAAATATTTTGTCATCGCGAAAATAAACTGCTTCGATGCGAACACTTAAAATCCATCGTTGGCGCGACACGAAACATTTGTCTGCAGCAGTGTAGACTGTGTCGCAACTAAAAGTTGCCCTCGCCACAATTCATTCCGGCTGTTTTACACGAGCGCTGAGATTGCTCAAATTATGTTCCAAGTTTATCTCGGGGCAGAAGTGTCACATCAATTTTGACATCGAATCAGCGTTCTACAAATTACAATGTATGAAACACTTCAAGAAATGTCGCAAAAGGGGCGAGCGCTTTTTATTAGCAAGAATTGTAAAGCTTGTCGCTTTGGTGCTGTTTTATACGACTAAACTTCTAGAAGTAATTGACGAATAGTTCTCGATGTTTCGCCATCAAGAGGGGATTGTAAACGTGAAACGATTTAAAATAAAACACTTTAACGGTTTACAACGCGATATATTAGTTAAACTTATTTGAAAATGATTTTTAACTTCGGCTCGACGTTTCGGATGCTTTGCAGCAGCCGTGGTCACGGGGAGACTCTCCCCGTTACCGTCACCGTAAACCGTTAAAGTGTTTTATTTAAATGTGTACTACTCGCGTAAACAATAGACAGTATTTAACGTGAAACGAGTTTTTTTTATGGAACTTGAAATACCCGGCCATATAAAATCTCAGCAAGGTGCGCTGGCGATCTATTTTGGCTTTAAATATTCGAAATACATAGACTGAAACTTTACGGCATAGACTCGGTTCGTGACTCACTCGAAATATCAAGATCCAGGTGAATCAAGATAAAGAAACAATTATTAATTGATTGTTACACCAAAGAACCCGTCGAATGGAGACTTAATACTCCTTTAGATGTATTGTACAAATCTTAGTATACGGAATCATTCTTAATACTACAGTGTGAAGTTAGTAAGCAAAAACGTAGTTTCCACAAAGACTAATTTATCAGTAGAATGTGAAACAGAGCTCGTGAACTACTTTTACAATACATGCTCTATCCACATCTATATTTAAGAAAAAACGCAAAAACTACCAACTGAAATAAAGTACGCCGAATATAAAACCTCATTGTACGAATGAAATATCGATTCTCGTAATCGTACAATACAAAGTTCGATAGAAGACCTAACAATTGTAAACTATCGAGTCCGACGCGCAAAATGGCGCCTCCAGAAATAATAAAATAAGTGAACAAATTGAAGCGACCCCTTCTCGGTTTAAAAGCGACATTGTCGAACCGCTCACAGATGGCGTCGATATATATTAATACAATATGGAAGGGTAAAATAATAGACAGGAGTGTGTGATACAAACTATACGATGTTGCGACTATTTTTACATTACTGTTCCAGGCTATATATACTATGCTATGTATCTTTCTTGGGTATCAAGATAGACTGCGGTTACATAAACAGATGGCGCTAGCGTCACAGATTTAACATTAGGAACACCCTCCATCTTCAGCCCCCCAAGACTACGGCTGCTGCAAAGCGTCTGAAACGAATCTGACGTTGTATGTCAAATAATTTAAATTAATACATTTCCTTCTTACATAACATACATTCTTAAACCGTTAAACATGTTTTATTTACTAAGAATTAATTAGAAAAATAACTTTAAATTAGACATAAACACGGTTACTAAAAAATAACCTTAAAACAAATAAACATAGAAGTAAACGGGTTTAATTTTAATAATACTACAAATATTGCTAAAAAGGGCTTAAAAATATTATTAAGCCTCGAACCGTTGTTGACTTGCACCACAAGTAAAGCCGCCTTTTGAACGGGCAGAGATTGAAAACATTTTAAACATAAAATAGACAGAGGACAATAACTATTCTTTACTTTACTTTCCGACATATTTTTGAAATGTTATTTTGAATAATACACGAGAGACGTCCATACGATATTGAACTCTTTTCAGTTTAAACTTTGATTGAAAACATGTTTTAACGGAAGAATATTTTCGCTCGATGGCTCGACAACATGGGACGGAAATAGTCTTAGTTCCTTCGTTAGACTATCTATGTTTTGTCTTCACTTCCAAAACACACTTTGATGATATCCCATCATTTTAAATCTCTCTATAGCGGCTAGATGTGGTTACCGATTAAACTCGGATAAGCTACAGAACTGATATCTTACGTTTATGATTAATTTAACTGTTACTGGGGTTTTTAACTGTTTCAGAAGACCTAACTGTCGCTTGAATAATAATTACCAATCATAGTTCCAACAATGCCGCTAGACAACTATGTTCATAATTACATCGCTTTAATTTATTCGTAATAAAAATTATTTTTACTATTAATATTTTAAACAGAAATATAATTATAAATAAATAATTACCGTGAAATATCATTGACAATTCTAAAAAAGTAAAGTTAAAGTGACTAACAAACAATGTACATAAGTGTAATATTTTAGTTGTCAATGAACCACTAATAATTTATTTATTTATTTAATTTTAATTTACATAATGATTAGTTCAATTAAACTTTTAACTATGAAGTTGATTAAGTTGAAGTTAAACAAAGGTTGATGAAAAATCGGTGTTCAGAAACGCATTGTGTTTACGGAGTCAATAGCCCTATAGCATAGATAAACTTCAGTTAAAAGGACTTCAAATACTGGCCGCACGTCACGCGTTATACAGACGTCCCGAATGACGTATTGAGTTCAAATAATAGGAGTCGAGCGGCCATAATTGCAGGATATAACCCGGACGCTGACCGGATATGGCTGCGGCCGCATTTCCGGCCGGACGTGACATTCAGATCGGGATCATATGTCCGGATATTTACATAATTATACTACACTACTTCTGCGTATGGTTATCGCTTTAAAATGAGTGAATAAAAGTGTTTAAGATAAAAGCCACTGTTGGTCGTGCGTTCGAGATCCGTTTATTTAATCGTTTTTTTTTAAATCAAAGATTCTTAGTTTAGTGTGTTTTTTAACAGTTAAACCTTAAAATTATAACGTTTCAAAGGACAAATTTATTAATTTTACTTACAGAGATGTTAGTTAATATAGTTGCATGCTTCTGCAATGATAAACTAATCGTACCTTTATTACTCGGGAAAAAATTTTGATTGTTGAATGGTTGCTTATACAGACAAGTTAGATACACATAGTTCGATTTTCAATCAAGTTTGTTTCAAATGTATTCATAATTTTGTACATTAATTTAAATATCACATATTTTCTACCCAGATACCATGTCCCGCGTGGGCAGAGGGGCTAAAAAAATGTAAAACTCTGACATCTGTCAGTCATTTTTCCACGCTGCCCAAACTCTATTCGCATACATAAAGAATTACCATTTTTATCGAATTCCAAATAGAAACAAAGGAAAGCCTGAATTTTTAACAAGTCTTGCGCCGAGTTAATATTTGAATAATATTCGAATTTCACTGTATTTCGACAAAACAGAATTTTATGTAAAGTCATGCGAGTGACGTAGGCTTGAACGATTAAACCAAATTTATTGTCCATTTTTTACTAATTTGATAGATGAAATTTAGACTGGAAAGACATACTTATGTACTTTATAATTGATTGCTTAAAAAACTTTCCTGTAGGTTAATTTCAATTATGTTTAGATTATTATCTATTCCTAATTTGAAAATACATTTCTTTTGTTTAAAAATGAAGTATAAAAGAGCATAGACGAAAATAAATATTAAATATAAACTAACTAGTACTAAGTAACCTTGTGCAGAATATTAAATATCCAAAATAATAAAAACCGATTAACGGTTTCAGCTTTTAAATAAAATCGTATAGAAAAGAACGTGAGAAGTTATATCAGGAATACTCGAGCCGAAAAGAGACGGGGTAAGAATTTTTCCCCGTTTAATAAAGGACCGGTCGCTTCTTACGAGAATACATTTAAGAAGACCGCTACTCACACCGTTACTTAAATATACTTTAGTACATAGCTTAGTTGTTAGTTTCGCGTTTTTAGGCATTATAATATGAAAGTTACCTTTTAACTTGATTTAAAAAAGTTTAACTAATATATCGCGTTTTAAACCGTTAAAGTGTTTTATTTAACTATTGTTTTCAGTATACGCTAGACATTAAAATAACTTTTGTGGATTAAAACGCGTAATATATGTATAAGTATAGTCACTAATATATTTAGTGTTATAAGCTGTTAAAATAATTTTATTTAATGTTTTTGGTTATATCTGTATAAGGCTTTTATGAATTTTTTTAATGAGATGAAGAGGACAGAAAAGCATCAGGTTCACTCAATGGAAGGTGAAGTACCCTAGCCTGAAGTAGATGATGATGATGATGAAGCTATGCTGTCGACCTGTATTGCCTTTCATAATAAACACCAATTAAACATTATATTTGTGAACAAAAAATGCAGTTTTAATGAATTCCAAACGAAAACAAATAATCCTTATGTAAGTTAACGACATAATAATTGTAATAACAATAGATGGCGCTGTAACCAATTGACTCTTACGCAGTCGATTGAGAGTCGAATTCGGTGTAATGGCGGCGCATTAAAATGTCGAGTCCCCGGGTGGCGAAAGATTTAATTTCCTAACAACGTCAGACGTTACTCGTTAAATGTAGGTCCATTGTTCGATTGTACCCCATTACACTATAATTATAGCGAAATCCTGATATTACTAAAGATAGGCCGTTTTCTCTGTGAATCGCAAATAGTCGGCCTTTGTACTCTAAATGTGCTTCAATTGTGGTAGTAGGGTTTTGAGGAAAATAGGCTTATACGCATAACGTCTATATAAATGATTTCAATAACTAGAAATAAGCATCGGCGAATCGTTAAAATCGGCGAAAAGTTAGTAATAGTGAGTACTGACACTTAGATATATTGTATCGTTCCATTTGCTTAACAATAATAAGCTACCTGGTATGTTAATGCCTATCTTTTACAGAATTAACTAAACTCTTGATGAATTTAAAATATTGAAATAAATATGTTAACTTGACGAGAAAATACAAAATGTTAGTTCAGTATTTATGAGTAAATTTCTGGTCTAGTAGTAGAAGATTCGTGCCTGGAATATGAAATTAAAAGGTGTTATCACCTTCAGAGCACATGTCACTCTCGATCACGTCACTAGTTTAGTGGCGGTAGACGAAAAAGCTCGCCACCCCGGATGGGAGAAGCATGGTGGTTCTAAACTATAAATTCGTCTCTATGAAAATGAATTGATTTTCAAGTAACGTAGACTGCTACGCAGGTACTACGAAACTGTAGACCTCTACGAAGTTATACCCTTAGATGTCTTTGCGTCTACAAATGCTCTTGAATTCTAAGTAATATTCAAGAAGATTATTGTGCTGTGAGAGGAATTAAGTCAAAATTATGCAAAATGTTACATTAAGTTTGATAAACTTTTGTTTATAACGCATTCCCTAAGAGAATACCTACATAGCTAAAGTGCTACAACTTAATTTCAAAATAGTTCATAATCTCAAGATGTATTTGTAATGAATTAATTTTAAAAATAAATTTGATTTTTTACTCTTTACGTCACAAGGATTATTTTGAGAATTGTCTTACAAAAATTAGGGCATGTTTTTTTCTATTTACAAGTGTTTTTTTTTATCTCGGCGTGAAAACAAGTTACTGTAGGACAGACATATATTTGTGTTCTTCTCGCAAATCAGTTGAATCTATTGATATCATTGATTTACCTTCTCACTCTGCCCGTTTGAGACGATTTAACGCAATTTGTGGACGCGTATGCATCAAGACAACAATAATAAGAGATAGGAGATACTACTTCTATAATATTTTATTCAAAATGTCATTAACTTTCTACAAACTGACATTTCCGTATTGTAAAATGGATTCCCCCTTCAAGGTGTCACTTTTGACAAGACGATAAGCTTTTGACGTCATTATTTCGAAGGAAAGTTCTAATACTTAAATTAGCATGACGGGGCACAACTTACAAAGCGTTAGTTGACGCCCACGGTACTATCGCAGGATCGAGTCTCGCTTGTGTTATAGATTTATTTTTAAAACAAATTGTCACAAAGATGAATATTTTTTACCGTTTTTTTTACATTTTCTTCGCTTGATACTACATTTTTTGTATTACAAACAAGAAAGAGTAAAAATCACAAAATTTGATATTATTTTACTATTATTCATTATTCGAAGCTTCAAGAGTCCTGGCTCTTAGCAGACCATGGCATTCACTATTACATAAAGAGTAACGTGGATTATAATATCAGCGAGAAATTCCTTACAGCAGGGATTAATGTCAACAAACACCACTATTACTTATAATATTAGCGGTTACTAAATCAAGATTAGTGTAGCATTAGAATACCATTTATCATCGAAGTGGAACGAGTTCTTAATAATTCACGTTGCTCTTAGTAATGAGCACTTATATAACAAGTTTATTGACCTATTCAGTTCTATAAATTATGTTTTTCATCGAGAGTATAAAAACACTTATATAAAATATCGCTACTATATTTTTTCAATGAAGACTTTCAAATCGTAACCGAAAGAGCATTTAAGAGTGCGAAATCCTAGGTTAAGATAGAAACTTGAAACGAGATGAATTCGATAAGTGAAATAGATAAAGAAAGAGATAGGTGAGTAACATAGACATTTTAAAAATAATAAAACCTCTTATAAATGTCTATATATTATTTTAGTTAAAAAAAAATTAACTCATTATTCCTGATAAATTGTGTAAGGCATTCTTCGAGCAATCGAGGAGTCAACATCTCCTGATGATGCAGTCCACACGTGATGGCGAAACGTCGAGAACCTCTACTCGCTCACATCGGCCGAACAGCCCGAAAGACAATGATATGCTGATTATTCCTGATTTCATAAAAGAGGACAGACAAGAATGTGAATTCACTTGATGGAAAGTTAAATGTCCCAGTCATATAACATCTAAACAAGACGCGCTGTCGACCGTTTTCGCCTTTGGACATTCGGAAATTCACAGACTGAAATTGAGATGCGATTATACTTGTACTCTGAGCCGGTGGCTTGCTATACAGATATACCGTTATATAGAATCTGCTGATTATCATACATTGGTCAATATGAAAATGTTGAAATAAAAGGCTTGCAAACTGAACTACTAAGAAACTCAACGCCAAGTGTTGAATCAGTAACCAATGATTTTATTTAGGGACTACTGCATAAGAGCTTACAAAAGCCAAGCTGAATTTGATAAGTCGATAAAAGAAAGCGCTATCGACAAGTTGCACGTTTCCATTCATAAGAGGAGTCTTTTTAATTTTCCAAATTCGCATTACACACGAATCATTTGGCCGAGGCTTTGTGCAAAAACCTCGTAAAGTTAAATGGGCCGGTATCGAAGACAGATCAGAAGACCCCATTAAATAATTTCCCGAATTCCGTAAGCCGAGGCGCAATTTCGACGGATTTATAAATAACTAGTACCCAGTGATGGGCGCACCATCTATCGATATGAAAGGCTTAGTGATGTTTGATAGAAATCTTTCAATATGAAACGGTTAAGTATATTTCATACAACGCCGGTGGCAACGTTTTATATATAATTGGGTTTATAATGTGACATTTAAAATGTAAACTTTTACATTTTTCACATGTTATTGCACCTGGTGACTTTAAATAAATTAAAAATCACTTTGGCGGACGGAACTTGTAGTACCAGCTCTCTGCTGCATCGATTCTTAATTTATATTGTATAAACCATTTAATTATTTTCCTAAACGGCAAAATATAAGACATTACACTTAATTTTTTACATTTGCACTTGTTGAGGTTGACATTGAGATACATTGCGCGAGAGGTGAAATCAATAGGTTGAAAAAAAATCGACAAGAAAAGAAAGAATCGATGTATAGGACACAGAAGCTCAATTGTGTGCTTGTTTAAATCCCTCTCCTGTCTTAATTTTTTTCAATCTGAAACATATACTTGAATTCATAAACTAAAACAGTTTACATTTTTATCGATATAAAAAGCGATTTCTCACTAATGCTTTGTAATAATTTTGTGACATCTACTACTATTGTATAACGGGTTTTTTGTAATAAAAACTTCTTCTATAGTTTATTAAAATATTTTGTGTGATAAATATGATTTTATCGATAAATGTAGACCGCGTCACTGCGCGTCCCGATTTCGCGATGTTTTGAGTGCAGACTAAGTTGATACCTGTTCATACCGATTTGTTATGCGCCCTAATACATCTTAGTATAGTCAGAGGCTTAAAGGAAATCAATATGAAAAGGCTGAGTTTTGATATATTATTACAGTAGATTTACGTTTTCTGTGCCCACTTAATCATAAGTAACAGGAAAACATCGTTAAGAATAACCAAGTGAAGTACTGATTGAATTACACAAACACTTTTCAAACAGGCTTTTTTCCGTTGTTTATTTATTATGTTTTCTTGGAATTCGAAGATAGTTTTTACATATCGCAACGAGTTTGTCACATTGCATTGAAAGACATATAACAGAGAAACATCGTTGTTCTTGTTGTAAAGAAAATCCATTTGATAGCTATTTTAAATTCGAGACGGAATAAATCGCATTTAAAAGATGGCTCTATTTAGTACGGTTTAAGTCACAAAAATTTTATTTGTTTGCGTCCACAGGCTATATGAAACAGTAATGAATTTTTTTTATGCTTTTTATATTGTGCTCTCACTCTTAGGTTAAACATGGAAACGGGATTTTTATATACACACTATATTGACTTTATATAACACGATATCTATTCATAGCAAGTAGAAATAGATGTGATTATTTAAAAATTTGAACATTATAATTTTATTTCTGTTAACCTTTAATATTTTAAGTACCGCAAATATTGTTTTCCTTATTAATATGACCTTTGAGAAACACGAATTCATATGGTTATCTAGACAATTATTTAAACGTTTTCAATTTTACCGTTTTATTTAAGAACGAAACCGTGCAATCAGACGTTCACCTCTCCACACTGTTTACATCACACTGTGCCCCTATATCCTCGAAATGACAGTAAAATAAATCACCGAACTTTATCACAAGACAAGATAAGTTCACTCAACGAGTTTCGAATCGTGATAACGCTTTTTGCTATTATTCTTTTTGCTCCTCAAAGTTACTGCGAATCAAAATCCTATACGTTTGTTATGACAAAATGGCGTCCATGATATATGTCATTCGTTATCAAAATGGCTGATCCTTGGAGAATATAACTAGGATCTCCTTTTTAAATTAAATTAGTATTTGACAATTCTTGAGAAAGTATAAAATGGATGGGGCATGGGTTGTCCTTTCAAAATTACCTGCAAGACCTAAAACTATATTTAGCGTTTTTTTATTTATTTATTTTGGTGAACCACCAACGTTATATTACAATCTTATATACTCAACGTTATATTACAATCTTATATACGGACACCCATAACGATAAGTAATTTTCCCAATCTTTTCACATTTCTCGCTGTATTTTCGCTTGTATTAGTCACATGGCGATGCTTTATAGCCTATAGCCTTCTTCGATAAATGCTCTGACCATCACAAAAAATATTTATTCAATTCGAACCCATAGTTCCTGAGATTTATTGGAATAGATATATACATAAATTAAAACGCCAAAGTATTATACAATTCAACTTTTAATTTAATTACCTTCTTTTATTATGTCAACTTTTTAAACATTATATTTTAAAAACATATTTAAATAAAAGGTATGAGTGCTGTTTAATGAACTACATGTTTACGTCATAGCTTTAAGCAAAATTGAAACAAAATCACTATAGAGATTTTGTTTTGCAATTAAAGTGCAAAAATAACTAATTTTATTTTATTTTTTTCTTTAAATTTAAAATCTTTATACAGATTAAGAACATTTGATTATTTATTGATGCTATAAATGAGATTAGTTGGATCAATATTATAAATCAAATCCGGCCTACTACATTTTCAAATTAAGCCTACTAATTTCTGAGCGAAATTAAAAAATACGTTTTCATGGAAAACAGAATTAGGGAAATACTGGGAAAAACAACAGTTACTCGACTAAGTGGAGAATAATGCAGACTCAGCAAATTTCGTTATAATTATCGTAATTTTGGCAGAGGGTTTCTCGTAATCCCGGTATATGGGGTGCGTTTAGAATGGAGTTCTCTCTATCATCTAAGTAAAATAAAATCACTTTAATTATTGTTCTTCACACTTGTTTTTATGTGTGTGTGTATTTTATATCTTTGTGGATTCTCGAATATCGAAAGCCAATATAGTTCGTCAGCGTCATCTTGTTTAGATATTAAATGGCTGGGGTAATTCGTTTCCCTTTATATACAAATATATGTATAACCACGGGGTTCACCCCCGTGGTTGTCTGTCCTCCTCCTTTATAAAAAACAAAAATCTTATTATAGGCAGACCTGTCCAAAATGAATTTAAATACATTCAATATTCATATTTAAATTTAATAACAGTTATCTATTTAAATAAAACATTTTAACGATTTAATTATATATTTTTTAATTTTATTTACGACCCGTCGTTACATCAAATATTATAATCAAAATACATTTACTACGTATAAGGAAATTTACAGAAGAAATGTACGGTTTGCGTTTTAACTCTCAAAGCACAAAGGTAGAATGAAGTCTAGAGTAAAGATTTCAGTAGGAAAAGATAAGATCTATCGCATCGAAGAGCTTCATTGCACTACATTATAATATGCAAATGTGTGAATCGGGAAATCCGAGAGCGGGTGCAACGCTCGGCGAATATTAGACCACGCCACGTGAATACTACGCCTTATATTTAACTATTTCTGAGGCGCAAGGCACGAGCGAACGCGACTTTCCGACTGCTCTAAAACGAGCGCCTTTTTGTCAAACACAAATTATTACCACTTAGAAAAATATAATAATAATTTATGCTTTTGATTTTGTACTTTGGTAATTTATTGTACAATGTATCTGATAATTAAGGAAAACGTAAGAAATAATTGCGGATAGATTCCATTCATTAGCAATCAGTATCACTATCCGGTATTTCTAGGATTTAATAAAATTTTCCGCAAACTAACGCTCGTATTTCGTAATTCACATGTGACCTAGCCCCTGAAACCAAAATGTGAATTCTGTTAATCGCTAAGCCGTTAATCGGATTTCCTCGAAACATGATTGTTATTGTTTATTGCGGAGGGTTTATCTTCTGGAAATTAGATCTGATTTAATTTGCGTCCATTTTTAGAGTGACCTTTTTTCCTAAATAAAAGTTCAAAGCTCTGCGCTGTAGATATGAGGTAGGCTTATTATTATATATTTTGACCAGTTAAGGTGAAGTAGCACCGACGTATGGTTAACGACGAACCATTGGTTTCATCCCTACGGGAATCATGATCAACATGTTTATAAATATTTCATTATAATATTTTTAAAACATTTGGACTTCTTCAGACACACAGCTCTGTGTCATAAAGTTTAATCAAGTTTCGTTCCTTATTTAGATACAATATGGCTGTAGAATTTCTCTACCCATCCTCGTATTTGTCATAAAAAGAGCAGTTAACCTTTTACAAACAAAAATGTGACATGTAGAGCATCACTTTGCCGCTAATAACGTGTGACTTGGGCCGAGGTGTAATAAAATGTGGAATGCGGGCGGTATGCGGCGTATCTGGGGATAAGGGAGAGTGACGTCACTAAATCCACCTCCACGCGCGGAATTGTGCAAAAATTCGCCTTTTATTTCAATGATAAACTTAATGCCTGCCACGGATTATTCATTTTTCGCTTTTAGGATTTAAGTGCACTGCGTTTCGGCTAAAAGCAGCGTCTGTGTCGGGCTCTTTTTAATTACGTAAAAAATTGATGTGACATGCTAAATTAGGCCCGATTTAAAATTAAATAATTAATAAGTAAAATAGTGTTTCCCTTTACCCGTCCATTTTGCTGACTAATTGTATTAACAGTAAAGTAAATTAAAAATTAGAAAAAAATTACGACTCAGGGAGGTCTTGAATTGACATCTACAGCGGAACGTTAAAACGCGAAATGTATTTCAGTCAACTTATTGTAAAGAAGTTAATAAATATATTCAGCGTTACTACTCGCGTAAACTACAGACTGTGCGCACTAGAATGTACTTCAGACTTCTGTCTAGACAAAGACGCTGTCTTATGTTTTAACCCATGATCTCTCGTTCTCAACATATACAGGCAACGCAATTAACCATCGAGTAATGGAGTTGATCCTCCGAAAAGCAACGTAATAGTAGAATACGTTACATCTTGATGTAACTAACTGAAAATGACACTGTCATAGAATCAGCTACATAAATAATTATTTTATCTTATTTATTCATAAGGTGCACAAACAAAACACAAACTATTATAAACAATACGTCTTAAAGAACTATGTGATAAATTAAGTTTGTATCTCAATTACATGCGCACACGGAGAAACTAAATCGTGCTGTTATCAAAAATAATGTATAGGTTGGTATGTAATCATATAGACTAAGTAGAAATTATGTTACATATGTTATCTTACGGTAACATCATTTTTGTATTAATTATTTTTTCTTATTTAGTTACTATTAATTCCTAAATTAAATGGTTTCGTTTTTTTTTACAAAAATGACATGTGTCCAACTGGCAACAAGTGCGTGAAGAGTACTCGTTATATAGCCTACACTTGCGAACAATTATTCTCCCGTATTCATTAAAATAAATTCAAATCATGTGAACATTAATACAAACAAGCAGTACCTAAAACACGAGTAAAATTATACACCGGAGAAAGAACCTCCTCGAGCTGCTGTGGTTACTCGTATAATAGGAGTGCAGTGGTTCGAAACCTAGTAACCCACATGTCCCCCACATATGAAACAGGGAATTTCTTTTTTATTATAAAAGCAACGTTTTTAACATAAATTCGTAGGAAAAGACAACAGATGTATCATTTCGACATGAGTGCGAAATAAGACAATATTGGGGGAAGGCACATTTTTTGTGGCCTCGTAATTTGACAGGACTTGATAAATGAGCATATTCCTTTGATTGATTGTAACAAGAGCGACGCGTGCAATTGTACGCCTCAATTGTGGAGTAATACGCCATTTTGGCGGGAAATATCGATTCTACTCTTTCTATAACGTAATTTTCCACGAATTTTCGTATTAAGTCTTTGTTACAATATTGTTGCAATATATACACATGCAATATTATTTTTTTATTACACTTGTTACTATAAGATTATTATAATAGCAATATTATATCACATGCGTTTTCTTATATAATTACCTTGTTTAATGATACAAAAAATACTGAAGTATTTTCAAGACATATCTAGTTTTATAGTTTCAATTATATAATTCATTTCTAAAATTCCCGATCTCTTTACTTTAGGGTCCTACGCTTAAAAAAACACGAAAAAATACAAAGACTAATTTAACTACACAGTTTTTTATTTATACACACAGTTCCTACTTTCCTAAAACAGCACCAAATTAAAATGTTCCGTTTAACACAAATGTTTGCCAAGCACCCCCGATGGACACGAACATTATTCATGCAACATTCGAAAACTTAAAAAATCACCGAAATACGGGTCAACGCTCGCTCACTTGAAAATAATTAATGTTGCCATTTCCTCGACTCAAAAATTTTCCGAACAAGAGCATTTATTTTGCTTAAATTTATGAATGTATGGTCACGCTCCAGTTAAGGAAGCGGGAAATATACTTCGCGATGGAGCTAGAATTTTTATTGTTAGCGAGTTTTGCTCTAACAAGGGCGGTGTGTTTTTTGGTGTAAAGAGAAAGCCGTTGAAGTCAACGAAGAATAGAAAAATGTTATTTATTTAACCAATGTTTCAATTTCAGTGTGAAAGCTTTTAATATTGTTAAAGTCAATCTGATTCTAATTTAAAATGGAAAAAAAAGTTAAGTAAGTAGACACGAAGTTAGTGCTAGTTTACGTATTCCTATAAAAAACAAAAAATAATATGAATTTTAATTAAAACACTTTAACGGTTTAAAACGCGATATATTAGAAACCGTTAGTCAATTCTGTAGGGCCAGTTTCGCCAAATACCAACTTCGACGGAACAGATGGCGCTAGCGTAGCAATTTTTTACTTTGACGTCAGAGACATCCTCCATCTTTAGTCTCCCCGTGACCACTGCCACCGTGGCTGCTGCAATGCATCCGAAACGTCGGACCGAAGTTAAAAATCATTTTCAAATAAGTTTAACTAATATATCGCGTTTTAAACCGTTAAAGTACTAAGCGTGGGGCATTTGATTTGATTTTAAATCAAGTTACCTTGCACTGCGGGAACTGCTCTGGCGGCCTGCTGACCCGCCATCCCAGGAGTGGCGGGATGCACACGAGCGCGCTCATGAGCCAAACCGCCGCGATCATGAGCGCCGCGCGCGCAGGCGTTCGCTTCTTCAGGTAGTCCACCGCCTGAAAGTGAAAAATATTACACTGAAGTAATTATGTCTCACAAAAATATACATTCACGTAGATTTCGGAATTGACGGTGAGTCGCAGATTCAAACCTCGCCTTTAGATGCTTTCATTGTTGTTGGCTGTCGACTGTATCATCTACATATAACAACATATTAGATTGGGCCTGGATAAATGTTTATACATCGTCGTAGATAAAACGTATTTATTGCCCGTTCAAAAATATAGAAACGATTTTAGAAACGGTTTAAATTTTGTTATTATTCTGCATGTTAAACGCTTAATATAAGAGCGTACACTTATAGGTAATATCGTTAAAATTAAAAGAAAAATAAATGATTTAGAGAAAGTGTAAGGTTTTATTCGTCATTCAGCGTTTAGAGCAACAGAACGAATCATTGATTGTCGTGACTAGTTCGTAGTGATTTGCAACTGTCTTAAATATTATAAATAAATTTTACAGTTCTGATTCACTCGTTTGGCCATTAAAACGGCAAACAGCCTTTCTTAAGTCAAATCACGTACGCACGTAAGTCACAAAATCCACAATTTATATTCACAATAAAGTTTTCGCAATAAATATCTTCGGCTTCTTAGTTTTATGGGCAGTACAGTGCAATATCGGGATTCAGCTGATGACACGTGCATTCCCGATATATTTCGGGTTACTCAATACTCTATATAAATGCGCTTCGATTTCGCGGATCACTGGAGATATTACTGGCGAAAACTGCAGGTGTTTTGTTTCTTACAAACTTGGGGTTCACTCGATGGCAGGTGAAATACTGTCGCCATGTAACAACTATTGTGGCTTTAGACATTTGGAACGCGTTTTCAACTGTGGACCGTGTGGATCGTGGCCCCGACAGAATATAGATACTGCTACCACCAATGTCTAGATTTTCCAGACGAAGTCTAACATATCAGAAAGATTATGAAGTGCTTTTGACAAACATTTTTCAAAATTCCAAAACAGAGCCGTCTTAAACAGAGTGGTGAAAAGGTTTTTGTTAAATCTATGGAAACGTAACGTAACGTATTATGTGTGATTTTTTTAGTAATAGTTTGTTGAAATATACTAAAATTTATTCGTCTCCCTTTGCTAACATTTCCTATCAAATACAAGATGTATTTTTAAGACTGAATTCTGTAAATAACGTATGCAGTGTAAATTCTTTAAAAAATATTTGCTATAACGATAAACTGACTAAGATTAAAACAGATTACTATTCGGTTGTTTTACCTTCAAACTCAAATACACATTAACTCCATAACGATTATTTTGTTCATTTAGTTTTATTATTGTTTAAATTTATTCGTTGAAGCTCGTCTTAAATTTTGCATATAAACATTAAAATCACAAAGCAAAGATCACAGTTTAAAGTAACGGCTAAATAATGCTGTATTTAAACTTATCTTATGCGCCTTAAATTAACTGAAATAAAGCCTAAAATGCGCTGCAGTGAGATAGCAGAAAGACAAGTGGGTAATATAAAAGCTAGTTACATTGTAAGATGTTTGCATTTAATTTTACAGCCCATGCCGAGACGGCAGTTAAATTTAGTTATGGCATATATTTAACAGCCGTTACATTATCGATGCGAACAAATGTAGAACAGGTTTCATAATATCACATACTGAACTACTTGTTAACCCATACGAATATTATATTGCTGAAGAGTATGCCTGTTTGGTTGAACAGCAATCTCTTGTAGATCATTTCTTGAGGAAGGCTTCAGGTTCGACAGGAGCGAAAAAACTGCAGCAAATTTAAAAAAAAATGGGAATATTTGGTAGTATCTTGAGGACGACCGTTGCACGCGCTGCGAAAACGGTTCAAGAATCCAAAAATGCGTATAGGTCTTTCGTTTTTATGGTAATCAAACTTGGTCGAAATAAATGCATTATTACCAATTGTTTCTTAGAGTTGTATGAATACAAAAATATGAATCCTGCAAACAACAAAACATATAACAATAGACAGATGGACAGTATATTTCTATTTTTGTTATATTAAATCGAAACACCATCCATCAAGTAAACGGTCCCGAGTATTAAATTATGAGTTTATTACTTTCGACAGAGAACACACCGTTGAGGATCAAATTTAATAATTGGGATAGATTGCGCTTTTTCCCAATTCGCTTTTGGAAATTGCAACTTAATATCAACTTTCTCAATTGCCAGTTAACCTTTCTCTGGAGCAGGACGAAAGTGAATAATGGTGTTAACGTCCAATTATTAATTCTAGGGAAACCATAGATAAAAAGAAAGAATTCAACGTCACTTTGTGTTTGTACAAAAAGTTTTTATTATATGCGAAAGTCAAAATTGAGCCAAACGAGGTGCTCAGTACTAAACTGTTAAAGTATAATAACAGTATTTATACATAGGAACATACCAATTGAGGGATTTTCCTACATAACTACACTTACTATTTACCTACATGTAGTAAATGACCTGAAGGACATTGTAATTGTAAAATTTAATCTTTTTAATAACGGAGGAATATAATTGAAATGAAACAAAAATTGTATTCTTACATTGTAGAAAAAGAACAGAAATCCATAAAATATGTTTAATGTGTGTAAGTAGTGTAAATAAATATAATATTTGGCATTATTTCCCTCATAAAAAATACTGCTTGATTTTACGAACCTTAACTGTTAACATGTTATACGTATAACGAAACAAATTCAAAACGATCTCTTCACTTGCACGATAAACGTAACCGTAATGCCAATTCAAATATCGAATCGCCGTGTCGATTTCGAAGGCAAACAGAATTTGAATTTGGTCGCCAGACCGGTTCCGGAATCAATTGGAAATTCAGTTGCATCCCAATAAACAAGTGAAGAATACGCTGGATATAGAAAAGGAGCAAAAGATGCGGTTTGGCTCGTGTGAAGATTTCCCAAGCGTTTCCGATGCGGTACCACGTGTGAAGGGGGCGGATTCAACCCTGCGATGCCCTGCTGGGCCCCCAATTATGACAAAACGTTTTGTACAAGTTATTTATCTACTTTATTTTGTCTTGTTCCATCTTGTAACATAGGTAACATAACAAAACTAAATACCATACAAAAATAGTTGTTTAAGAACCTCCATTAAGCTTTGAAATAACATGCTAATTATAAATATACCAATTATATGATGCTGTGATTGTTAGCATGTTAGATCATCAACTAAGGATACCAAACGAGAGGATAAGACGAATCTTGTAGCCAGTTTAACATAAATAAATATTGAAGTCTAAAACCTTTTAATAGAGGGTTTTAGCTTTTTATACCTATTTAGAGGCCTATGGGGCCCCTAAACATAAGCATCACAACGTAATCTCTGTTTACCGTTGCAATTCGCGGACGTATTCGAAAAGATATTGTGAACACAGCTTTTATTAATTGCTATTTGCACACGGTTCTCTCCCGTGTGCACACCGCTTTACTTATTTTTAAAGCTTTATTCGAATCTTTGTTAAACAGTTCTCGCTCTTATGTACTCATCTCTGTTTATTCAAAAGCTTTTAATTGGTGGAAACTCTATGAAAGTTGATACTGAATATATGTCTTCGTTTTGGATGTTTAAATTTGGTAAGCTATGTAGGGCAGCTTTTAATAAAACAAAGACTGTTCTGTCAGCTAATATTTGAAATATTGCAAACCTTTCATGCTCTACTTCACACTTCGCACTATTTACAAAGTAACAATTTGAAAGGTTTATAACGCGAAATGTATTAGTTAGTATATTCACCGTCGAGCGCGTAAAATAAATTGTAAGTTTTATTTAGGTGTATACTATTAGAGTAAACTAGAAACAGTACTTCCTTAGAATGATGAATGAAGAGTCTTTATTTACGAACCAATAAACTTATCTTAAACAGTGAAGATTTTACAGCTTCCTTATTAAAAAATCTTAAATTATTTTACATCTTATATATCTAATTTAACTATTCTAACACTATTAATTATTTATATAAATGTAAATAATTAGGACTTTTAATATTTACATTAATTAAATCATTGGGTTCGCTTGTCTTACGTACTTAAACTTCTAAGTATTTCCGCAATGTCTTACAGCTGAGTGACAGGGCCCTGTGCATTCTCCACATCGCCTCCTGAGTGCTTCTGTTTTTCATTCTCGTGGGTACCAGTATATTATGTCGTTTGTCCATTTCTCATACTTTTTCCTGTCCATAGCCACTTTTATTTCAATTTTTTTCGTTGTTTCCGTATATTTGTTATGCGAATTTTATCGCGTCTTTTTATGTTTAGCATGCTTCTCTCCGTGCCTTGCTGGCATTCTTTTAACTTTTGTACGTTTTTCTTAGTTAGTATAGTATAGGACTTCCTTAGAAAGAAGTCAAAATACATAGCGAAAAGTATTATTTGAAGTGAGAATGCTAAACCAAATATTACCTGACAATGCTCCATGATATATAGTAGACGTAAGGAAAATTAGAGATATCTATTGCATAATTGTCCTTAAATTTCGAGCTGGTTGCGTGGTAATATTATTATAGTCCAGGGCTTGGAGACTATCAAAACTTAACGACGAAGTTAATTAGCGTTCACCCGAAGAGTAGCACAGGTACTGGTGTAATAAGAAACTTAGTAATATTTCATGGAACAATTAAGAAAAAAAAACACTTTTAACGGTTTAAAGTTTTGTAAAATTAAGAGTAATTTTACATCTATTTTTTAATTACTATAAATGTTTAAAACAAACATTAGTAAGCACAAATAAAGTAAATTTATGGGAGAAAAATGGCTAGAAATAGTTGTAATTGTCATTAATTTGCTTAGTTGCTGCTTTAAAGTAAGCTTATTTATTTACCCGTTTTATTGTATTACCCGGACAAGATGATTGGCACATTTCGCTCGTTTCAATTTAACATTAATCTCATAATACTCTTAAAAGTGCTCTTTATAATTGGCGTAGTTCAAGAAGTAATTTGGCATAGAAGTAACTGACAGACTTGTAATTAAAAAATATTGAGATAGGAAACTTTGTAGGCACGTAAAGAGGCTATATTTCCACTTAATTTATGCAATAAAATTGTTATTTTGAATTTTGTTTAGACTTTTTTACACTTTCAGGAGCCGCGGTGTGGATAATGCAATAATTACCCGTTTTACTTTACTTCTTCCAGAGATAACTTTTAATTTAACGTTTATTTGAGGCGTTAGCTATATTGCACCCTCAAAGGGAAGTATTAATTTTGAGTGTAATGTGCCTTGTAGCATCGGGTGATTATTATTTATTTATGACAGCTTACCACACAACAAAAATATAAAAGAACAGAAAAAAATACGTGTTAACTTAAAAACAAAGGGGGACCTTATCGCTAAGCAGTGATCCATTTTAGGCAACCTGAAATACAGGTGAAAAGGAATAGAAAAAGGCTTGTGAATAGAAAGAAAACAATGCAACCTTACTTTTAATATTACCCGTCTTCCGCAGTTTACAGCGCATAATTCTTGAGTGAGTTATTGAATTTCTGAACAGTTTGTGTCGAGAGTTAACAGGCTCACTGCAATTTATACTTCTATGCGTGCTACCTACAGTAGCTCCTACCGTCGGTTCACGATCTTGAATTAACCTCGACTCGAAATATTCAACAGAAAAATGGAAAATTTTGTAATAAAACTATTTTGATTTACTTCACACGATCCGACCATGTTAACTAATATACAAATATTAATATTTAGACAGAGAAACAAGTGCTTTTGTATTAGAACTATGATATATGGAAATTATAAAAGGTACTTTAGATTTCGACTTATTTCTTAAGGTAAGACCAATAGTAGTCGATTCCACAGTACCTTATTCCGACGAAAGTGCTGATATGTCATATTGAATTCAACTTTGAAAATCTTCAGTGAACGAAACTTTATTTTCGTGTAGATCCACTTTAACGCCATCATTTGTAAAAGTTTATTTCATGGCGAAAAGTTTATCGTTTTAAGTCTCGTTAAAAAAGTATTTATTTATTAACTTTATTAATTACAAACACCACAGAAATGGTTTACAACAAACACATTCTTATATACTATGTTATAACTAAAAGGTGGCCTTATCGCTAAAAAGCGATCTCTTCCAGGCAACCTGAAGTGAAGGGAAAAACAAAAAATAAAATAAAAGGACTATAGGTAGGTGGTGCTAGAAAGGATCGGTGAAAAAGAAAGGCAATTAACAGCTGGAAAGATAAAATTTGGTAACTGAGACTTTAAAAGTACGGAGAGATTGAGCTTTTCTGATGTCTAAGGGAAGAGAGTTCAGAGATATTTGAATATATATATAGATATTAGAATGGCTTTAACAGTGAAGGAGTTGTTAAAGAAGGAAGTCTTATGCGCAGGAATAAATAATAAAAGATTATGAATCGAGCGAAGATTCAAATTATGTGAGCTTAAAGGAAGAAAGTTTTCTTTTAAATAGGTCGGGGATTTAGGGTCGAAAAGGATACGATAAAGGAGAACAAGGACATGAAGGTACCGACGAGAGCGGATAGGAAGCCAGTTAGTTAGTTATTTAATTACCTATCTACTTGTAATGATAATATATATATTATAGTTTACGCAAGTACTGTACTGTACTCTGTATTTTACGCCAATAGATAAGAAACAAGACGTCTTTAAAACCGTTAAAAGTGTTTTGTTTTAATTCCTAAGTACAACGAATAAAGTAAACGAACTTTATAGCACTATATTTATATATTGACGTTAGTAATCAAACAGATTACAAATCTCTAATCTAGGACATTACGAAGTTTAAAGTAGTAGTTACCTATGCATACTAGTGTCATAATGTATTAATAAAGTGAAATCCTGTTTCCATTCAAAGGCACAAGGGGCGAACATATTTCTGTGTCCATTTCACTCATCTATTTTATTTACAGGGGAGTCGTTCCAACTTCTGTGCCCTGCCTCACAGAAACAATTTATTGTTTCCCGCTAGGCAAAACGCTTAACTATTAAACTACGAAGGCGGTCATAATGTATTATAACAACCCTAAAACAACATACTACAAAATAATATTATAAGCATTATGGACTGAAAAGCGGAACGATATTACACCTGTCAAGAAAATCTCTGAAAAAATCGATTTATGGAAGACGTCAATTTTCATTTGGACAATGAGATAAAAACGAATGAGGCTGTATGGCTGTATTCAGTAAGCGTCGACATTTCATTTGCTAATACGATGATACGTGTATCTCTGGTTGGTAGGCATACAACGGTGGGCTGCCTATTACACCGACGCGTAACAGCTTATAAAACTGGATCGAGCTCTTCGGATGTCGTGATTCAGAAATTGTTTTGAACGTTTGTAAAAACTAGTTTCCTATTGATATGTCTGTGGTTTTTGATCTTCCATTATGCTTGTCTGTACTCTGTCATTAAAAACAAACAAGAAGCTTTACAACGTGTAACTGTATAAAATGAGATTTAGTAGGTTTTTTTGTAAATTGTCATAAAGAACAAAGTAGAACCAAGGGTTTGTGTAGTCTTTTCGGTACTGCCACTCCTTTATTTTACTGATTATAGTCCCACCACTGGGCACGGCACAGGTCTCCTATAGAATACTTGAGCTGTCATTATTTTTTGGTGATAATGTAACATTAAAGTTACAAGTTAGTTTTAAGTCAAGCGTGATTTAAGATATAAATATTTTGCCTTTCAAAGCAAAGAAATGGAGGAACCAATTCTTAAAAATTATAGCAAAAAAAATGTTACATTGTTCCACCGGTGTGATATACAGTCTATGACTTGTAAACATTCAATTACCAACCTTATCTCAATAAGATAATGTTTCAATTTGCACACCGAGATTCCTCGTATTACGAAATGATGTTCTCTCAACCGCTTTGTGTCAAGTGATCTTTCTTTTCGATGAAATTAAAGAGTAAAGCGAAATGTTGTCTTTTCATTGATGCATTTCAGCCTTCACAGTGCTTATAGAGAGCTGAGGAAGGAAAAAGCAAGGAACTATAAGTACAAGTTTTCAGTTTTAGGTGTAAATGGTAACAATTTTTGCAGCGACGGATTTTATTATCGACTTATTATTAATTTTCTGTAGATTACCGTTTAAATTCGAAATATATGCAAAGCATTCGACTCATCGGGCGGTAATTAAATAAAATAAGTTAACTAATATAATTCGGGTTTGAACCCGTTAAGTGTTTTATTTAAATGCCCTCATAATATTGGGATTCTAAGAGTTCACTCTTAGAAGCATGTTTAAAAGATGCAAAAAAAATGTGTGTAAGTACGAGAGGTCTTAGATTCGCAAATCACGATAAAAAAAAATAAAGAACTTTATAAATTAATTAGTGGCACTAATAAAAAACAGGTTTGCATCTGACTTTACTTAAAACGACTGTATGTACAAAAGACACTGTATATTCAGCCACAAAAATATTTATTTTCAATTGTTTCAGCTCTTCGATGTCGTCTGCTCTACATATGTGTGTGTATTTGTGCCTCCCATTTGAAGAAGTTGTCTATTCACCAGGTAGCAGGTCTTGGCGGTTTTGACGCCCGATATGTGGCTTTTTTATCCCATCGGCCGGCAGTTCTACGAGCGATGTGCCCACCCACACATCGACCGGTTAATCCGATGGGCTATTTAATTTTATTTATTAGACTTTAGTTCTCCTATTTATCTGCTCATTTCTGATTCGATCACGGAGGGTAAACTCGAAGTCACGCGCAATCTGTAGACTATGATCGCGGTGGAATACCATATTCGGTCTCATACGTCATTACTGTTAACAGACACTGCTGAAACTAACATTAGACATCCTGTAAGCCCCTAATCTCGCACCGTTTTAGAATAGATCCTAAATTGATGTTAGATGAATGGATATAAATCCCTGTCGGCTGTCTTGTCTAGCCAGATCAAAGTCAAGATTCAGCGTCATTTATCTAGCTAGCGATAAACCTCGGCTTGTCCCGTGGGCTTACATGTGTACGGAAGCTATCCCAGTGGCTATGATTGCCGAAAGTCCTGGCATATTGGCCTGTATATCGAAAATTGTAACCAATCTTTAACACTTCTAGTCTATCATACTATAAGTGTTCCGCGGTGGAACTATTTTTACTCAATTACAAAAAGAATTACAAAAAGTCATTTTGTAATTCTTTCTGATAAAGTTTTAATTTAATTTAAAAATATAGCTTTATCAATGTGTAAGTAAATAAGTTTTAAGCATAAGTGCTTGAAAACTTTTTTTAAACGTTGGACACGGCTGCTCAATTGATTCACAGCAGCAGCACGGATCGTTGTCGTTGATTCCGCCCGTGTCGTCAATTTATTTTCTTAATCTAAATTATAATTTAGTTCAGTAATAGTTTCTTCTTGTTGTTAATCTTCTCATGTTTCTTTTTAATCTAAGCTAAGATAAGCTGAAGAGTTTGTTTGTTTGAACGCGCCAATCTCAGGAACTACGGGTTCGAATTGAAAAATTATTTGTGTTGGTTGAAGCATTTATCGAGGAAGACTTTAGGCTATAACACTTCACGCTGCGACTAATAGAAGCGAAGATACAGCGGGAAATGTGAATAAATCGAAGGAAATTTTTCATCTCTGTGGGTTTCAGATGATACCTAAAAAATGTGTATGAAAGAATGATGTCTCTGTAGAATCACGACGAACAGACAGACAAACAAAAAAAATTGTCGTATCTAAATAATTTTTAAAATTTAGAAGAGAATAAAGTATATTTTTTTTATTTTTATATTGATTCCCCTTTAAATTAGCTAAAAAAAATCTGCGACGCTATATGTTTATCTTTTAAGATTAACTTTGAAGGACGACGGGAAGGGACGCGATCGACGTCGTGGCTAACAGCTTAAGTTTATAAAGATGACGGGGTTTGCAAAAACAAATTGAATGCCCAAATCAACGATTGTCGCGGAAGAAGTCGCTGGCACAGCTACTCTTCAATAATGCCTTTAGCGAAAGATTTACATAGCGCGATAGGTGCGTCATTCGTGTATGTCAATAGGCTGAAGCAATTCGACGATGACATGTGTGGCACGGTAGCTCAATCGGTTAAAGTAGCAGCTTGGCGTAAATGAAGGTTCACATCGCACTCGTGACATCTAATTTTATATCATTAGGCACAGTGATACAAGTTTAACTGCTTTTGGATTAAAGTACAAGTTGAAAGTAAAAAGTGAAAACAAACGCCTCAATTTCCAACAGTAATAACTCAATCTGGCGTTTAGCGTTCCTAAAACTTAGTTCACAATCATTCACTTCCTTCCGTTCTATTGTTCATTCATTCGTTCATTAGCATTCCGCGCGTAATCGCATTAATTTGGACGATAAACTGTGTTACAATCAGCGAAACAGCGTTAGCGCTTACTCTGTTCTTGTTATTTGCTCGAACTTTTATCGACATTTTTCATATTTTCCGGGGGTCGACTCTTCAGGGTTAGATAATAAGTTAGCACAAAAAGATAAGGACACCGCAAGTTAGAAGTTAGGTTTAGATTAGGTTCGTTGTTAGGTTGGACATGCTGATCACACGATCCATTTTGCGCTTCTTTATATATTATTATTGCAATATTGTGTACTAACAATGGTAAAACCTGGATAATAACGCGATGTCTACCTAGCAAAGAACTCCAACCAATCTCAGAGGTCCAAAACTCATATAAATTTGGCTGTGCAACGTGAACTTTTCAATTTGGATTCGCAGATAAGTCGGCAAAACTTAATATAAACTGGAGGGAGTCAAACTCCTTTAGTGCATGTAGGTGAAAGCTTTCTGTGCAACTTTGCCCAGCGGAGCGCGCTGTGTGCTGTTATGCAATAAGGTGCGCGCGACACACGGGCGGGAAGGATGGCAAGCCAAAGTAATTTTAAAAAGATTAATTTATAAATCCAGTTATTCCATTAAAAGTCTTTGTTTGTTTTATAGTCATTGTTATTTAGAATATAAATTATAAATTATTAAAGGCAAGGAGCAAATATACGTTTGCAATCTGTATATAATACAAATCTAATCTAAGAAATTAAACAGCCGCCTTGTTTAATACTATCTTATTCGAATTGTATTATTTCGAGGAACGTTAAAATTAACATAATTTTTAAGTTAGTCATCGTAAGTTTAGAGTCTATACATTTCTGTTAGTCGATACTAAACGAAACTGTCATTCACCGACCCATATCCATAAGCAATTTCAAGTTTACCGTAATTTGTATAAGCCGCCTTCTCTAATACTATAATGGCGGTGATAATATCGCGGCGAATAATATGAAAACAAAGGCCGCTTCACCGCTAACATAATTGCTAGCTAACAATATCGTTCCTGTAACTCGGTTATCAGAAACAATTGGAGCTTATTGAACTCAAGCAAATAACAATAAGTTTAATTTGGGCTCCCGCTCTCCTAAACTTGTGCTGATTATCCTCGACGAGTTTTTGACAGCTCCAATATTAGGTAGAAATGGCTTAAATGAGGATCTCCGCACATACACTATAAAGCAACATACAAAGTAACTTATCTACAGCTATATAATACATATGTTTAACTCAACTCCTGCATGACCACTATAGCCAAATAGCCAAATTATTTAAATTCCAAATATTATTGTATTGTGTATTATGAAAATGCATTGCGATCCTTATTTTCATAAAATGGCCTGTCAGCGGTGAACTTACTTGTATTTTAATTAACTGTCCTCAATTGTATTCAATTAACAATTAACCGCTTTATTCATAGAATCCACTAGACAAACAATTTGTTATCTATCTGTTAATCTAGGCAACAATAAGACATATATTTCGTACTAAATATCGTATGTTAGAAAATTTAAATTTCCCGCGATTATACTCGACGTAACCTAAAATGGAAAAAGATGGCCGTTTAACGTGTAAACTGTAAAATAGTATAATTTATAGAAGTAAGATAATTTAACATATTTATTATTAATAATAGAGGTTGCCGAAGTAACCTTTTCGCGTGAACAACTGTATGTAGCGTGTTTCCAAGACAAAAACCACATAGTCTTTGTATCTACGCAGACACTGGAAAAACAAAAATAATAGTATAACCTCAAGTATTACAAAATTAAACTAAGATAATATTTATTCGTCGTTTTGTTTCACATCTTTCAATCAAAATATGCTACCGCGAAGCGTGGCTAGGTACAGCTAGTCGAATATGAAAATAAACACAATTGGTTCTATCAGGTAAAAATAACCCGATGACGACTCGTAATTATCAAGGAATATTACCAAATGTTATTGTGTAATTCGTTATAACGTAAATAAATGTTTAAATTTGAATAAACTTAATTATGTTTTTAATAAATTCATATAGGTTCGATTTATTTGTGATATGGCTGCCTCTATAGCGCAATGGTTAGTCCTGAATTGAAATCTAGGGAAGACAGTCTGATCAAAACAATCAGTGATGAACAGAACAATGTAGTCCCATGCCCCGTAAGGAAAACGGGATTTTACACGTATTTAGAAATAAACAGAAAAGCACCCAAGAGCCTAGTCAATATGAAATATGTGAAATATTTTCATTCAGTTAGGTAATGTTGAAATAAATTTGCATATTTTAGTTTAGGACATATACCTTGATTACTAAAAACACATTTGGTAAATAAAATTATCAAGCTTTTAATGTCAAGTGTACAGTACTTAGTTCCCAACGTTTCTTAACGTGTCGCCCGTGTGTCAGAGGAGTTACATGTCGGTAATCTTAGCTGCGAGTAAGCCGATATAAAGCCGACCTGTGGCTTGCGCCTTGATGGAAGACTAAGCTGCATTACGCTTAAGTGGAGCTTTATACAGACATTGAATTAATTTAGCTATCCGTCCATTCAAGGAGAAATCATTTTGATATTGAGAGATCAAAAGATACCGCAGAGAAAAGCAACCAATAGAAACCAAATGTGAATCGTGATTTCGTAGAGCAAATATATTTCACTTCATCAACGGATAAGCATAGGATTGAATACATTAAGAAGATTAAGTTTTGTTATACTTAATTTTAGCGCTCCGAATTATTTTTACGGCGAATCAAATCATGGGCCATGCGATTAAAAAATATTTTAACGAGAAGGGCCACACTTGAACCGGCAACCATAGCTTTCTGTGCTGTTGCTCTAACCAATTGACCTACCGTGTCACAGTTTTCAAACCAACCATATAACTGAGACGCTAAGCTAAAATCAAAATTGTTAATTTGTTTGTCTTCGCTGTCTTCAGAATGTAACAACGCAACAATTACGAGAGGAAAACAGGACAAATTTTAAAAGTTAGTGAAGAATCAACTTATAAACAATATTGTTTATGAATTAAGAATTCGAGCTGTTTGTTATTCTTGACGGATGACGCGAGACGTGATGTTAAGTTTGGGGACGAAATTGTGTTGAGGACACACTGAGATTTAAACTAATGGCATAATTGTATAATAAAACAGTAATAATGTGTAGAATAAAACAGTATACATTTAGTATTATATACATTTAGTATTATTATATATATACCATCACATGTAATACACTCCTGTTCCGACTGTTTCTTCTACTTTATCAAATATATTTAGACATGTTGCAACCTATATCGACTTTATATTTTTGTCTGTCTTCCGCTAATAAAAAAAAGTGTCTCTCAGATTACATTCAAACTCGAGAACGCATTTATTGTTTTTCACAAACATTTAATACGTTTATAATGCAATAAAGAATTCTTTACGTAAATCGCCTCGTAAAGTTGTAGGTTCAAGTTGAACTCTCTATGTACATTTTCCTATAACAAACTAACTCTGATAAACGTATCAACAAGTGTTAAAGGCGTACTTTTAAATAATTGAATGCAAATGAGATTCAAATCTACACTGCTATGTTTTAAAGCGATTTGTCAACCGCATGTCTCACTATGGTTTTAGAGTTTAGAAGTGCATCTACAGTTCTATTATGCACTCTAAAATACTTTAAGCCCTCTCTGAGAGAAGATGGACAAGATTAGTACTCATTGAAATGAGTAGTTTATAATTTTTCTGAACAATGTTGGACTTCGTCTGAAAATCTGGATATTAGATGGGTGGTAGAAATATCGAAATTCCGTCCACAAATGACGAAGCCGTGAAGTTTAATTGCGTTTCAGTCTGTGAATTTCCAAATATCCAAAGCCATAATAGGTCGATAGCGCATTGTACTGAAATGATATATATATAGCTGTGGTATTTCACCTCCCATCAAGAGAAACCCATGTTTATTTGTCCTTCTCTATATTAGGAAGAGTACTTTTTGACGAACAACCGAACGCCTTTCGATAAAACTCGAGGCACTACTGAAAAATAATAAGCCTTCTGAGGTTTCCATCAAAGTAATAAGATTAGCTCTCGCGTTAGCCTCAGTTAAGATGTTAATGAAGGAATCAGCTCGCCGCTATAAACTAAAGTAAGACAATAAATAATTAACATATTCAGTCCGCGCTAACTGGTCGAAATTATCAAAGCTACCTAACGCGGTCACACTGAATAAATGATTTGCGCACCAATGTTGACGTTCGCTTTCTGAATGATTGACTAGTTCGAGAACGAGTGAATGGGAGTGGTGAATGATTATATCGATAACGGAGAATCTATTTTCGGTTTCGCGGTTTGTGTTATATTAGTATTTGCAATGTAGTGCTAGTACTGAATAACGCAGTATTGAAAAATACTAACAAATATTCGAGCACAAAAAAATGACACGCACTTAGATATTTGGAGTTTTAATGGGAATTCCAAGTTTTATTTACCTATGTATTACTTATGTAACTATATATACGTGTGTACGTGGGTAATAGAAACCAAAAAATGGGTTTAAAATAATTAGCCTCTAATCTTTGTTATTTCATACTCGATTATAACATTTGTCTACTAAGTATAGCAGCGTGTCATTTGTTTTTTTTTGTCTAGGGAAGGTGACACGCCACAGCATTTCACTTATTAAGATGATCTATCGACCTACTGTGGCATTACATAGAATACTAGTTGCAGATAAATTGAAGTACGATTGTATAAATGCTTGCATTCTTTTACGTCCAAACGGCTCGACTAATTTTGGTCAGGGTTAAATAGCACTAACATACAAGTTCCTCCCTTTGACCTTGGGCTGTAGTCAAAATAAACTATGAATAAGTTTAACTAATACTTTCACGCGTTTTCAATAGTTGTTATTCCAAAAGAATATAATGTTTTCAAGAATGAAATAAGAAATTTTAATAATGTAAAATTAAGAAGGCGGATAAAATGTCCAGATTAAAAATACGACGCGTTATTTTCAGTCGGTTAAAAACAATCGCACTCGGTACACAGGCATCTTAGCGGATTTCGTTTGGAAAGCGAAGTAACACAACAGTACGGAATACATAATTATCTCATTCCGTCTTAACATTGATGGAGAGGCTTCTTAATATTTCCCGCATGTGCCACACACATTTTCCTTTGCATACAATTATGGAGGGCTTATATTTTATTGGTGGCTGAGGAGTTCAGGCGTTTTCTACGTTTTCGCTGCGTGATGTGATTAAACACTTTTTACGCATCTCGTTATATAATGCAAGAGATATAATATATTGTAAACGTAACACTTAAAACGCTTTAAAACACGAAATATTCTGACATAATTAAAACTACGGCCCGACGCTTTGAGATGCATGTATAACGCAATTTTGAGCAGCACGTTTTATTGCGATTATACACACTTAAATAAAACATATTTAACTGTTTAAAACGTATGTTAAATACGGCCCGACGTTTCGGATGCCTTCAGCAGCCGTGGTCACGGGGTATCTTTAGTACGAAGATAGAGTGTTCCTAACGACAAAATCAAATCTGCTAGTGCCATCTGTTGCGTGGCAAATGGTATTTGGAGAAACTGGCTGGGTCCTTACAGAACTGACTCGCGGTGTCTCCTCGTTTTTTAAGAATATTTTTGGCAAAAACCCACGAGTGAGTTTGCGGTACGCGCCTCTTAAGCCCCATTCAATTACGATTCCCTATCACATTTCCAAATCTACTCCGTATTTGAACGTAATCATAATGGGTGATTTACATTTACATTCAGCATTCAGGAGATCTGCCGAATGGATTCCAGCTTTACTAAGATTTGCCGGATTTATGGCGATATCGTGTAGACTACATCCCTGTACTCACATTAGCCGTGACGAAATCAATAAAGCTATTTATGTTAAATCCCGTTTCCCATAAATACGGCAGACATGTTTTAATATCTGTTTTACTCTATTTTCCAAACACGTAAGACTGGAATCAGAAAACAGTAGCCTATGTCTAGTCTGATTCTAGTATTAGAACTCTTTGTGATATTCCCACAGTCGCTGGCCGTTTTCCTATAAATGGTTAATAATCAACGGGTTTGTGTAGATGGCACGTTTCGTACGATGAATACCTAAACTATAATGCGCGATATGCGCATTACTCAATTTTAGCTTAAACCGACTTCAAACAGAGGGATCATCAATATAATTATATCTTCCGATTTTGCTTTGATATTGCTATGCCAATAGAATAGGGGTATGTATATGCATTTTATTTACTTACAATGTTTTTTAATTATAACCAGACGTTTCGGCTACTGCTAATATATTTATTTATCTTTATTTTATGTCATTTATTTAATTACAAATATCAACTGTAAGAGACGGAATATAATTCCTTTAAACAGTTTAGAATATTTCCCAAGTCTTATATTTTAATGTGTACTACTAGTACAAATACTTGCTTACTTGCACAAATATAGAGACTTCACAGATTTTTAATTTACGCTTTTATCCATTCACGCATTGCCTTTACAGATTATGAATTGAATGAACGAACGACTGAATGTTAAATAGATTATTTCGATTACACGTATTCAAGCTCCAGTGTATTGAAATCTCCCAGAAACTGTAAACGGGGTAGGTAAGCCAAATGGGTATTAGTACTAACTGGTTTATAGTCAGACACTGCACTTGCCTTTGTGTTATTCAGAACGTTACTCGAACGCTTAATATATTATATTAATAACGCTAATTATTTGCTATAGCTGAATTATATTAAATAGTAGCTGTGACAGCGACTACGTTCGTGTACATGCATGCGATGCGTATCATGTACACGAACGCAAAAACTATGTATATATTTTTTGGGTATCTTAAACCGTTTCTGCTGCGTACGCATCGGAAACCAACTAAGATGAATAATTTTTCCCGTTTTTTTTCATATTTGCCGCTGTTTCTTCGCTCCTATTAGTCGCACCATGATGTTTTCTAGCATATAACCTTCCTCAATATATATGCTCTAACCAATACAAAAATCAATTCGAACCAGTAGTTCCTCAGATTAGCGCATTCAAACAAACAAAGAAACTCTTTAGCTTCATACATTGGTATATATATTCTGAGAACCATATTCTCATCTACATTTTTGGACTTACGTACGAACATTGAAAAACATTATTCAAATACAAATTACCTATATGTGAAGAAATAACGTAAGTTAAGTGTCAGTTCAATCGTTCCTAGTTCATTCGTTCAGTCAAGTCCACTTCAGGGGAAATGTAAAGTATAATGATTTGCGTTTCTGCTGGTAACTGGGCCGTTCGCTTCCGGTCACTAACTATACAAGGGGCGATGACAATCTTCTATAACCGATGTTTATGAGCAGTTCGAAACTGTGATGCATTGAACGACGTGTCAATTAAGAACGGTGAATGATATTCAACAATCAATTCGCACGCAAACACGCAAATTGAATGACATTTATATTTGTACATTAATTCTTATTCATATTGTAATAATAATATAAGACATTTTTTATGTATATGAATCTGAAGTGATTGTTTGTTTTATCTCAAGATCTACTCTTTACAGTTGATAGAGCAATTATCGAAGGAGACTATAGGCTAACTACGAGAAACAGCGCGAATTTGAAAAATATCGGTGAAAATTATTCATCTTGCTAGTTTTCCAATGCGTACGCTAATAAAACGGTACAAGATACCCAAAATAATATCTAAATCAAAAAAAAAATCCCGTGACACTATATATACATCTTTTGAGAGTAAATTGCAGGAACGACGGGACGCGACCGACGTCGTGGGTAACAGTTTGAATTTATAAAGACGAAGTCATATTTTATTAGTTACCTGTGTTTGAAGACAGATATACAAAGCGACTACCGCGTGCCTATTAATGAGCGGTCCTAAAAACAATAAATCACTTGGAGATAACTCTAAAGGTGTCCGAGTAATTGATGTTGATTGATGTTTCGTCTTTTTGTTTCTGATAGTAATCTACTTGATGTATTACTTCAAGGCACGAACTTATTAAATACATAGAATTTATTTCGGGAAATAATTCGCTTTCAAAATATATTCGCTTGATCTCAAATGAGTGACTTTTTAAAATAAGATATATACTTAAACAATTTCTTTGTCGTAATAATTGCGTCGTAAAGCATATTTTATTTCTAATTCCTTTTCATTTCTGAAATAAACCTATAGTATGTTAGTAACGCTACCAATTGCCCTTTTAAAATTCAAATGTATTAAATATGAATAAATAAAACTTTTAAAATAATGTTAATTACTATTTTAGCCATTGTACTGTACTAAGATCACAAAGTTGGCAGATTACATCCTCAGATATTCAAATGCCAGTATCACACTCTCATTCGGTCAATCACTCGGTTTATCAACAAATACTGGCCATTTCAATTATTTTCAATATTAGCTGATTCGAATTTGGAACGCTTAGCCGACCGAGCGTTACATTCGTATTTGACCAATTCATTAATTTCAAATTCGGAACTGGGACGATGCATCTGAACAATGCGTGTTGTGTTTTCATTTCGAACTCGCCCTTACAACGTTATCGTTGTTTTTCGAAATTGTACCTATATTTTCTACTTGTTTTACCACAGTCGTAACGATCTAGTTTTTCGCTGAAATTACACCACTTCTAATTTAAAAAAATATATTTTATTGGAAAATCATACTTTAACAATAAATGGTATAAATAATGTTTATTTTACTAACAGTAGTGGTGTTTTCGAGATGGAGTATTAGAATAATTCTGTCGACATGCACAACTAAATATCATTCAACCCAATGCATGGCGCATGTCACTCACACGGGAATGTACTATATTCGAGGGAATTTACGATGAAATGAACATCTCCAGCACATCACTAGTAAACCACTTAAAATTATGGGTTTATTGTTTACTAGCGGCCCTGTCCCGGCTTCGCACGGGTAGACATAAATAAGTACAGATATTAAAATTATAAGCATGCTAATTAAAACGACCATGAATCACTAAATTAGAAAAAAATATATATTTCGCGTCCTAGCTGTTAACGACCTTTGTCTATCACGCTGTGGCAGGAGCCGCTGCGAGCGTTCAGTGTTAGAGTCCCGTGCACGCATTCGCGAATTCCAAGCTCTATTACCTTCAAGTCGCTGGGACGATCTTGCATTTTGTTCTGCAAGACGAACCAGAACATTCGACGATAGATTATCTGGCTCGCGATTCGGACGCCTACACTCTAATTCTTTCCAGATGATCATTTTAGGAACAAGACTCTCCAATACGACAAACTTACCATACAATATACCTAGAATATTTATTTTAAATCAGAAAAATTAGGAATAAACTAACAATAATACAAAAGAAAATATTCAAGTACTAAGAGTTAATTCCGAAAAGAACTTTGACAAATTTTATGCAAAGTGTGATTCCTAATACTAAAACTAAGTAGCTCTGAAAATAACTTTTTAAGTGAAGCATAAAACTGTTTAAAAAAATAAATATTCAATGTCGGTCGCGTCCACTGCGTAAGGAGCCCACTGCCCCTTTCGTCGAGTCAGTTACTCGATGCGCGGCTTGACGGCGGCCGGCATGTATTTTTATTTTAACTTCATGATATCTTTTGAATGGAATGTCCGATTTCAATAATTTCAACATTTATTTGGATAAAAATTTATAAATGGTATGGACAACACGGTCTGATTTTTAGCGGCATTTCTATTAATTTGTTAAATGTAAAAAAGTAGATATAGCGACGTAACTACAACAGTTAGACATATGCTCTCGTGATATTTTTTGTAGATATTTATATATTCTATAATATTGTCGAACATTTTTTTGTCCTATCATTAATACTTTTCGCAGCGTATGCGAAGAAAGACTTTTTTAGTAAGTTTTTCTATAGATGCCTATAGTAATCAAGTACTAAATAAAGCCTATGTTACTCAGTGATAATTTAGCTTTCTAATGAAAAAAATATTATTAAAATCAGTCCAGTACTTTTTGAGTTTATCCATAACATACAAAAATACAAATCTTTCCTCTTTATAATATTAGTATAGATTTATTATGACGAATTATTTTCTTGTATAAGCAACAGGAGAAGCGTATCTTGTGACCGAGTGTATTCATCAATTTTTATTAACAGGTTAGTAAAAACTTGTGACAGGAAAATTGCTGTTACGCAAGTGTAAGAGTACATGAGGACTTAAACAACAACGCCAACAGCTTAGTAGTGGAGCTTGGACCGAGTTAAGTAAGTGCCTAATACCTAAGCGAAACAATTTATGATGTAGCAGGGACTCGTATTAATAATCGTTGCTTGACTAAAAGCATATTACATATATTATAAATCACAGCGATCATGCTGTAACTTTTACCACCAATTTCAACGTTAATACTTGCGTATCAAAGTTTCGTTCGAATGCTTTTATTCACACAAGCGCTCCATTGAACACCGACATATGTGGAAAACGTTAAAAGCAATGTACAACAAAAAACGGCAATGTTTCCTAAACATAATCCTTATCATAAACGGTTCAGCTGTTAGAACGTAATAGACAAGTGTAACAGTTTAATTTGCATACTCGTGATGTACAATATTAATTTCCGAAGGCATACATGGCTTTTACAATGTTACATTCAATGGAGAAAAGAAAACCTCGTTGCTGAAGGTTTATTCTAGTTACATTTCTAAGAGTAGCGAATGTGTCAGAATTTATGGCAAGCCTAAGTTGGTAGCAATAGTCCCCTGTCCCTTTTCCCAGGCTTCAGCTGAGAGCAGCTGCGGAAACCATCTATCATGCCGCGCGATGGAACGTTCTTGTATTTTTGGAAATATTAACCTTTAATAGCGATTCTCTGTTTATTATTATAATTGCTAACTGCTCAGTGGGTACTTCATCAAGTCATAAGGATATTAAGTTGATGTTTTAAGAACGGGATCGTTTGATTCTAATATCATAAATTAAGACCTTCATTTAAATCAAAGTCTTAAGCGATCTTTCACTTAAATAAGTAAGTATATAGTTCCTCTAACAACTATATATATTTAACCCATACGATCTTTGTACTTTGCCTTGAAGTCAACCGCATTTTTTTTCAAAAAATACTTTTAGTGAGCGCCAGTAAAATGTCGAACTGTGAAACGTAATTAGTTTTAATTAGTTAAACTTTTCAACGTAAAGCGATAAAAAGCTGGCGTTTTATCTTAATAAATTGATAACACCTTGCCGAAATAGGTCAGTTGGTTGAGCCCAGATTCCATTAGCCAGTATCGCATTCAGAATATTAATTCAATTTATATCGGCGCCTGAGGCTTTTATTAATGATCGGTGTTTAGGCAATTTTGCATTATTAATCAAGGGAAAGTTTTCTGCTTTGATAGTTTAATTTATGCCTTCATCGGCGCTTTGGGTGCAAGAAAGATACTAAAACTAAAACTGTATCTTCGCGCATACGACAGACACATTTTTGTGTCTGTTTCAATATCATAATACTGATTATAGAACTAAATTCAAATCTAGTCTGAAAGTAAAGACTGAATTTAAATTTAGAAACTCCCGCGCCCGACTATAGAATATTAGAAGACGCGTATGATGGAAGTGTCTTTGTTATTTTTAAACTCTTCAGCCAATGTTATGTAAATATGCTGGAGTAGTTCTGAAGTACCTAAAAATTATTTGTTTATTATCTCAAGATAGCTCTGAAACGGCTAAATTAATTTTGATGAAATGTACGGTTCCTGCAAATCATGAGCTTGGCGTGTAAGCTGCTTGACAATTGATACACCAGTATCATTATTGGAATTGAGTGTGATTTCTTTTAGAGAGGAAAATAAAATTTTAAGGCATTTTGAAAAATAAACAGTCATTGTCAATTAAATTTAAAATGATAATAGAGGTATGTCATTCTGCTATAGACTAAGTTTTCACTTATCTTATGAAAAAAATTGTATTATGTCTGTAGGATAATATAACTAAACTTACCGTAATTACAACTTCCACATCAAATATTCTCGTAATTTTACTCGTCACCCGAATCTAGTGTTTGATATTTAATCTCCAAATCCCTTTGCACCTTACCACAGTCTAAGCATGAAGACTATGCAGATTTTATTTTATCTGTGGGGTTTATTAGACGTGAGATTCTGTCGTGGTTTTATTCAATATTTTATTTCAAAATATCAATTTAGACACATTTATTTTATTTATATCCCTTCCTTGGTCATATTACGGTCTCTGGGGACTAAAGTAACTAAAGCACCGTTTTTTTTAATTGGCCGAAAGAAAGGAAAACAAACAAAACCGCGATTGCTCATTAAATCAATTTGTCACTTATTACTTGTTTTTAAGTTTATTAAAATATCAATTGAAAACGCGATATATTTTAGTTAAACTTTTTTGGGAAATATGGGAAATTTAACTATAGCCGTGGTCACGAGGAAAAAAATGATTCTCAAACGAAGTTTCATTAAAAAAATAAAGCGTTTTATTTAAAAAAATATTGTTATCACATTAGAATGTTCTAGCTTATGTTGTTTTGGTTCATTTGATCATTTAACTTTCACTACTGGCACGTTTCAATACTGTAGCCGACTCTTCAGATCGTAATACGAAATAAACTCGGCTAAGAAAATATTTGAACTCTACAATATTCATGGCCCCGAGCGGACTTTTTAGGTCATTTTATTTTTAAGAATCCACAATAGAAACATTTTTATAGCGTATTACCTGACAAGCAATTGTATTCGCGGCTTTGTCTGCGGCATTTTAAAAGTATACGAAACCAATAAATAGGTATATAATAGTTATAATTAGCGTTTACTTTTATTTTAAGTAAAATAATGAATATACTAAAGCTTTTTATGTGAAAACGGACATATTACTGTATCCACACCATGTAAGATACGGATTTTCTAATTAAAATAAAATTTTGGAACCTTAAGTTCAAATACTATATGCATAAAATGAAATCTTATATACCAGGAAAATATGTTTTATGTAAGTATTTAATATTCTTTATCATAGGTTATATAAGATGAATACTCCTGCCAATATTACTTTACTAAGATTACCCAAATGATTTTACCTAATATATTTTTATTCAAATTAGTGATTTACATCTCACACCTTGGCGTGAACTTTATTATATTGTGAAAGCTAATGTACTGAAACATTAAAGTACACAATTTTAACTTTATAGATATTTTCTCACGCTTGCATATAATATTATTACAGCCTGATACTGACGCTCAGGAGAATCGTTCAATTTCTATCTCACAAAGAATGCATAATGCTTAGGGTTGTCACAAATGAAAAAACTAAAATGCATATTAAAAAATAGTCTAAAGGTTTAAATAAGAAAAAAAAAACTTACTCTTTAAAATTTCAAAAATTATTTAGATTCGTTAAAAACATTTTGTCTGTCTGTCTGTCGTGAATCTACAGAGCTTGATGTGTTTTCCGAGATCATAATCGTATCAAAAATAAAAAATAAAAATCATTTATTCATGTAGTTAGCTTAGTAAACTTATGAACGTCAAGACAGTTAAAAATTTAAAACTTTAAATTTACAGTTACTACTAGTTCCCAAGTCTTCTCGTTCGTTCTACGCCCTGTAGAACGAACGAGAAGAACTGGCAAAAAATTCGCCGCCACTCCTTTTAATTGCCAAGTTTTTATTACATTTCCTTAAATTCCTTACGCAGTCAACCCCATACCCCAAGCATTTTTATCATATAAATATTACTTTACTTTATAATAACCCTTTCCAAGCAGTTTTTCTTTAACATACGGTTTAAACTTATTTATCAACAGTGTTTTTACTTCACTAGGGATTTTATTAAAATACCGTATGCAGTTACCTTGAAAAGAATTACTCGTTTTATGGAGCCTTTGATATATATATTTATATTAAGTATATATATTTGATCCGTACACTTATTTTATCCTTATTGCGTATATTATACTGATGAAAACTGCAATTTGTTTTGAAATTATGTACATTTTTTCGAGCAAACAAAACATACACCTCAGTACTTTACAGTTTAATTCAGTGTTACCTCTGTTACGTCAAATATGTCTTCAGTTTATTACCTAAAATAATGTATGCCATAAAACAATTAAGTGCAGTAAATTTGTTTAAACACACAATCTTCGAAAATAATGTAAACAATATTTTCCAATGCATGTACAAGTTTAGTAGGCTGAAGTAGTCTGAATTTGTAAAATGACTCAAATATTATTTCATAAACACCAAGTATATCTGTAAAATTACTTCTTTAAAGTGACAACCCTACTCAATGCATGTTTTTTTACCACATCGCAAAATACAATAAAATTTTACGTTGTTAGTTTTGCTATATATCTCTGTTTACCTTTTATCTGGAAAAGAAATTGAAGCTCAAAGCGTCCCTGAAAAATCAAGGACCGGAAGCAATCAACCACCATCCACTTCCGTCTACTTGTTTTAACTACCTTCACTCGATAATTAAATACAGAACACGATTTTTTACCATAAATATTCATACGAATTTGACGTTTACTACGAGAGTAGTTTTGACTATCAGCCCCTCCCAATGCCCTGAACGTGTAAGCCAATAGAAATAACTCAGTAATAAAATGTTGTCTCCGAAAATAGCTCTTGTATCTCCATATAAGTCTGATAAAGCCCTGTATTGCGTCGCGATTCAAAGAAAACAAATCAAAGAACATCGGGGCTTTCAATCAGGTACAACTCGGCTCGGTAGTCACTGAAGCCACAGTTTAAATCAAACAGTATCGCAGCAAATGAAAACATTGCGAGTAGACTAATATTTTATGTTCTCCCGTTTGTTGAAAAGCTTTTCGATTGGATAAATAACAGTTCATAAGAAGTAAGGAAAAAGAAATAACAAAACAGAGGGCAAACTTGATGAACGATAGAGAAGGAATAAAGACAAAAATTCATTTCATTAAATTTTTCATACGTTGCGTTCACATAACTGAACCTATTCTTTGGCCAACTATAAAACGATGACAGCCGAACCGTGAGCCAATGTATTTAACCTACTATAAAAATCAATGATAATCCCGAAGCAAAACTCATTCTCGCGTGAAGGGGTGCGGTCGATTCGTATTGTACTGTAGCAAATCTGATTACCACAGTGCACATACCAAGAATGTTACAGTAAGTTAACTTCTAAAACCCCAACTTACTAATCAAATTTGTGTCTAACGTGTCCAACAAACAATGCATAGCTTACGAACATGTAATACCTAAATTTGAGGGCCTTGTTGGATGGAGATGTTATAGCCCCTAAGTATGCGTTATATTTTCTCGTACTTATCCACTTATGGCTGTCAAAACATAATTATAGTTAAAAAGGTTAAATTAATCTTATGAATAAAACTATCTCAAAACTTTTATAAATGGTTTTTGAATGAATACAAACTGATTATTCTTTGAGTAGACTCTACTGTAGGTAAGTAGACTGTCGCACAGGTATCGCGGAAATTGCTTCAAAGTTTGGTCCATTATTCATCGCTCGAAACTCGCGTAGACTTTAGTAATTTAAAATTTGGTTGCATTTTGGATAATGATTGGCTATCGACTATCGGGCTCTCCTTTTCATGGCTTTCGAAATGGACCACTTAATGCCTGTATCCATTTTTAAGCGGAGCAGATTAAACTTCCATATTTACATGGCCATTATATCGAATTGAGTCTTTATTGTATTTAACACAAGTAAAAAAAACTTTAACGTAACATTGTATTAGTTAAACGAATAATATCGCGTTTTTTAAATTTATTTAAATGTGTACACTTGACGTAAACTATAGACAGTATTTAAGTAAGTATTGAAAAATATTATTATTAATTAACTTGACGCAATAGTTTAATGAAACGTATAAGTTCGTAGTAAAAATCGTAATTGCAAATAAGTGAATATACAACACTGCATAGTACACACAAGTAGTGTAAAGTGAGCGGATGAGATGATGGTGGTTTTTCAGTTTCATGATAAATTTAACAAATAATAACAGTAACGGGGTCGAATGTAGCATGCAATATAACTCATCGTTTATTAAACAATTTACTATTTCATAAAACATGAAGTAGATAGTTGGTTTGAAAACTATTATAAATATGTTAGTGTGTGCTAGTAAAATTTAATGTGCATTCTTATTTTTTAGTATTTCTTTTTGGCAGTTGGAGTTCTCTTTTGAATTCCCGAAAAAAAACTACTTCCAAATTATACTCTACTACTCTGTAATTGAACCGAAATATTTACAAGAAGCGTAGACACATTACTATTTTAACGGACAAGTAATACGTAATATATGTTGTAAAATTTTATGAAGGTCATGACAAAGGGTATAAGTTTGATTTATGATAGACATTATTTATGGCGAGATTCCTAACAATTTATAATTTTCGGTATCGCAATTCACAACAAAAGGCCTAAACCGTAAAGGTCCATTAAGAACATACATCTTAAAGTCGAGTAATTTATTTGCATAAATACATGACATATTAAACGCCGTAGAGAAACTGATAAAGTGGTATTTTGCGTAAGAGGTAATCACGAGAATTTAAATTTGTTATATGTGTAAGTTATCGTTTAGAATTTTTAAAAAGTTCTTTACAAATACAAAGTATAATTCATTTTAGTTGAATATGAATAATTTAGGTGCAAATGGAGCAGTTTTAATGATAATAAAAAAAATATTAAACCTCACCTGAGTTATACTCCAGTAGCGGTCGAGAGATATGAGGCACAAGTTCATTATGGACGCGGTACACAACAACACATCCATCGCGGAGTGTATCTCGCACCACCAGAAGCCGAAAATCCAGTAGCCCATGAGTTCGTTCGCGAGCGAAAACGGCATTATCACTAAACCGAGAAAGAAGTCGGACACTGCGAGCGAGGCGATGAACCAATTCTGTATGTTCTTCAACGCCTTCTCGGTCACTATCGCTATGATCACCAACATGTTCCCCACCACCACCATTATCATGAGCACCGTCACCACCACCGACGCGATGATGATGTGCGCCGGCGAGTACCCGCTCGGGTACCACGTCTTCAGCACGTAGTGGCCGATCGTCTCGTTGATCGTCGAATTTAGCTCCGATCCGTTCTGCAAAGCGAAGAACTCCTCTTGGCTCAAGTAGCTCGGAATCAGATGGGTTGAGTTCGTTTCATTCCAGCTCATCGTTCTACCAAATGTGATATTTGGTAGCATTTTGATCCAGTCGACTCTAGCTAAGCGATTTTGGCCCCGACGTAACGCCTATAGGAACGGATTGCTGCATTGCCGAAGTCCGAGCGAACTATTTACACTTATGTACAACCTAACCTAATATTGCTTCTGTTAAATTAAAACTAAGTGCAACGAAACGCGATCACTAAAGCGATGGCTATTCGATTATTTAATCGAATCGATAACGCGGCATCATCGCGCATTTCTATACTTTCTCCGATCCCAAAATCGATCAGTCTTCGCGAACATGTTTGATGTTGATTTTATCACATTTTTATTATCATTTTCCTGCGCTCGCGCGGCTGTCACGAGAACGCGGTTAATGCATAGTCACGTATTCGCGTTTCCGTGGATGAGAAACGATTATTTTCTTGATTGACGGGTTCAAATTACTACCTGTAACAAGAGAAATTGTATTTCATTACTTTGTCTTACAATATATGACAGTTAGACGAGGCGTGTTCTTTGTTTCGAGATTACTGAGCACTTTTGACATGATAAAAATGAACTGAAACCTTCACCTGCTATAAATGATAAAATTTGTGATAGAAATGTGTATTTTTTACCGAATTGGGTCGTAGGTAAAAGTAGAAGCAATGAAAACAGTATAGTAGAAATATTTCTTATTTTAAAACTATCAAATCGGTTGAATCAAATCGGTGATTCCTGAATTTAGCGCATTTAACAAAACGCGAGTTAAGTATTATAATACTTAAAATAATATTGTCAAAATTGTAATAGCTGATATCAAAACGCAAACAGTTACCATTTGCGAAGAAGCGTCGACAATTTAAAGGCTTTTAATCAACGTCGGTATTTTGTAATCTCCGTGATAAGGAAACACGAAATTACTGAATCCATACTCCGCTGATTCCACTAAGACATAATCGTGATTAAGGGCGTCGCCGTGATATTACTTGTAATTTTACATTTTATAGTCTTCTTTTGTTTCACTTGTCACCTCTGGCACGCTATTAAGAGTATAGTCGCGACTATAAATAAAACGTTCTTATTGTAACTTGTCTGTCTAGATTCTAGAATATAACTCAGTTGTCTGTGGGTAGATCATAAGCATTCATTGCTTTCATTATAGAAACAGTGACGTCTTCAGTATTTGACCATTTATATTGAATTGTAGTTCAATCTTTTAATATAAATTTAAAAAATTATAGTTATATTTTACCAAAGATATTTTCAATTTACTTAACAGTGATATAGCTATTGGTTAGTTCACGCGAAAAAAACACTTTTACCGGTTCAAAACGCGGACACGTAAAAGTCGGGCCATAGTTAAAATAAATCGTAAATAAGTTATTTAATATAGTTTAAGTTTTTGAAAGTTAAAAGTGTTTTATTTTAAAGTAATATAGCTTATATGTTACGGAATACCTAGTACTGTGCTTTTATCAACACAGACTTTTCTGGAAATAGAGCAACAGAAGCGAAAGATAGCATAATTGTTACAGCATAATAAATTAAAAAATAATTGTCCTACACCTGATTTATCAGACGTCATATAAATTATGATTTTTAATAAAGGCTCGCTAAATTACGTTGCGTCAAAACCCCGTATCGAATATGAAATACTTATCAGGCTGATCTTTTGTTTCATTTAAACGCTGTCAGTTTAAAACATAAAACACCTTTGCCGTAAAAGCGAATATTAAAACGATAAAACAGAACATTGTATTTTATTATTTACTTATCATTCAAATAAATTACACGCACGAACCATGAACCGCTATTCTTGTTCAAAACATCATAATATTTTGTTATTGTGTCGTTATTCTAGAAATTTATGCTTTACGGAACCCGTTTTTATATTTTGTAATCTTCCTCGGCGTACATTATTAACTTTTAATCTACTTACGTAATATGCGTCATAGATCATATGTTGTGCGTGAAATAATAAGTATATACATTTGTCGTATAATATTTCAATCATTATTTATTATTAAAGACCATGATTCATAATACCAATCCTCTTAAACTTCTTTTCAAAAGCTGAGATAAAATAGATTTTTAACTGTTAAATTTTTAATTATAGTGTGGAAAATTCCTTCTTTTATTTGTATGAAACTTTATCTTGTGACATATATTCAATTTCATTCAAATTGTGCTCAAGTGGTTATGACTAATTATGGCAATCATATAAGAATATAGGAAAATGTACGTACGTAAAAGTGGAATTTGAGCAGTGTTTTTTTACAGTAAAAAATTTATAGTGTAAAACGCTGGGTATTATAAAATTATTAATAACTATTTAACTTTAAAAAACCCGTACTCAACGTTACATACATAACGTATTGCTAAATAACTTTAGTGTACCTGCTAAAAGGATCATAATAAAACTTAAAGCAAAGATACTTTTTTAATAGCACCGAATAACAACTTGATTAAAAATTTGGGACTGGGGCAGCACTTGGATCGGCATCCAGCGTACCGCGCTGTTGCTCTAACCAATTGAGTTACCGTGTGCTATCAAACTTATCACATATTCTATATTATTTAACTGTAAGAAAAAGAGTTTATTCGAAACAAAATTAACTTTCAGCCATAACACTTGCTTTTAGAGAATCTTAATTATCTCATATTCGCGAAACGAAACGTCAACTGTCATCCCACAACCTTGACACGGCACTTGAAAAGAATAAAAGGATTTTCCACTCGTCGCTTCAAAAACGTGTAATTAAATAACGCAGCGCATTCTGACTATACGATACTGTGTTTACTTTAGAATATATTAGTAGGATTAAAGTTCTTTTTGGAATAAACTATCCTCTTCGGAATCGATAATTTGTAGACAATGGCAAGTTTATAACTGACTAGCTGTGTTGTTTTTGAAAACCTCCTCTTCGCCTTTATAGTTTAAAGCTGTTGCCTACGACGTCGAACGCGTCCCGTCGTTCTTGCAAGTTAGTCTTAAAAGTAGATATTTACTGTAGCGAACATCTTTTACATCATTTAAGGAATCATTCTTTGATATATATTTTTTTATATCTTGAACCGTTTTCGTAGCGTACGCAACGAAAAATAACAAGGGTGAATAATTTTCCCCGTTCTTTGTAAATTTCGAACACTATCTTCACATCTATTGGTCACAGCGTGACGTTTTAAAGACTTCCTCGGAAAAAAAATTCAATTGAGTAGTCCCTGAGATTAGCGCGTTCAAAACAAAAAAAACTCCTCAGTTTTAAAATATTAACATAGATTTCAATTTTGCTTTTCGGATTTTAACTTTAAGTAGCCTGATATTAGGTACCTTGTTTATTTTTATAATTTAAGAACACAAATTACACTATACGTGTTTAATCCAGTTAAATACTTATTTTAACAACAATAAACACGTCATCGTAGCTATTTTAAGTATGCTATAATATAGTTTTCCGAGAGGTAATACAGGATAAGTCCATTTTCTGGGGCCATCCATTTCTCAGCAGACACAGCGCGTCAATCATTCGGACGTTTCGCCAAAACGCTGTAAACACTCTCCTGCCACCACGTGCTGGATCGCATTCGATCCAATTAAAAGAAAGTCGGCCACCTGTTCACTAGGGATGCTCCAAGCCAATGACAATTTATCGACCTCGATATATATTTGGGGATGATAATGACATTAGTAGGTTTTTTCTTTAGAAGAGCTTGACTAAAAATACTTTTTATAGACAATAATTTTTTTTTTAAATAAAATATTGTCTATAGTTTTGCGAGTAGTACACATTTAAATAAAACTCTTTTCACGGTTTAAAGCGGCGAAATGTATTAGTTAAACTTATTTACAAAATCTTATTGTTTTTATAGTAAAAACGGTTGTAAATGTTGCTTTTTAAACTGTTAAATGTGTTTTACTATATCTAAAACTTTTAAATGAAAGTGAACATTGAATTGTCTAACTTCGAAATAAACTACGCTGTTTTTGTACGTAGCAAGTTTTATTGAAACTTAGTCTTTGCAGTGCTGAACTGAACAAATGTGAAAATTTATACTATGATTATAATAAGACGAAGGAAACAAAATACCGCCGCAGAAATTCAACAATTATCTCTTCGAGCTAAACTTTCAAAAACAATTCAAAAGCCACAAACAAAACTGTTCAAGTTAAACTAAACAACAACTTAGTGACCGTGCTTGCCAAATGGCACAGGTGGTTTTAAACTTCTATGTCAGGTGACCGTTTTCACACTCGCCTCAAATTGTGTCATTGGAGACATAAATTATGGAAGTAGAATAGCTTTCCGTTTTTACTTAACGTTTTGGAAGTAGATGCTTATTTTAAGAGACTACTTGCTTCAAAAATTAAAAAATCAATTATAAAGTGAAAACATTTACGACACGGGCAGGACGTGAACCGAAATGACTGAATTGAATCTTTATTTAAATCTAGGCTCTAAGATGAATGTATCGATAAACTAAACGGCACTAGCCCTTCGCCCTAGGGCTGTCAGTCACTCGAGCAATTAATTAGTCAACGGGCCATCGAGCCCCTTTACAGATTTACTCATTGATTCGTGTAGTTTTTCTAGTTTCACCTCTTTCATAAGTCCAACAACTTAGGAGTTTTATTGTCTAACCAATTTGGAGCATTCAATGATTACAACAGCAAGTTAAATTGAACATTAAGGAGGATATACAATTGATGTGAAACATGAACACTTTAATTGGTTTGAAACGAGGACATAGTTGGTTAACTTGTTTTATTTTTTTGTACTAAATTACGTGTGTTGTTTAAATGTACTACTGGCATAAACTACAAAATATAGGAAAAAGTATATTACGGGACATATACTGTTTAAAATTATAATTTATACACACATGCGTATTTTATACAGTACATATTATACCTTATAATCTACAATATAGTGTGGCGAGTTTTTTTTTTAAACAGGAGGCCCAAAAGCACATGCTTCACTTGATGATAGTTGAAACACCGCAGCCATGTGGCATCTCAACAAGATGCGCTGTTGACCTTTTTTGGCCACAGACTGAAACCGAAACGCGACAAGATGTGAACCAGACGAACTAGAAATGTTATAAATTGATAAGAACCATTGAAAACATAATTATTTTTTACATTTTATTTTCGACTCGGGCAGGACTTGAACCGGCATCTTTAGCGTTCCGTGCTGGTGCTCTACCAATTGCGCTACCGAGTCCTACACCTCATCGTTGATTTTTTTCAACTTATTGATACACCGCACCTCTCGCTCAATGTAATTTCAACCTTAACACTTGCGTTTCCTTAAAACGTCGTATGACATACGTGGGCTTTGAAAATTGTAATATCGCCTCGGCTGTAATTTTCAACTTACCGCACTTATATCATAATTTACTATTACATGTTATTGCACATGAAGGCACTATATAATTTAAAAATCAAAAGTAATAAAAAAAAACTTTTTAATTTCATTGATTCAATGATTTCTTAAGTTGCAAAGCATAAGACATTGAACCTTAATACTTAAGTTATTTATGTCTTGTGAAATAAATGGTTTGAGTTTGACTTAGATTACTAGCCATGCATTGCTAACACTGGGCCAACGAGCCATATAAACATATTGAAGCTGTTAAATTCCGCTTTAGAAACGTACAATCCTCTTATTATTTCATATATTGGCTTTCAATTATGGAAAACAATTACACAGGTATTCTCACCGCTCTATTATCTTTTTGCGCGCCAAATGGAATCGACAAATCGGCACATTCCGGAAGCACAAAACCTTGTTTTCTGAAACAAGCAAGGAGCCTCGAACGAAAACCGCGTAAATAAATTAAAGGCAGATCGGCGAACGTACAAAAAGCCAATTGAATACGCCCAGCTTACATTCGCTTTCGGAATCCTCACATCGCGTTTCGCCGCAGAGCTATTTGTTAATTGGACTTTTTCACTTAATGTTGCCGGCAGTTTATATTCAGTTTCCTTTCGGCTACGGAATTTCTAACGAGAATTTGCATACGTGTGTTTTAATATGCTTCGTTTGTTGGAGTAATCAAAATCTCTTTGATAGAATTGTATAACTTGTAATAAACTAATTTTAATATTGCGTCCTTACTGAAGACATGTTAAGTATTTAAAAGAATAACTGTCTATAGCTCAGATCGAATCTAATATATCTTTGTAAAAAGTGTTTTTTTTTTTTTTTGAAATGATAAAAAAAATTTATGTCATGGTAGATTCGCGGCAAACCCTTGCGCCGTAGACGTGTAAATTAAAAATTTATTTGGATTGAAAAAAATTGACCGGGGCAAAATTATAGGGCAGGACCGGAACTGGCATCTATAGCCGTAATAAATGTACGTAATACTCATTTGTATAACAAGTAAATTTGTAATCTCCTAGAAATTGAAGTCCCGACCCGCCAGTCATACCACTAGAACCCTCAAATGAGTCGCCCGTTGACGTAAATAGGCAGCGACAGTGCGTGCCCCTGATGGGTAATATTCTTCGCAATGCAAGCAGGGTGTAACAATGAGGCGCTGAGAGTATTCTTGCAAGTGATTACAGGCTGTAACGAAGCCTGCTCCTGACACTTCGGTGCGGGGCTTAATTAACTGCCTGCTGCTTGATCTCCCTTACACGTGCTGTGTGCTATTATGTTCTGTTTTCTTTGTTACGCTTGCCTAAACATTTCGTCTGTATTTTGAAGCACGCGGAGAAATAACCACTTAATGTACTCAATCTGTTGTCTTGGTAAAAACACTTTGAAAGGGCTCGTTGATAAAAACAACATTAAGCCTGTGACGGGTTTGATTCGTTCCATTTTCGAATAACAATATCCTGTTCTACTTAACCGTGTCTGGAAATGAATAAGAGTATCGAAACGAAGTCGGGTCACGAACCACTATTTACAGTCGGAGAAGCCTTTAAGTTTTAATCCTCGTCTCAGATTCAGGGCGATTTAAATAACAGCGCATCTGATTGGTGAAATTCGGAAATGTAATAACCTTGTATGGCCGTTCCTAAAAATAGTAGCAGTTAAAAATATTGCCTCGAAAGAGAAATAGCGAAAACTGCGTTTTATCGAACTGCGAAAGCACTTCAAATGCTTTTGTAAACGCGACGTACTGTTCTATTGATAGACATTCGCGATGAAAATCTGCGAATTTATCGTTATCGTTTACATTTCGATGCCATCACTTACTTCAGTTACGTGTCCCGTCAAAAAGGAGAGAGAATTTTTTATTTTACTAACAATCTAGTGATTGTTAGTAAAACAATGGCACAAAAACATATCCTAACTAGTGTTAGGATATGTTTTTGTGCCATTGTTCTATTTAATATTATATTTTGAAATGTTGAAATAAAATGCCTTTAACAGTTTTAAAAGTGAAACATACTAGGTAACTTATCTATTTTGACGACGGCCCGCCGTTCCGGACGCTATGCGGCTGCCGTGGTCACGGCAGTGTTTTATTTAAATTATATTTACTATCATTGATGTAATCATTAAAAACATCAACGTAACAACAAACTTAGCGGCTTTTTAAAATACTTAATTTTTCTGAATCAAAATGTTATATACATGATCGGTGGGATAAACTAACATTCCTCAATTATTGCTATATTGTAATAGATTTTAAAAAGGTCACGAAATATCAAAAATGTCCCTTTGTGCCCAAAATCTGAGAAGCCTTTGGCGAATTACTCGGCCCTCGTATGAATTTTTTGCAAGAATGCTCACCGGGCTTATTCAACATTCTGTATTGAAAATACTTTGAAGACCGTGAAGTCGATAACAATAATTATTATAACCATTTATGAAATTTATTTATTTTCTACGCATATCTTCTACTCTTACTGTCAACTTTAAATTCTTTGCCAGGCCATTTGAAGAGTAAAGTTTTAATTATAGACGAATATTTGAAAACTTTCCTATATTGCACATGGTGGCACTGTATAATTTAAAATAATTTAAATAAAACACTTTAACGGTTTAAAACGCGATATATTAGTTAAACTTATTTGAAAATGATTTTTAACTTCGGCCCGACGTTTCGGATGCTTTGCAGCAGCCGTGGTCACGGGGAGACGAAGTTAAAAATCATTTTCAAATAAGTTTAACTAATATATCGCGTTTTAAACCGTTAAAGTGTTTTATTTAAATGTGTACTACTCGCGTAAACTATAGACAGTATTTAATTTAAAATAAGTTAAAAAAAAATCGACATTCACAAACTAGACGTACAAATCTTGCAAACGCCTGATATTTTAAATTTTCGGTCAAACTTCGTCTGTTTTGAGATATTTCTGAATAAAATGGTTATCAAAGCCATACGGACGGACAGTGGCTACTGGCCTGTAAATAAACAGAACGCGACATTCCGTTATTAACCGATAGAAGATGAACCGGCCTTGTTTCAATAGTCCACTGAGCGCCGGACCTATTTCGCGTGGATGAGGCATTTTGTATTCGTCATTGTTGTATGTGATAGATTTGGAAGTGAAATTACACTCATATAAATTTATGCTCGGCAACACTTTACAATATAACTAACTAAGCAAAATATTGTAAACCACCGATAACTTCGTTTTTACTATAATGTCTATAATAATAGCATGTTATATATGTCTATCTTTTTCTCAATAAAGATCATTCTAAAATCCTGTTATCCTCGTGGGACCTGAGGCAAACACACTACTGAAACAATTAATTCTTTCTCCGAATTCTCAAAATGCTAAAAGCACGTCTACAATTAGGTTTCGAACGCGTAAATTTTTTTAAGCTACCGCATCCATATTTCGTAAACCGTGATCCTCATCCAATCTCATCATGTCGGAGCGGCGCAACACTTCATCTTTACTCGCACCGAAAATTACTTTACACTGGACTCTCGATATCCACGCAAATTAAAACAAAATCGATTTTGGCACATATATCGATTAACTGCGAATCGAAATTGAGAAGCGGGCGACTATCCCATCACTAAATAATGGTGGGAAGTCAGTATACATCGATAAGTTTATGTTGACATTGACGTTTCAGAGTTATTGAATATATTCGAGGTAATAATGTAAATCTCTGTATTTTCTTATCATTATTGTATTATGACAGCGATAAATAAAAAAGATATATTTTAATCCAGGGCTTTGGTTGATTTCGCTATGTCATGTTATATTTCACTCCTCTTACAAAGTCTAAAAAAGTCTTCGCCAACGTTTTATATTGATACTTGAAATAAATATGTACTCGTAAATCGCACGTCGACTTAAGTTCTTTCAAGGACCAACACACGTGGTGCGTCGAAAAGAAGCAGAAATCGCAGTGACAACCGGAAACAAAGGCCCTCCCACAACGCAAGTTTCATATCGGCATCAAAGACGTACAATCGAAGTTTAGCAAATTGAATTCGCAACATTTCTCGCGGAACTTGTCAAAAGTCGCGCGACTCAGCGCGAATCTATTTTCTATCAGGTCGCAGCGGAATTCAAATCTTCGCGAGATACGACTATTCGCTCTGCGCACTAGTTTTGTTTCCCTACCTGGAGTCTCCTGGGGTTCCACGTGCGTATTGTGACTAGATTAGCTTAAGGAACTTTCTGGGTTTTAAGGTTCCGCAACAGGCCTTAAAATCATCGCATATTATGATCCATTTTTATTGTCACTAGAACAATAAATAAACCAACATCAAAACCACAGAAAAACCCTTTTTCATATCTATTATTCGCATCTAAATCTCCAGTCTCCGCGATAAATATTCGTTTCAGTTACGCCATTATGCCTCTCAAGCGCGTCATTATACGTCGGCGTCTCTTCAGATACGTCCCACTTCAGTCTAGTTGACATAGATATGCACGAGAGCCTTGGACTTAAGCACAAAATCATACACAACAATGCCTCTCCTATGCAATATCTCCATGCTCGCTAAAGACAACTTTATCTAAGCACTTTTTAATACGGACTTGAGTGTGACATTTTGTTTCTACATATTTTATTTTCCAGACGCGTCTCGCGGTGTTATACAATAAAAATTAAAAGATGACTTTTGAGTGAAATGCGTAGTTAAAATATCTTAATGTCTAATTTACGAATCATAAACCAAACGTAGAAATAAATCGTCCAGTGTTTCGTTTCTCGACGTTTCTCTTTACATGTGCTATGGCTTTAAACCCATAAATATACGTCTTTCTCCATCTATACTAATATAATAAATGCGAAAGTAAACTGCTGAACTAATTTAAATGAAATTTGGTACACAGATATTTTAGAGCCTGAGAAAGGACATGGGCTTTAATGCCAAAAAGGATTGTTAGGGGTTGAAAAGGGGGATGAAAGATTGTAGGGAAATTCGTGGTTTTTGAAGCTAGAACAATGAAACTTTTTTCTTTGGCTTTTTGGGATTAGGAGTGGGAGTGGGAGTGGGAGTGGGGGTAAAAGTGGGAGTGATAGTAGGAATCAGAGTGGGAGTTAGAGTAGGAGTGATGTGAGGTGAGAGTCGGAGTGTTGCGTCAAAGTAGCATTTACAACATAGATTGGCTGTCTTAAATGCGGCCTTACATAAATTAATAAACAGCCTAAATAATTAAACATTCTACCCCAAAAACTATGTCACGCGGTAGAAGTCGCGGCCACAGCTAGTCATTAATAAAATTACGGATAAAAGTTAAAGTAGTTTTGAAACTTTAGGGTTACTTAGTTTGTTGTTAACTATACCTATGCAGACGCATTGGTTAAATTAAAAATATCTGTTATTATTTATTTATTATTGCTTTATTATTTATAAAACACACTACACAAAATACAAATAAATGAGGAAAAATCTTATGTGCTAACTTATAAATAAAATTATATCTGTTATTATAAACTTAATAACCAGTGACATCTACAAATTAAATCCGATATACCGAATTATTGCTTTTAGAGGAAGGCAAGCGTTAAATCTAGATTAGAGACCCTCAGGCGAATGTATAATTCGATTAGAACCCCGCTGATAAGCATTTACCGAACCAATCACGCGCTCCGTCTCAAATAGTTGTCTAATTACGAACGAGGTCCTAATGAAGAGATAAAATTGGCTACTTTTTCTATCCAAGGAAATTCTGTTTTCTAAGTTTGCGTAGTCAACTTATTTACTGCGTATAGATGTATAAATAATAGTAAAATCAACCAAATGTGACGTCCGTTTGAAAGAACAAAGGACGGTTAATTACTTTTTAATATTTTGAAATTAAAAAGCGGTTGAAAAGTTTTCAATATTAAACCAAAGATACGACGGAAGATGCTACGAAAATATGCTACGCCAGTGCTACGGAACAGTACGCTACGCATTTCAGCTACGCGTGTAGTCAAGTTTTCTGTCGAAGGTGCTACGCAAAAAAACCACCTACAACGACTTAAGTCTACGACGCTACGATATGTTTTATACGCCGTTACGCGTAGCTCTACGTATTGTACTATGTCTACGGATGCTACGACAGCTACACAAAATGTAAAGTACAATACAGAAATAACGATTTAAATTATACAAGTTAAAAAGGTTAAGTATTATAGTGTTATGTTTGTATTCGCCTTAATTGTTATTTATATATAACTTTTATCGGTTTAATTAGGCCGTTCTTAACAAAATAACCTGCATCGTAGTACCAACAGTAATTTTATGCAACACGTTATACATCCTCACGGATCAATTGATTCTACAGTACGATTATTCTAGGTTAATAAACATATTGTTTTAATTAACGAATTGATATTTAAATTTCTACGTACGCTCAATAATTTATATGGATATTTGAATAACTATTTATAGGATCTGGCTAAATTAAGGCAACTCATAGATTAACTCAGCTAAATATATTGTTTTGATAATTTACGGAAATAAACGTATTTTACCAGGAATAAAACAAATTAGGTATAGAAAACTTCATCTGTATTGTAAAAATAATTTGAAAAAGCAACATTTACGTAAATTACGTAACGTTACGTACACGTAGAAACCACAGACAATAAATAAATTCATTGAACACTTGTCAATTAAAAATGCATCTTTTTTAATGATCAGTATCATTATATTGATTTAGCAAACAGCCATCCACTAACCAGTCTGACACAATTTTTCATGTTTTACCTGAGATTCAAATTTAGAACGTCTACCGCAATGAAGTATTACAAACTCATTTGTGCATGAAACAAAAACATTTTCCATTATTCACAACGTACATATATTAGAGATATGCGCATTATTTGCAAGAACATGAATGTTCTAATGAAATCGATACTAAGTTTGCCCTATATCCCGGCATAAAGGAAACTTATTCGAGTGTTGTTACTGACTTTGACAGTTAACTGTAATGATACTCGACCTTGATTTGACCCGGCTACAACTACAATCGAAATTATATTTCTGTTCGTCCGGGTTAAGTCATGAGCGGGGCGCAGTCGTTCTTACTTGGCATCACAATACCAAAATTATTTGGAAACACATTAACATCTGACCTCTTTTTAAATAGACTTTTAATATTTCCTGTTCTCTCATGCAATTCTCTAAAATATTATAGCAAATTTCGGCCTCATTTGTACAGATTCGACCCTTTCGCAAGAGTTTATTTAGTTTTATTTTAACCTAGACTATAATACTTTTAATAACCTAGATTAAAATAAGATCGCGTTTTAAACCGTTTAAGTGTTTATTTAAATTTTAAAGTAAGATCATTTCCGTTTTATTTTATTTTTTGGGATTCTGCAATATAATTTGTATAAGTATATAGAAAGATCATCCATGATTATACATGATTCGTGCATGAGCAGAAGTAAAAAAAGTTGCAAAGATACAAAAATGGCTAAAAGTTTTTTGTATCTTTGCAAGAAGTCCGTTATAATAGCGATTGCGTATAACTTGCACCACTCATCGCTAGGCACAGGCAGACTCGGTCGGCCGTAACAAATTGACTGACTAATCGGAAGGAATTCGCTCATAAGAGCCAATCTCAACGATTTCCTATACATTTCATTGTTTTTCCTTTAATGGAAATATCGTGTAAAACTAAAACGGCGACAGAAATGAAGTGGGTCAGGTGGAGTGGCGTAACTACGGGCTACATTTATCAAATGTTATGTTATATATTAAGGAATATTTGGTATTTAGATCGAGAAAATAATAAACATAAAATGAGGTGAGGTTTGGAACTCATATAACTTCATAAATAAATAACATTAACAGCCTTTTCATATCCTTGAATATTTGCCATTTGATCACGTATTAAAGTTACGTCTTGCCCTCAAAAATTGCATTACGCAATTTTCGAGACCAGTTTGAAATATGTATTTTTAATAAACAGCTGTGGTAAGACTACTTCTGAACACTTAGATGCTTTTTACCGACTTCGTAGAGAGGAGCTTCTCAATTCGAATGAACAAATGTTCGCGAAATGATGAAGACTCTTTTTGGCTCGCGCAACGCAATGGAAAATTGGCGGGCACAATTTCACAATTACCGCCGAAGACCTCAAAATTCCAAGAAGCTTTACAATATTGCCGCGAGTGTTTTTTTTTCGTATTATTAAAATATGATTTGTACTTCAAGAAATCCTACTTTTTACTTAGCAATGATAGATCAAATAAAGAAAAACTTAATAACGTTAGGTCCAGAATGCTTAGTCACGTAATAAAAATGATAAATCGCATAGTGCGCGTGTCTTAAGCCATCTGTCAGATCATGTTTATGTTAGGGCTGTTACATGCTTTATTTTAATTCTTTTCATCACAGAGGAAGATAAAACAGAATAAGGTGCACTTGATCGAAATCTCTTGTTGAAATCCCTAGCCACATACCACCCAAAAAAATACCTTTTCGACCTATATTGGCTTTGGTTATGCACAGATTGGAACCGAAACGCGATGGAACACAGACGGTATTTTTACCACCCACTTTATATCCATATTTTCCAGCCAAAGTCTAAAAATCAACTTTAATGTATTTTTGTTTAATGTAACATCAATGTAACTGATTTTTTTAACATTCAAATGTTTCCACACAAAGGTATCAGCTTATATTACATTGTCACTTTGATGTTAAAATATTGCTTTTCAGATATACAAGAAATCGAATTACGATGCAGAGTGTGAGAGATGGACAAACATCTGACGTTGTGACGTATAAACTTAATGAGCTACTCCAGACGACGTGAAATAGATGTCTGTATACTTACCGCATATAAAGATGCGTCTGAATTTTAACTGTTTGGCTGCATGTATATATCATTTTTAAAAATGTCAAATTTATTAGAAACAATATATATTTACTGACTTTTTTATATGTTATTTATGCCGTGTTTTTGCAAAAAATACAATTCAATATAAGGCAGTGTTATTTTGTTATAAACAAGCAACGCAGTGTTAAAATGCTTAGTGTTTAAAAGCAAAATACCTATTTTACATAACGTAATACAATTATATCAAGAAGACACGTGTTGGAATTGAATGAATGGAATGAAACGTATTGAATCCCCAAAATCTCATTAATTCTTAAAACAGTTTTAAGCCTTTCTTTACAGCATCATTCGTTTATCCCAAAAGTATGTATCGGATTGCGATTCAACCCTGGCATATGTAGGATTAGCCCTCGAAAGTAACAAACGACAACCCTATTGAGAGGTCTCTTATAAAGGGCATTATTAAAAATGATAAGAATTCCGTTCAAGCTTAATATAGAGCGATTGGCGCAGATTGGGTCCTTCAGTCAAATTATGAATTTTACGGACGTTAATTGAAAAGATTTTTCAGACCATCTTTGAAGTTATATTTATTAATTTTTGATTTTTTTGACATTTATATGCGAAATTATAATCTATATATATAAATAGAATTACAAAAATACACAACAGATGTTATGATTAAGTCCTAGGTTGCAATGTAATATATTCATAGATAGATAGCAAAATTATGATGAGCTGTAGAAGCTTCTAAGAGTAGAAAGACGAAATAAACGTGGTATTATTTAATGGTATACTTGTTTTTACTTCTAAACGATGGGGAGAGACGTTATGAATAATATAAATATCAAGTAACATAATAATAACTAGGTGACGTGGCAAATGTACTTTTCTCATTTAATACCAAATTTTGATAACCATAAAGACGGTTCTTGTGAGTTATTTTTGAAAAGACGTACACTGTAGCGGACATTTTTTAGTTCATTTAAAGAGGAATCGTAATTTTCTATATATTTTATGGGAATCTTCAACCGTTTTCGCACGCAACGGAAACTTAAAGATAAATAAAAAAATCCCTTTTTTCTACACCTTCCACTGTTTGATATATATGCTTTAACCAACACAGAAATAATTTTTAATTTGAACAAGTAGTTCTTGAAAATAGCGCGTTTAAACAAACAAACTCTTTAGCTTTACAATATTAGTATAGATGTGACAACCCTAACAGAGTCAAATTAACAGTATTGCGGGCAGTTTAAATGTCTGTGGGATTTTAATGAGATGCATTGTCGTTGTGTGGTCACTCACTTCACTTGCAAACGCTCGGAAATATAGTGCTTATAATGTTGCACTTTTCGAGTACGGCAAACATTATGCGCCAGATAAATAAATTTAAAACACATTAACATTTAAGTGATACAGCTTAAACTACGAACGTCCGACGTTGTTTTATTGTCAGATTAAAGTGGATAGTATACGAAATTACTTAATGATCATACTTTATGACCCTGACGCTTCGACATCTTGGACTATAGCAGATTCGACAACACGCAAATTTATAAGACTACTAGCAGTGCCCGCGACTTTGTCCGCGTGAAATAGTTCTTTTGGGCATCATCTTTATGAATTCTAGCAGTCCGCGTCCCGTTGTTCTCGCGAGTTAATCTTAAAATATAGATATATACTTTTTGATCATTTCAAGAATAATCATTTTTTTATCCCTTTTTTCGATATCTACCGTTTTCGGAGCGCACGCAACGGAAGCTACATTTTCTCTGTTCTCCTATTAGTCGCAGTCCAATGTTTTATAGACGATAAACCTTCTTCGACATATGCTCCATTTAACACAACCAGTAGTTTCTGAGATTAGCGCGTTTAAACAAACAAAGTCTTGGGTTTTATAATAGTAATATAAATTCCCTCTATAAAATCGACTATTCAAATACTATACCATATAATATACTATAGTGAAACTTTTATTTAATCTAGGAAGTTAGCATCATTTGTCTTGACTCTGTGGTCGTCTGTGTCGAGTGGCGGTCCGCTCGATAAATCGTTTCGTTCCCAATAACGATATAGATTAACCCACTAGGTTATCCCAACGTAGTAATTTTAAAGCACTCGTGGGAATGAAATAAATCGTGCAATGCCAATACTTAAATTAAATACAAAGTAAGTATAAAGTAAAAAACATGAGAAATTATTTAACTTACTTCTACATCTAATCTAATCTAATAAAGTAATAGACATATGTCTAAGATATACAATCGGACTCCGTTATTTAAAAATCACAGTTGGCACTCGTTCTATGCGCTATCCGATATAAAGTTTTGACTAAAAATACAAAGACAAGAGAAGCATTAAATTTAAATATGTTAAACTCTCTCAATCAAAGTAAGAACACATTAATCCGTCTTACCAGGAAATTGTTTAACACAAAAACCTTCAAGCGGTTTCAAGCTTCACCATTGCCTACTAATACATAGTTAAAATATTATCAGTCGGTCCGTTTTTTTTAAATAAGAAGTCAGAATATGATATGGAAATATTTTGTGATGTAAAGAGCAAAGAGACAACAAATAGATAAAAATATATTCTTCAAAATTAAACTTTCTCGAATATTATTTCAGTCGTTTTATAGGACAGGAGCACTGTGGAAGGCTAATTGTTACAATTTATTTAGTCCCATTTGACTTGGTCACTAATAAATATGTTATTTTTCTAGATCGATTTGTTTTAGAAGTATATTAAAATATATTAAAACCTTTGAAATCATTAATATTTTTCACATGTTATACACATGTTTTGCACATGAAGGCACTATATAATTTAAAAATCGAAAATAAATTGAAAGAAGTTTCGACTCGGGCAGGACTTGAACCGGCATCGTCAGCTTTCCGTGCTGTTGCTCTACCAATTGAGCTACCGAGTTTTTTTTTAAATTATATATTAAAACCGTTAATAAAATTAGTATAAATTATTCTATCATAGAAGCTCTCATCTTCCTAACAGCTGCAACGGAAGGCGTGATGCTAAATGTATTTTCCGATATCTCACGCATCTTGCTATATGGCTAAGTGTTAGTTGTTAGTTAAGTGAACCCCACGCTTGTCTCCCCCCCTCCCTCTATCATAAAAAATCTCTCATCGATGGATCATCGTTGAGCTGCCTTTACAAGCCTGTAATAATCCTGTGCAACTGTCCGCATCATTCTGTGTCTAAATAGATTAAATTCACAATTCTCGCAAAAGCCATCAATGTAATCCAGTGAATTAGGATACAATTGATCGAGGCGACTTCGATCGGTCTCATTATAATTGCTAATTCTCGAGTCTCCATTTGAATCTAATAGCATTAAACCCAAATTAAGGCAAGACTTTTAGACTTTAATGAGAAAGTCCATTCATTCATAGATGGGACTTGACAAATAGTTTTAAAAAAATCTTTTGCTATTTTTTGTTGGCGTTAAGCGTGTTGTACGGACAAACAAAGTTACTGTCTATCTTTATATTAATATTATTTTGTAGCATAAATCTAAATCTATGTCAACGTTCTGCTTACTCAAGTGTTTATATTAAAAGCAAATATTACAGGGTTAGCTTAGTGAGCATCCTAATTTCTCACTTTTTGAAAATTATATTAAAACAACATTGATAGGCAATAAATCAGTTGCCTCTTTACCTTTATACAGTCACATTGAAAGCTGTTAACACTTACGCATAACGTTAACACATACTTTTACGTATACATTTTTAAACTGTTCCACACTACATGTGTATTTTTGTGTGTGTGAATAAAATGATTTAATTTGAAACAGAATGGTTATATGCACTTTAATTGTTACACTAGATAGTATAAGTAGCCTAACGTAGATACTACAGCAGTGAAAATAAAGATATTTGGGGGGAGGGAATCTAAGAAGCAGGTGAGGCGGTGTAACGACGCTATTGTTTCTATATCTCCACAATTGTAGCGAAAAATAAAAGCTAGGATCACGAGTACTTTAGGCGGCGCTGGCTGTAAATGCGGTTAGGCGCAGATGTTTTTTATTTGTCTTATTCCGTAAGCCGTATTGGGACAGTATTGCTAAGCAAGGGAATACTCATAACATGTACCCTGATCTAACAGATTTCATGTTACTTTAACTTATTTGGGAACTTTAATAATTACTTTTAACGGTTTAAAACGCTAAAAATATTAGTTATAGAAATAGGCAAATAAACAATAATGTAGAACAGTAAAACCCGTTATAAATCGAATGGAACTAACAAAACATTGAATTACACTAGTTATGAACGCAATTGCCCTTTGAAACCAGTGACTAGATTACTAGTTGCTATATCAATGATTGCGGTTTAGTGTCAATCACAACACTGTCCAGTGACGTACTTCCGGTCAATACACGCATTATGATCATGACAGAAATGTTCTTTGTTACCAGATATTGTTCCTACTCTCAATTTGCTGCGAAACTTAATACCCTTGTTTACCTCTGACCTGGTTCGTTCTAGACGCATTAAGCTTATGTGGAAACATAAAATTTCGTCGCACGATATAACTTTGAGGATTTTCTGCGAATTTTAAAATATTTTCAGCGAGCGAAAATCGAGATAGGCGTGGCTTACGTGCGTGTTTTCACGTGATGTTATACTGCTTTTGAATGGCAAGAAAGTCACTAAAATATGGAAGAGATTGAAAATCTTACTTCTAATGGAAGTAGGAAAAATCTGCACTTGTTATTGGGTTAATACCTCAGCCATATAACATGTAAACGAGATGTGCAAATACAAAACAAGCACTATCTAACTGTTTAAAGTATAAATTTATTATCGACACATTTCGGTCTTTCGATAAATGTTTTATATATGCTAAAATTCTTCTTAAATCTTTTTGCCTATATATATAATTATCGTCATCATTAAGACTAAAAGTAAGTCAGAAGTTCTCAGTTCCTATTTTTCCCAGTGCGTTAACTACATTTACACTAAAAAAATAAATTTTACAGTTGGACTTATTTTTTATGATAACAAAGATTCACTTGATGCAAGGTGCTGTCGACCCATTTTTAAGTATTGATGGTCCTGCCATTTATTTAAACGGATTTCCAGACAAGTTGAAGTTGACAAGACCCGTTGATAATAGTGAACGTACTATTGACGTATACGTTGAGTAATTTTCAAGACACATACCGAAGCGACTACACCCAATAATTAGACCCCTGACTCGAATAAAAAGGCCCTTCGACTTATCGACATTCGCCTAAATTATGGGGCTAATTTGTTCGCACGGAATCTCGGCGCGTTCACTGAAGAGCCGTTTTCTTCCTCTTCAGACGCCCCTCACCTTTACAAATGTCGGAGATCGTTAACGCCTTTTAATTGCCGAAAATAACGAGCCTATTATGATATTTGGCTTACGGAATGAATGAGCACTTGCGCGTTACTTGAGTGTGACCAATTATTGTTGTTGCCTTGCCGGGGATTGTTTAAACAGAAACATTAAATTTAAGTGCGGTTTTAAAGCTTGTTTATCGGAGTATGGAGCTTTTGTTATTTGGTGTTTTAATACTGTAGACGCCGAGCTTATATTCTAACTTGAGGTGGTAGGTTACGCTACGTACGTATTCAACGATTAAAAAAACATGACCGGGTTTTGAACTGGCGGCCACGGCGTTTCGTGCTTCTCTAAAAAAAAATTCAAATTTATTCAATTCATTCTATACATGTACCTTTAGCGCTATGGATTTTGTAAATATAAATAATATTAAAAGTTTTCTTTAGTTAAGAATTACACCGACGACATCCCTCTATTATCTGCTGAGATTCGTTGTATTAACCATTAGATATACATTTTATAATAATATGTACAAAAAATATATGTAATAGCAGTTAAACCGCAGAATATAAATAAATATTTTACAATACAGTTAATAGTAAATAGAGCTCAGGAGAGGACCGAGTGGCATGCTTTAGGGGAGGCCTAACGTCCAGCAGTGGGCCTAAACGAGCTGATAATGATGTGAGACGGTCATGCTATGTTGTCTTCTACGGTAGTGTCTTAAAAATGTCAGTCTCGTATATGTTGCACGTAGTCATGATGCTTATTCTTAGATACAATTGGTCACTTTTCAGGCTAGCTCATCCGCTAAGAATAACGCTTCATTAAAGAGTCAAGCGCGTTACGTTGATGTAACGAATTACGCTGCACGTGATCTACGATATTTTATAGGAAACCGCAGCCAAAGAAAAACCATCGTGATAAAGCACTTGTACGTTTCGATAAATGAAACAAGTAATAAAATGAAAAGCATCGATATCACGTACAACACTATTGTCCCACAAAAGTTTACGACGTCATAAAAAGCTTGGGATAAATTTTAAATTGAGGCACAGTTCTCATAGCTGAATTTAAAGTTGTTTATTCAGTGGACGTTTTTGTTATTAAATATGAAAAATGTGTTGTTAACCCTATTTCATGTTTTGAATTGAATGATGACGGAGAACTCATTTATAGATGTAAATGAATAAACATTATAACGAAGGGAAACACAATATCGATTATTTCTATCATAATTAATTACTATTGCCGAAATGAAAAAGGTTAACACAAAATAAAGCATACATTTAATGAATAACAACGACTCAAATATAGCGTAAAATTTGAAATTAGTTTAGGTATACAACGTGGTCTTATCGTTAATATGTCCCTATAACTAAACGGTCGTGGGTTCTACTCCTTTTTAACTTATGAAGTAAGAATAAACTAACAATCCCCAAATATAGCCTCCATAAAATAACTAATTCATTTGCGGGGAATTGTATTCGTATGTATACTACATTGCCAGTTGAGGTTTCAAAATCGAGAAATAAATTTAAAATAGTTATAAAATGTGGATTGTCTGATAAGGCGTCTGAACGATTTCTTTAAGACCGCCTGGCAGTAATATGAATTGCTTCCTAGGTTAATAAAATCACAACAATGTATTAGTGTATAAGACATGTTTAAAAAAGCCAGACTGAGTTTTTTAGGTGTTCTTCTCTGTTATGTTATGATTTATTTTATTTTAGGCCAAGGAAGTTTTGTACATTTTTTTTTAAGTCGAACCAGTATGTCCTTTGAGCACTACGGGTGTGGTTTAATATAAGTAGGTTACTTATTTAAAACCTCTAAACTGCTGATTGCTAAGTATTATTATTAAAATTTGGACGAATGTGTGTATTCAATTGCTCAACAGCACTATATAAATGCATTGAATAAAGCAACAGGCAAAGAGTGTGAAACAATTGATATAAAATTACAAACCAATACTTCGTTCAACATTAGGACTAGCATAGCCTTAGTTAGTTAGTTCTAGCTCTCATTAAGAGCAAAGCGATAATTAAATTATGAATTTCCAAGCAAAGAGCACCCTTGCCTAACATTTAAAAACTCTTTTCCGCCGCGGCAATTTCAATTCGAATGAACTAATTATAAAATGTTGCCGCTTTATGAATAAAGAAGGCGAAATATTCCTTTGCGATTTAGAATAATTTGTATTAAAGGCACGAACATTTAAATTTTCGCCCGTAACGTCCTAAAACGGGGTAAGGGATAATAATTAGGATAAAAAGGTGTATAATGGGGCCTCCGTGGGCTATAAAGCCGTGTGTATAAGGAAATTGATAAGAATATACGTATTATTAACTGAACTGCGAGAGTTTGTTGTCTTGGCTATGTAAAATATGTATACAAATACTTACCACAACTCAATTACTACGTTAGAAAAACGAATATAACAACATATTTTCAGTTACTCAAAATTATGTTTAAATACATATGTTATTATTTATTTAAATTAAAAATCGATACTTGAACCGGCACCCACAGTTTCGTGAAAAAAATATTCATATAATGCTATCGTGTGCAACAACCAAAGGTAAAGTTTTCATATAATATATAGTTAGCATATAATGTTATTTATAATTATTTATTTTTAGACATGTTGAGTCCTTAGTGTATAAATTAATTTATTAGATGGCGTTTTATTTCTATTAATAAACGTCATACGTGTTGGGTAAGAATTCCGCGTTAACAATGAATTCATTCTGTCCAGCAGAGCACAGAAGTTGAATCAATTACTTGCCTCTAAAAAAGAATCGACCAGTGAAACAGACAGAGAAATATATACGTAATAAATCACTTTTAACGATTTCAAACTGTATTAGTTAACTTATTTACAATGTAATTTAACACAGCCCGACGTTTCGGATGCTTTGCAGCAGCTGTGGTCACGGGGGCTGAAGATGAAAGGTGTCCCTAACGCCAATGTCAACTCCGCTACACTATCTGTTTCGTCGTAGCTGGTATTTGAATACAAAGAAATTTATTCAGGGGAGAAATTTATTATTAAATATAACGGGGATTTACTATAGTAATGAAAAGTCGAGTTATTAGCTGCTATCTGCTGCCACCGACAGTGTGCGGTGCGAAGTGAAATTTGCTCAATTTGATGCGGGCCCTAAATTAGCCCCTGATTACGTAAGGGTTGCAAGCAATTAACGAGCATAATAGGACCTTTGTTCATTTATATCAAAGCGTGCGTCGTATGAATAAAATATTATAGTTTTGCTCAACGAAACATGTATTCAGTGGCTTTTAACCTTTGTGTTTCCACTTAACACATACATTTATTATTATTATTTATTTATTTTGTGCACCGACATGAAACGAACCTATAAAACTAATGGGTCCTACCCTGATTATTAAATTTTCTCAACCCCTTTAAAAATATTGCCTGACACGCGTAGTACACTACAAAATAAAACTCTTTTCACAGTTAAAAACGTGACATATTAGTTAGAAATTGTATGACGATTCGCATTTAAACACAGCTTCCGTTCCAGTGTTCAAAGTTTGATTCCGTGATCGAATGAACAATTTTATGGACGAAATGTATTTATTCACAGGTTATGTTTATTTATTTGGAGATAAGGTGTACTGTGTGTATATGTCATATCTTAAATTTCATCACAATTCGTTTAGTAGTTTAACGTAAATGGATTTCAACATTGTTTGTTTATTTGTCTTAGTATAATACGATAGGATATACAACATCGTTATGAGCTTGCGAACTTATTTAATCTTAACTCCGAACACTCGGCAATCGATGGACGAAAAAGCTGGGCAATTTTGCGGTCCATACATACACACATCGTGTTTACTCAAAACTATATTTGACCCACTTTCGTCGCCCAATCTACGAATAGTGTCAATATATGCGGCATTAGGTCGGTATTGAGAAAATTAGAACATTGTTCAACCATTTCCTTTTAATTTTACCACCACTGTAACTCAATTTAACAGTATAATACCAACTAAGCTACCGTGTCCTAAGAAAGAATTTCTTCCAATCTAATAAGATCTTTTATTTATATAATGCCATCTTGTGTAATAACATGCAAAAATATTTTCAAATAATGTCAATGAAAACTTGAACAAATATAAGATAATGTATAGCTACTTGCAATGTGGGAAATAAAGTATTAATTTCAACTTTAAAATTAAATAACGCTTAAACAACATACAAATAAAAAAATGATAAGCAACTTCAGCTCGATTCATGAATCACAGGCCGAAAAAAATAGCACAAATATTGAGTTGCTTTAGTTTTACTTGCGCAGTGTCACAAAATATCCGATATTCCAAATTTCAATTGGTACAGCACCATCACGAAACGCTGTGGTCGTTGATTCAAGTTCCACCCGTTTGATTCAAATTTAAATGTGGCTAATACGTATTGTCTGTGGTTTTAAATAGCACACTTTTGACAGTTTACGACGCGAAATATAAGTTAAATATAGTTAATTAACTTTAACTACAGCCCGGACTTTCGAATGCATAGCAGCATCCGTGGCCACAGGGGGTTAAAGATGGAGGGTATCAATGTATTACTTTGTCATCGTTTTCGTAGTTGGTATTTGGAGAAACTAGCTGGGTCTTACAGATGTAACTCACGGTATCCGAACGGAAATCCAGGTGTTTCATAAAAACCGATAATTTTTATTCTGTGTGTTTATAGCTAAATATATAATTTCCTGACAATATCAGAACCACATCTGCCCCCAGACAGAGAAAAATTAATACAGACTTAGGTCTAGTAGGCAAACTGAGCCTGTCTATAAAATTAATGTTGTATTATAAAGCTGTCTAGGCAATATATGGCTTGTGGGCTGATATTTTCAGTCGTATATCGCTGTATTTGCGTCGTAATACTCCATTGAATCAGTATGAAGTTTTATATTGTAAACCTAGTGATGCACTTGAGACTATAGGATATGGGCTTTGAATCCCGGGTATGCAACTTTATTCACTATGGCTTGAAGCAAAAAAATATGGTCTCAAGCCTTTGGTCCTATACGCTTACAGCAAACTGAAATCTAAGTGGCAATTTTGGTGCACAAATATAACATTTAAATAAAACACTTAATAATTTAAACGCGAAATATATTAGTTATTTTTATCTACAGAATAAGGTTTCGGATATTAATTATTGGCACCAGCCGTGGACACGGGAGGACGTCAGGTCGTAGTAATAAATTAAAAAGAAGTTAACTAATGTACTTCGCGCTTTATATGGTTGATAGTGTTTTATTAAAAGCTATTTGTGCATCAGGCTTTTAAAGAGTTACTACAGACTGAGAATATTGAAAATGAATTTGACGTACCTTCCAATAATACACTATTGTGCAATCATTCTTTTAAAAGGTACTTAGTAACGAGTGTCAGTTAATCATGTCTCACGTGTTTAATACGTCACAAAGTATCGCAAAAAGTATATAAAAACTGTTGTACATACATTATTCAAATGTTTGTATCTACAAGTTACTTGTAAAATAAACGAAAACAATAAACAAGAAACTCTCCGGCACACTTCGCAAATCGAAGTATAATAAATAAACTAACAATCTTGGAAGAAGTAACTTAAGTATTGCTTCTGATTGATAATTATATATATACATATCATATAGCAACTTCGAATCCCGTGGTAATTTATACCAACACTTGCTAATTTTTTACATAAATAAATAAAATGCCAGTCTCATCTGTTCCCTACAAGCTTTATACAATAAACAAATATTAACTCATAAGTTGGCCAATTAAAACGATAAACAATGTAGGCTCGTTCAACAATTTTAATTGCGATGTGTGAAATACATACGTTAATACTTTTAAATCATCATCATTCAACGACGCTTTCATTTATTAATTATTTTCCTATTCAATTATTGGTAAAACGTGAATCGGGTTCCTGCTAAATTGATATCCGTAAGGTTACAACGAACTAATTGCAATGACATTCATTCAAGTTAAAGACAGACGAGAATGGAATACAGTAGATGGAAGATGAAACCCCAGCCACATCACACGTAAACAAGGTGTGTTTTCGACCTATTTTTGGCTTTGGACCCTTTTTTTTTCATCTACAGATGATAGTTAGTGATCCGGACGGAATTCGCTATTTAATATGCAGTTTAGATATTACACACAAATTTAATCTGATATTTTATGACTAGGGCAGACATCAAACCTCATTCGTGTACTGATTGCTCAATAATGACGATAATCATATTAATAAGTTCAAATATTTATCTTGTTTCCAATTTAAGCTTCTATATTTCAGGGATAAGAATATTTTTTTTACAATTATAGTCTGTGTTTTAAATACTATATTATAGAAAGTGAAACTTCCATTCGTTTAAAAATTAATACGAAGCTAGTGTAAATAAAACCGTAATAAGTACAGTACAGGTGCTACGCTAGTATTGAAAATCGTAATAAATTACGTAATGTAAAATCGATTCTCGAGTAATTCGAGCCACAAAAACGCCGGATAGAAAACACTCCAATATTATTTTATTGGGCGCTCGGAACGAAGAAAAACTATATTGTTTTCCCGACTCACACACTGACAGTTATTAATGCGGCCTCAGACCGCGTGCTTACACCGCTTCCATACTGATGGAGCGTCTTTTCGTCGACGTTTGGCTTAATTCCTTCCATCTTGTACACGGATACCGGTCGCGGATGTCTTAGACAAATTCCCTATCATCTACTACAAGATGCTACTATGTGTCAGAGATCGTGGGTAGTATACGTACCCTCTCCTTCGATGACCAACATTTGACAACATCAACATTTATGATTATGAAACGTCGACCATGTCTTAATCACGACTGATGAACAGCTCAAAAATCAAGCGCCGATGAATACACACACTAGCTGTGCTAGCGACTTCGTTCCCGTGGAATAGTTCTTTTGGACATCATATTTATTTTTTTTATAAATTATGCAGCTTTATAAATTATGGCTATTAGCAATTTAATCCACAATAAAAGATAGACATATAGTTTTTATAGCCTAAAGACTTTCTTAATAAATGCTCTAATCGAGACAAAAAGAATTTGTCAATGCGAACCTTCTTGATATTAGCGCGTTCAAACAGACAAACTATTCTACTTTATATATTAGTATCGAGATTTTTATTTTTAAATAGATTTACATTGTTTAAGTTGTACAACACTTAAAGGTCGTTTTCCCCTAATGAGAGAGCCTGTTATAGCGAACAACTAGCCTATTATTCCCCTCATCGACAGATATTAATGCACGGTCTCTCGTTCCCGGATCGATGTGTGGTATTAAGTACCCCGGACGCGGTGTCAGCGCTGCGAGGGTTGCATACTGATGCTCGTAACAAGTTCATAATAGATTTTGCGTTTTTCACGCGAAATACGGTTCAATTTTTGTTTTCATCTTTTTGGGAATTGTATTTTTGATAGAGTGTATGATACGAAAAATGAAAATTTGAATATGTATTTTTTAAATTATATCGTATGAAAAATGCTACTGTACGTGTTGCTAGCTGCGCGAACAAAAATTTTGAGATCATTTAAATCATTTAACTAACTAATAAACGTCGATAGAGATTTTTACAAACGAGGCTAGTAAAACGTAAAACGACATAGTTCGGAAAAAATTCACAAAATTTAAACAAGGTAATTAATTATTTCCTCTTATTCCAAATCTAGTACAAATTCCATCTATGTCTACTAGATATGATACGAAGTAAGTACAAAGAAAAAACGACATCAATTAATCAATACTCAACCTTATTTCTTTAGTAAATTGTAACAGGAATACTCGTAATATATCGTGTCGAGGGCTAACAAAAAAGGGTATAAAATAAAACATGATTAAGTCAAAGACACTATAAATTCGAGTAACTGGTCATTACGGTCCGAATAAATCCCGGGACTTACATACGAATTACGATATCCCAAGAAAAATATTAACTTTAATGGCCCCCCCGCCATTGTTATGGCTGAAATAGAGATAGTGATAGAGAGATGTAGAGAAATACGTTCGCAGGTGTTCCTATATCAAAAATGACATGATTTATTATGGCTACGGTATATGAGGCTGCTAGAAGCAGAGTGGCCTAATAATATAAAACATGATTTTCAATAAGGAGGAAAATAAAATAAATTTATATTTTTTCTGAAACATGTTCGATTTCGTCCGAAAGTCTGACTATTAAATGGGTGTAAAGAATATCGAAATTCCATCTAAGTCACGAGACACCGCCCACAGATGAAAAAGACGTGAAGTAGGTAAACAAAATATAATTTCAACCTGAATTTCGACGTAACGAAAAAACATAGCGCGACTGTTAATTTAAAAACAAACATTCATAGTTTCACTTTTTGTACGTGCTGGAAACCTCAAAAAATACGCGGATATGTAAAAGACCCTTTGCCCTTATAGACAATAGACTACGGATCGAGTTCAACTACAAATAGACTGATGACTACGAGAAATAAGACAAAAGAATTTGCGTGTATTTTCTCGTTTTTTTTTAATACAAGTATCGGTCAAAGTAACGTATAAAGTTAGGTAAAATTTAAAGATTAAATATTTTAATATTGATGCCTGAAATTGTTTTCTATTTAAAGTTTGACTAATTTGATTCGCTGAATTACAGTAAAAAACGGTTAAACTCAATTTAGTGTTGTACCCACGCAAAATACGTAGCGCTAAAATTGTTGTACTTGTAAATGCTGGTGACAATCTATTTCGTTGTTTTAAAAATAAGTTCTTAATAGAAACAAAACAGCTGTTAACAATTCGACCAAACAGCGGGCGGGAACGCACCTCAAACGTGGAGGAGATATTTGAGAACTGGTAGTAAATGTAAAATTAGAGAGCTTTATATTTTAACAGATGGTGTAAATTTATATTGTAAGCCCACGTCCGGCAATAGGGGCGAGTTGAGTATGGTACATCGTACTACATTTAACGCATCACCAGCCTGCTATGGTGCTTTCGAGGGAGCCCGGGGAACTCGTGGGGACTCCAAAGTTCACAGCAAAGTATACCTAATCTCAACTACATGAATAAATATTTTTTTATTTGATATGATTTACAATTTGACGATTTCACTTCGTCAGGTTGTGACTCTACGAATATATTAAATATATATTGAAATATAAATATTACGCGTTAACACGTCAAGGTGTGCTCTCATATTTATCGTAAATTAAAAACATTTCTTTAGTTTGGAATATAAAACTTTTGTGTGAAGTGATGTGGTAGTACCCCAGTGCACCGATTTCGCTAATTTTCCTTAATACTTTCTTTATTTTAAGGCAATTTTCATATACTCACGATAATATATATTTTTAATATACCACAACTACCTACATACTACTGTTTACAATGGATGAACTGAAGAAAACCTTGTTGGATGTCTCCGACATGGTGTCTTTGAAGATGGAAGAGTTCAACCAGCGCCTCCAAACAGTCAGGAACGCTCCATCATCGCCAAGCAGTCATGAAACTGAGTCATGCCCTCTAGCTAAGGAGTTTGAAGTGTTCCGTAGCTCGGTTCTATTCTGCCTTCAGAATCTCCAGACTCAAATGGAGATGCTTTTTAAGCTGCAAGACGAGCAGGAAATGCGGAATCGACGGAAGTTCTTACTGCTGCATGGTGTGAACGAGAACAAGGAAGAGAGCCCTAGCACAGTTGCTAATATGATAGCTGTACTACTAAAATTGCCTGAGGTAACCGAAACTAGTTTGAGTCGCTGCACCAGGATGGGTTTTAGAAAAAGCAACACTCCTCGTCCTTTACTAATCAAGTTTCATGATGTTGAAGTCAAAAATAAAATCTGGATGGCTAAGACTAATCTCAAAGGCACGGGCATAACTTTATCTGAGTTCCTTACTAAGACACGCCACAAACTATTCATGGCTGCCAGGGAAAAATTCGGCGTTTCTAACTGCTGGACTCGAGGTGGCTCCATATTCGCTATTGGGGAAGACAAAGAACGTCGCCGTATCACTTCCTTGACAGATATTGATGACATTCCTAAAAGTACCCCTCCCGTGCAAGTGAAGTCTGATCATTCCACCTCCCGTCATGCGAAATTACATACAAAAAAGGCCCCGTCTAAGACATAACAACCACGGTTTAGTGCTATTAATTAAGTTCAGCCTGAGTGTATGCTTAGTGCTTAGTGTTGTTAACGAAATAGTTTAGAAGGTATATAATAGCAGGTAACAGTGTATACATTAATTTAGTAAGCTATTTAAATTGACATATAAATTACAGTTTCTTCTTTTTTTATACTTTGAGTTATTAACATATTTTGTTTTGTTTAATGGTGCAACTCATTGTAAACAATGTCCTATGACAGTTAACTCAGTATGCGCAGGCGCATGCGCAAGTGTTGCCACCACAAAAATTGTCAGCTGTCAGTAAAATTTATAGATTATAACATGACATAGATAATTACACTCTTCGTACTGAAATATCATTACTAGTGTTCTTGTAGTTTTATTTTCGTTATTTAAGAAGCGTTATTTTACTTTATTAACTTTATTTTCGTACCATTCAATGTGTTATTTTTTACTTTTAATTATACCTACTCTGTATAAAACATACTTTAACATTGTGCTTGTAATTTTATTGTATCAATGTTTTAATGTCGGTTAGTAATTAGGGTGCTGTTGCCTGCTTGTAAAATATATAAATTGTGTTTCTTTGATAACTATGTAGCTAGTAGTTGTATTCGATACTTTTAATTTGTGTCAGTATTTTTTTTTATCATTGTTATAATTTGTGTTATCACAATAGGAAAAAGTTTGTATTTTTTATAATTTAGCGGAATGTGCAAGTATTGTATATTATAGTAATATTTAGTCGAGCTAGTTTGTAAATTACTCGTATACAGATTTATTTTTTCTTTGTTTAATTTTTAACTCTATGATTAATTACGATAGTGACAATTTAGATTATGTTTCTCTCTCGTCTTCCGATGAATGTTCGTTCCATAGCGCCGACTCCTCTACTCTTCTCCCATTAGAAGTAACTCTCTCCTCCCTTTTTGATAACTTGCCAAAAAAATTTAATGCTATTCACATCAACGCGCAAAGCATTCCTGCGCATTACTCAGACCTACTATCTTCGTTTATTTCAAATAACATCCATGCTGTATGTGTTTCTGAAACATGGCTTAATCCCTCTCTTCTCTCTCATAATTTTTCTCTTCCTGGGTTTAACTTAATCCGAAATGACAGAGTTGGTATGCGCGGTGGTGGTGTTGCTATCTACTTGCGATCGCACATCCCTTTTACAATCATAAGCCAATCACCCCAGCCGCCTCCATCGAACGCGGCTGAGCATTTACTTGTAGAAATCCTTCTTGCTAAAACTAAAACACTGCTCGGGGTCTTTTATTCGCCTTCAATGTCGGTTGATTACTTTGCAAGTTTCGAAAGTACTCTTGAGAGATTTGTTCCTTTGTATAATAACACATTACTCATGGGTGATTTTAATACTTGCCTTATCAAAGACGACCATCGATCAAAGAAGCTGCTTTCGATTTGTAACTCATTCAATCTTCATAATTTACCACTCAGTGCGACTCATCTTTCACCTGGTTGCAATCCCTCCTTACTTGATTTAATTTTTACTTCCTCTCCTCACCTTATCCACAAACATGGTCAGGTTCCCGCCGTTGCCTTCTCCCTTCACGATCTCGTGTTCACTTCCTTAAATATCAAACCACCGAAACCTAAACCGCCTATTGTTCTTCGCCGCAACCTCAGCGGAATTGATCCGCAAGCGTTATACACTGATGCTTCATTGATTGATTGGAGTGGCATGTATTCATCAGAGTCTTTGGACGCGAAGGTTGATTTGCTTAACGACGCTATCACCTGTCTTTACGACAAACACGCACCATTGAGGCCCGTTAAGTTGAGACATTTACCTGCTCCGTGGCTTACCGAAGACATCAAAATTCTAATTAATAAAAAAAATAGAGCTAAGGCTAAAATGAGAGCGGCTAAATCTGCAGCTGAACGTGATGCTTACAAGAAAGTGCGTAATCGGTGCAACACTCAGTGTCGTGATGCCCAAAGACGCCATATTCACGAATCTGTGGCCAACGGCGATACATCCAAAACCTGGAAGTTCCTAAAGCGCCTGGGTGTAGGCAAACCCTCTCAAACTGTTATTCCCTCCTCTTTTGATTTAAACAGTTTGAATTCCCACTTTACGTCTTCCTCTACCCCTAAAGGCTTTAATTTAGATTATTCTTTGCAAAATATATCATCTCTGCCTATTCCTGATTTTGTTCCTTTTTCCCTTACTTCTGTTACTGAAAAAGATGTCGAGAGGGGCATTTTGTCAATTTCATCGAATGCTGTTGGCTGCGACTTGATTAGTCGTGCTATGATCTTACCCATTCTCCCAATCATCCTTCCTATCCTTGCCCATATATTTAATTATTCTATCTCCTGCAGTACATTTCCCAATGCCTGGAAATCCGGTTTGGTTGTCCCTATTCCCAAAAAGTCGAATCCTACCGATTTCTCTGACTTCCGCCCCATCACTATCCTCCCCTTTTTCTCAAAAGTTCTTGAACGTATTGTCCACCAGCATCTTAGCGAATTCCTTAATAAGAACTCTATCCTTGATCCACTGCAGTCTGGTTTCCGTCCCGGTCATAGCACGTCTACTACTCTCGTAAAGGTCGCCGACGATATCCGCCAGGGAATGGATGGTAGGCAGTTAACTGTATTAACATTATTAGATTTTAGCAACGCTTTTAATGCTGTTAATTTTGAGCTTCTACTTGGCCTTCTCCGTTCTATTAACATTTCTCCATCTTCCATAAACTGGTTTTCGAGTTATCTTTACGGTCGTCGCCAACGTATCAACGGGGGAGGGGATAATATTATTTCTGAGTGGAACAATGTAACGGCTGGTGTTCCTCAGGGAGGAGTCCTCTCTCCTCTTCTCTTTGCGATCTTTATAAACTCCCTAACCTCTCGTCTTGCATCTTGCTATCACTTGTTTGCTGATGATCTTCAAATTTATTCCCAATCTTCACTTGAAGATCTTCCTCTTACTATCCAGGCGACAAATGATGATCTTCGTAAAATAGAAGAGTGGTGTAAAGTTTTTGGCCTCAAAATCAATCCTTTGAAAAGCCAAATTATTGTTATAGGTAGTTCTTATTATGTCTCGAGAGTAGATTGGGCACAGTTGCCCTGTGTTCAAATAGAAAATGTAGCTCTCAACTTTAGTAAATCAGTAAAAAATCTTGGTGTGTACTTTGACCAAACCTTCTCCTGGGCGTCGCATGTTGAGCAAATCAGTCGTAAAATATATGCCGCTTCGAGTATGTTAAGACGACTCAGCAATTTCCTTCCCATTCGGACTAAAACTACTCTAGCACAAACCCTTCTTTTACCACTGCTTGACTATGCTGATGTATGCTCTACGGATATGAATGAAGAACTATTAGATAAGCTGGAACGTCTGCAAAATTTCTGTATCCGATTTATATTTGGACTACGAAAATTCGACCATATTTCTGCGTTTCGTAAAAAGTTAGGGTGGCTGTCCATTCGCCTTCGGCGAGACTCACATGTTCTTCAGCTCCTATACTCTATTCTCTTCGCCCCAAATTCTCCCCCTTATCTTAAATCTAATTTTAAATATTTGGGTCCCTATGGTAGTTATAGTTTACGATCATCGGACCGTCATATTCTTGAGGTTCCTTCTCACAGCTCCAATTTCCAAGGTAAATCCTTTCAAATTACTGCGATCAGACTATGGAACGCCTTACCCGTTTCCATACGCATGGCTCCTTCTCTCCCATCATTTAAACGGCTGCTTTATAAACATTTCCTGTCATCTGTGTAAAGTCACTATCTATTTATTTTAAATATATTTAGTCCCTTCGTTTAAGTTAGTAAACATGTAACCTTTTTAGATCTGTATGTTTTTATTTTAAGTTCTGTTTTTTTTTTGTTTATGATTATTTATTGTTTGTATTAATTTGTTTCGCCTACCTTGCACATCTCAATTTCTTAACATTTCATAACTTAAGGTTGCCTGGAAGAGATCGCTTGTTAGCGATAAGGCCGCCCATTGCTCTCCATTCTAGTATATAGGTTTAATTTGTAATATTTTTATTTTTTGTGCAATAAAGAATAAATAAATAAATAAATAAATAAATATATATATATAAACTCGCTATAAAGTTTTGAAACGAACGCAGGCGTTAGAACGCTTAACATTGCCAAATGGGACCAAATCCCTAATTAGGCAACGCCAAGACTGTTCTGTCATCTATCTCCCGAACTCGTTAGTTTGTATTACATCAGACCGCTTCGATTCCCGAAATGACGTTGCAGATTCCGCCCTAATTCCGGGTCGGATATATAAATTATGTTTGTGCTTACGCTTGTATGTCATAGCGATTTGTTCGCGTCATTAGGTCAACGTCTTCCTAAAAGTAGTGAATTTGAATAACAATGAAATAATCACACTGTATTTTTGCAACGTTATCTTTTTCAGCAAGTCTATATTTTTTAGGTAAACACAAAAATTATATTTTAACAAAAGCGTGGCTAATTTAGGCAAATCATTGACAGCTCTACTTTCTATTATAACATGTCATTTACTAAAAACATGGTATTGTTTTTGTTTAAATATATCTAGTATATACGCAACGTAAAAACTAAATATATTATAGAATAAAAATATTGTTAGAAAACTAAGGAATACGTTTGCTGAAACTCCATGTCATTAACCCTCTTAATAAGTGATTTCCAACCTGTCTCTTTGAAATATAAATGCGCCAAGAGCAAACGCGTCGAAGGGTGTTTGGCCCATCACGCCACAGTTTAGCATACAAATAAACCTTTCTCTTCTATTTGTGTGAGAACCCGTTAAAACTAAAATAGACGTAACACCGCTTTGGGGTTGAGCGATTATCACTTTCGTTAGTGGGTTATTTCATTATACCACGAGCCTTTGTTGAAATTTCCGGATTCGAATCGAGGCGAAATAGTTTTAACACCATAAAATTATTAACTAGCCTGTTATACATAGACAAGATTAAACATAAAATTTTATTAAAACGCCTTTAATATACTTAAACTGCAGCCCGAAATTAACGTATATATTTCGCGTTTTAAATCGTTAACAGTGTTTTATTTAAAAGTGTAATTTATATCTGCGTAAACTACCAAGGATATTCAAACAAAAAATATTTTTAAGGTACTGCAGTAGTAAATGCAATGTTTCAGTGAAATAAATTATTTAAATTTAATATTCTTCACATAAATACTGTCTATAGTTTACGCGAGTAGTACACATTTAAATAAAACACTTTAACGGTTTAAAACGCGATATATTAGTTAAACTTATTTGAAAATGATTTTTAACTTCGGCCCGACGTTTCGGATGCTTTGCAGCAGCCGTGGTCACGGGGAGACTAAAGATGGAGGATGTCTCAGACGTCAAAGTAAAGAATTGCTACGCTAGCGCCATCTGTTCCGTCGAAGTTCCGTCGTCTTACACACCTTAACTCAATTCACAATAACATTAAGTTTACAATGGAACAGGAGGACAATAACACACTACCTTTCTTAGACATTTTAGTAATTCGTGATGAACACGGTAATATTGGGCATACCGTCTTTAGAAAAACAACCCATACAGATAGGTATTTGAACGGTGACTCACATCACCACCCCAGCCAACTTAGTTCTGTCGGAGTATCTTTGTTTCAGAGAGCCCGCCGTCTCTGTGATGCTGCCCACTTAAATGAGGAGTTACAGCATGTCAAGCAGGTCCTATGCAAGAACAAGCTGAGAGTCCCTCCGCAGCATCCCAGGAACAGGAACAAGCCACCCACAGTCAAACGTCAGCCCGCCTACCTACCATATGTGAAGGGAGTTACAGATAGAATTAGCAGAGTCCTAAATCGAGCTTCTATTGACACAATTTTCAAGCCGCACAAGAAGATTCAGCAATTCCTGAAACCAAGCAAGTGTACTATCCCTTTACAAGATGCAGGCGTTTACAGACTGGATTGTGATTGTGGCCTATCCTACATCGGCCAAACAAAGCGTAGCATCTCAAACAGAATTAAAGAACACGTCGCGGATATAAAACATAAACGTCTCTCCAAATCTGCGGTATGCCAACACTCATCAGAAGGGCCCAATCACTACATTCGCTTTGACCAACCAAAAATCCTCGCAAAGGAGAGTCGATTTTTTCCAAGATTGGTACGCGAAGCAATTGAAATCAAAAAACACCGAAATTTCAATAGGGAGGACGGCCTCAAACTATCAAACACCTGGGATCCCATATTAAAAACTCTGGATCCCAATAAACAGCATACCAGCAAACGCGAAGACACCGTTAGTCAATTCTGTAAGGACCCGGCCAGTTTCGCCAAATACCAACTTCGACGGAACAGATGGCGCTAGCGTAGCAATTCTTTACTTTGACGTCTGAGACATCCTCCATCTTTAGTCTCCCCGTGACCACGGCTGCTGCAAAGCATCCGAAACGTCGGGCCGAAGTTAAAAATCATTTTCAAATAAGTTTAACTAATATATCGCGTTTTAAACCGTTAAAGTGTTTTATTTAAATTCTTCACATATGCACATATTGATATTATTTATTAAAAATGTTTTTGATTATTTGGTATTTTATCATTGTTATACAAACTATTGCAGTCGTTACCTGAAATAAAAGTATTCAACTGGATCAGCCATCGAAGACATTATTTCAGAGTCATGTTTAATAATTTAGACGACATGATTATTCATTAATCGTAACAGTCTTTTTTAGTGACGGAAATACAAAAAAGACTGAAACATAGTTATAATACAATTCATTATCACTGAAACAAGAATACGTTTTAAGCCTACAGAATTGGCAAACTCGTCATATAGCTTTTTACACTGATATGTACAGTTAACACATTACATATATTGGAGCCAAAACTCATCCAAATAAAGCACGGAAGATCTAGCTACCTAAGATGACAACAAAAACAAATAAGTTAACTCATATTAAAAGTACATATTATTCATTAGATAACTTGGATGTTTCGTTTGAAGGTGAGGTCGTAAAATTAAAGAAGCCTTCCCCACTTTCAACCATCGGTTAAGAAGCAATATTTCTAAAGTTACCGACCACTCCGCCGAAGCTTTAAAATGATAAAGTGAACGTTTCTTTGAGTTCCGCCGTTTGAGGCGTCTTTTATTCAACTTATTGACAGTTTTTGAGCTTGTTAAACCCCTTAATAAACGATGTGAAAAGATGACAGCGTTCTTAACGTCCAAAACGAGTCGTACAATTAAATTCAAACTCTATTTGTAGAGACCTAAGGTTTACTGTACATAGTAAACTGATGATTTTAACGTGTCTAGTACAAATGCATTGGTTTGAAATTAAAGTTTGACAGTGATTTTTCATATCATCATTTTAATGAAAATAGTATTAGTGAATTTTCGCAATTATATTGTTAAAATTACCAAGTGTGTAAACATGTGACGTGGTAGTCATTTTAATACGTAATCGCTTTTCTTAACACAGTGTAGCCGGGACTCAAAATCTCTCCAGTATATTAAGACCAATTATATATAATATAAAAGACACTAAGAAATGAAATATATTCATACTTCTTTATTAGAGACCGGGACAGATACACTATTTATTTAAAGATTTTAAGGTACTCATAACGTAATAATGTATGAGTAATAATCAACGGATCGAAAATCCGTTCCCAATATATTTCTAACTTAGTAACTAGACTTTGTCTATCGTCGAAAAACTGGATAAATGGGTGGCAGGAACATTGTAAGCCTAACCAAGTGTTTAACCACTGTCTCTAGATGAAAAAGTATAAAAATGTTCTATGAAGGAAAATGAATTTGCTAGGTCTATGCACGCAAACCATTTCTCTTTGCAACAAATCCAACGAACAACAAGCGATGTATCTCCCAATTAGGTGACACGAAATTTCACTCTGAAGTAAATCTATTTAGCTGGCCGCGAAACGTCAGTCGATTGTTGTATTGGGATATGTTTTTCTATTACAATTACATCAATAACTTCTAAATACACAGAAAACGAAGACAAAAATCTTTATTAATCATGATTGATTAATAGTCCTTTTTTGAAAGATAGTACTGTTATACCCCTACACAGAATGCCAACATGCAACCTTGTATATTTGAAGGCACCAGATATGCAATGCATGTTATGATACAAGGAACTAAAGGGGAGCAGGGGCAGTGTCGTTCAATTCATCACAGTGTCAGGTCGTCATTAATTAATTCTATTTTTGTTTCTTTCAAGTGTAATAAAATATGTTTCTTAAAACTAAACTTTCAATTTTCGTATAACACTACCGTGAAATAAATATAACGTTTTAAATTTCATTGACTATATAAATGAATCTAATAGCGAACAACATTTTTCTAAAATAGTAAATAATAAGGACTTTAAAAGTACTGTAAAGGTATACACTATCATACTAATAAGTGTTTGTTTGTTTAAACGCGCCAACCTCAGGAACGACTGATTCTAATTGAAACATTCTTATTGTATTGAATAAACTATTTATCTAGAAAGGTTCATATCATTCTGCGACCGATAGGTGCGAAGGCACAGAGGGAAATGTAGAAAAAACGAGGAACATTATTCATGTATAATAACTTTTCTTACAACGTTTCCTGCGCTGCGAAAACGTTGAAAAAGAAAAGAAATGTAAAAAAATATGTATGAAATACTGTCTATAGGTAACGCGAGTAGTACACATTTAAATAAAACACTTTAACGGTTTAAAACGTCAACAAAAAAAACATTTTCAAATAAGTATATATCGCGTTTTAAACCGTTAAAGTGTTTTATTTAAATATGTATGAAAATATGATTCTTCTTTAAATGCTCTTAATAATGGCGGACATCGACACAATATGAGTATATGTTTTAAGATTAACTGTCAAGAACGACGCGACGGGACGCAGACGACTGCATGGGAAACAGATTTTAAAAGCTCGTTTGCAAAAATAATATTATGATGCCCAAAATAACTATTCCACGCGAAGTCGCGGGCACAGCTAGTATAACATAAATTGAATACGAATGCATATTTTTATTTTGTGATTTAACAAAAAGGGGATTTTCCAAATCCCCACAATTACTCGCCTTGCTTTACTGGGTTAAGTATATTAAACAATGCATAATCTCGGCTCACCCTTAGATAAATATAATACACCCCGCATCAAAGCGTATTTCTATTCAGTTTGTAATATTACTTCACATAAATAATCTCCCAGTAGAGAATAAGCCCCTACATTATATACAAGATTATTGCTAACCCCGAGATAGCAAGCTTCCTGAACCTGCCACAGACTGTTGTGAACAGTGCGCAACATCGAAGCAGTATTGCTGTGAAATGAGCAGATAATATTGGAAAATCTAATTTACAATAGCGGGTTCCGTTTTATTACTGTGCCAAATCACCAATTAAATACTGTCAGTACTTTAAGCGAGTAGTACAAATTTGAATAAAATACTTTAACGGTTTGAAACGCCAAATATATAGAAATAATTGTGGCCACAAGTTTAGGATGCTTTGCAGTAGTTAAAATGTTTTAATTATATAAGCAATTAATTGTGATGAATTATTTATGATTTTTTACAAATCATTTTAATCAAATTTCAAATGTTTCTTCCAATAGATTTATGACAGCGTGTGGAAGTGCAACTATTTTCTCTGTAGCTCATGGGGCGAACACACATCCTTGTCCGTTCATAGATAGATTTAAGTTCGACTTCTGTGACCATATTATCTCGCCTGTAATTATAACAGATCAGTGAAACGGACACATGAATGTGTTCGTCTATGCCCCACGGGGGAAAACGAGAGTTCACTTTTTTCATAACCGACTGCACTTGTAAGTAGAGCCAATTAGTTTCATAAAGCGCATATAAATATGTGGGCGTGTTCGCTTGTACAGAAATCCCTCTTACTCGTCCGGAGTAACGCCTTTATTAATTGGTACGTAAGCTTTTTAATCAGTGTGTAGTGAAGTGTAGACTCATTAATTGGGATATGCTTTTACCTACAGTGCACCTGTCTTGTCGAATATCTGTTTTTCAAAGTCCTATATGAATCATAGCAAGTTTCGATATTTAAAGATACCCAGAGAAAATACTTACTTGTAGATATATATTTATATAAATTCGCACTACTAAGTTCATACAGTAGTATTACTTAGACTACAGTATTAATATATTATACGACAACGAATTTTCACTAAGATTAAACAAATAAAGTTGAACGAGTGATAAATAAGTTACAGTACAGTTACAACAGTATAAAATATAAAAAAAAAAATAGAATCCAAAAGATAACAAATAATTATGTATAAGTTAATTTATTCGAGAAAAGTGAGTAAAAAGTTTTCGTAATTTTCCTACTCATATATCGATTTCCTCGCAACAAAATTGTTATATGAACTATCATAGGATCACTCCGGAGAAGGAAATATTTATGAAACTAAAATTCAGTGGCTTTCAACTAAATAAATAAACTTAACACTACCTACCAATTATTTATAAGCCAATAACCGACGAACTGAAAAGTGTCACTTACCTACACGTCTATTTAATAAATATAAAGTTAGTTTAACCATTTTTCAGTTCACTTCATACTTATTAATTAAAATAGTTTTGTTAGTTCACTCTAATAAAGTCTAAACAGATTAACGTGAAATAAAAAACATCGATTCTTCAATAAAGCAATCAAAGTTAGTTGGGAATGAACGAATGAACGATCAATTTGACGGATCACTATCATTCATCTCGAGGCCCCGACCATTCGTGATTATTAATTACATTTTACGGAATAACTCACTCGTTTTATTTCAGCTTGACAATTAAATGGAAATTCGTAAGAATAACAAAATTGATCTAACTAAGAAAATATAAACAGAAGGTTTTTTTAACTGTGTACTTATGTGTGTGACTATATTGCGATTGGTTATTGAATAGGTTCAATGCAACGCATTTCTAGAGAAGTTAGAGAAGAACACATTATAAGATAATTATTTTCGTCATATTTCAAAGACTTATTCTCAAGAACTACTAGTTCGAATTCATTGTTGTGTTGGATAGAAGTTGGTTATTTAGAGAGATAGCAAGGCCTTAGGCTAAAAACCATCACTCTGCGACTAATAGGAGCGAAGAAACAGTGGGAAATGTTGAAAAATCAGGGGAAATTATTCACCTTTGAGGGTTTCCGTGCCGTGCATTGCGAAAACGATTCAAGGTGCTCAAATAATATGTATGAAATAATGATTTCTGTTTATATGATCTAAAAAATGCCCACGACAGTCTCAGGGCTTTCAGCTTTAATTATAAAGGTGGTTTGCTAATTTGTTTTTCATAATGTCCAAAATTGAACTTTTCTACGCGGACAAAGTTGTTTATTTATTTATTTTATTTCACACTTCAGCTTAATAATATTAGTATAGATGTGCTATTTGATAGGGCTACCTTTAGTAACTGTTGCAATTATATTATAAATAGGATATTTTTATGTGGTAGAATGTCAGAATTTGGTCTGACGAAGTTTGGACTTGACCTTCCAGTAACTTGCTCACTTGTATAGTGACTCGTTTCGAGTTGGCTCCAGCCCAACTGACGTTCCTGTATTCCTTGTCACTTAGTTCGCAGTCACATATTAAGTCTTGATGTAATTTAACGAGAAATTTACTAATTCAGTGAAACTGTTTTATACACAGGACCCTTTTATGATGCAAGGGTAACCTTTATTTCTTTTTATTTATTTTATTTGGCAACGAAACAAACAGTCACATACAAAACAATAGATTACTTAAAACCTTAAACAAATAGACCTAAAGTTTCACCTATTTATACATACAACATATTTTATAAAACGCTTTAACGGTTAAAATGCGAAATATCTGTCTGTTCTGTTAAACTTATTCAAAATATATTTAAATTATACCGACTTACGGATGCTTTAGAGCAGCCGTGGTTACGAAAGAGACTACAGATGGAGGGTGTCTAATGTGACAGTAAAAACTGCTACGCTAGCGCCATCTGTTCCGACGTAGTAGGTTACTACTCGCGTTAATTCCAGACAGTATATCACTGATCGATTTCCTCCTCAAGGAAGTAGGTAATCGACTGTGTCATTTATTCGGGTCATATATCGGTGTAATATTGGAAATTCTTAACTTGTCTACGGAGTTAAAATTCATGTATTCATTCACGCGTAATGTTATAGTTTTATAAGCTTACATTAAAGAAATTAAAAATGGCTATTATATATATTTTGTCAACAATTCTACGGATAATGTTTTAGGTAATCTGAGCTACATGTAATATTTAGCCAATATTGAAACTACGGGGCACTTCTTTTAAAATACAGTAAAATAAAACTCTTTTAACGGTTTCTAAGGCGAAATATTTAAAAAAAAAAACATTTTTGACAACGGTCCGCCTTTCGGATGTTCGCAGCCTGTGCCAACGGCTGCTGCCGCAAGTTAATATACTTCGTGTTTAAATGGTTTTAGTATAACTACGGACAATACTTAAACAAAGTAATATTACGAACTGCTCAAGCGCTATTACCACAACATTCGATAAATATTGGAATTCTAACAATGATGGTACTATGCAGTAGATTGCAAGCCACGACCGCTTTCAAGGAATAAGTACTTCACACTGGCTAAGTTACGACTTGGCAGTTTAATCTTTGCTCGATGCAAGCAGTAATAGTTAACATATGAAATAGCTATTCGACGTAGTCTCTCTTTATAGTTCTATGTTACTCTGATCGTTTATATCGGCAGTTGGATGATCAAATTCGTGCGACTGTTTGATCCAAGTTTTTTATATTTGTAGCCACTTAGTTAATCGTGTTGTAAAGCATTGCGTTCTGCTAGTTCGAATCCCAGGTATAGTATATTGGTTCGGTCCGGCAAATAGTTAAATTTCATAATGACTTTGTAACCGCGATTACTTAGATCATAACGCAATCGATAAACTTTTTAGTACTATTGCCATATAAAAATATAATCTATACTAATCTCAGGTACTACTGGCTCGAATCGAAAAATTCTTTTGGTGTTGGTAGTCTATATGCATGAAAACTTTAATATTTTTCACATGTTCTTGCACATGAACGCGCTAATTAATTTAAAATTGAATAAAATTTCAAATCAGCCAGATGTGACTCGGTAGCTCAATTGGTAGAACACGGAACGCTGACGATGCCGGTTCAAGTTCTGCCCGAGTTGAAAATTTCTATAAAACATCGCAATGCCCTTTTAGTAGCGAAATAACAGCGGGAAATGTGAAAAAAAAACGGGGAAAATTATTCAGCCTTATTGTCGTTGCGTACGCTAGGACAACGGTTCAAGATACGCAAAAAAAAAATTAAAGAATGATTCCTCTTTTATGATCTAAAAAATGTCCGCGACAGTCACTAACAGCTACAGTTTATAGAGATGTGAAGGTTTGCAAGAACAAATTTTGATGCCTAAACTAACGCTAGCTATAACTGTTCTAATATAATAATAGTCATAACTATTCTACGCAGACGAAGACGATGGCACAGCTAGTAGTAGATATATGAACATTAATCATTAATGTTCATTAAAACAATCCAATTGTTGGTGCTGACTGCAGCGTTCCGTGCTGACGCTGCACGGTAACGCTAACGATGCCGGTTCAAGTCTTGCCCGAGTCAAAAAACGTTTTCAATTTATTTGCGATTTTTAAACTATACATATAGTGCCTTCATGTGCAATAACATGTAGAAAATAATAAAGTTTTCAAACAATCCAATTTTATCAAATTTAAACTGCACATACTTTACTTGGTTATATATATTGCGCTGTGTTTAAACGTTAGTTTTGCTAATTTTCTAACATTTCAGTTGAGTTATGACCAAATTTAACAGTACCCATGGTTTGGCAGATACTCAAAATGACTCTAAACGGTTCACTGTAAGCCTAAATGCATATTGTCGGCCCACAAAATTGTCGCCAAAGAATCAATTAATAAATCTTCTGTATGTTGTTTAAGTATATAAATGATATAATCGGGCTCTGCTCAACTTCGTGTAGCGCAGATGGACAACAAAGGCGTAGACTTTCAACAAAACATTACATACCTCTGGTAGAGTGATAGAGTTCTGATTTACGGTCACTATTATAGCGGCAAAAGAAATATAAATTGGATCGGGTGTATAAACTTAAGTCACCATGTAGTTCACCGATTTTAGAGAACGTAAGTAAGTATTCTTTACACGCACTAGACTCGCGGGAACTATTACAAAACAAGAACGATTGTAGCTTCTCAAATACGAGGGCGTTGTATCTTATTTCTACACAATTAGCAGTCACATATCAAAATAAGAACTTTGCACAAGCGACTCGCACGAATGACACCAAAAAGCGTCTGACAGCGCGCGCTGACCCAATTGGGCCTAATTCGTGTCGCAAAAAAACATAACTACCCCCAAAACATTATGGATCATAAATTGCATTGAAATGTTTTTTCAGGATATCTCAAGTCAGCAACCAACTCGCTTGATTGTTAACATAGTATATATTCAGTAGTTCAATTCAATTCAATCTATGCTTTGAATCGTTAAGTAACTTAACCAGTAAGAAACAGCTTTCGCTCCAAAAAAGCATTCAAAAGATATACTAGAATATTTCTTATTGTTTATTGAATCTAATTTTTCCAAATAAATGTAGTAGTAAGTACCACAATAAACGAGTACATGGTTTTATACAAATTAATTTGTTTGATCCGGTTGAGTCTAACCTAATCTGTTGCAGTCACCCGGTTATGCGTTCGGCGATTAATTTTTATTTAGAGAGACCGGCTATGGCACAATAATTCAAGGGATTACCGAATTAGCGGGGCCTCCAGGTGGGCTTTCTAATTACAACCTTACCTGTTATTCGGAGAATCAAATATTTAACCCCTTATAAATTACTCCGGGGGGAATCTTGACGTAATGAATTGCTTACATTTCCAGAAATCTACATCGTTGCTTTGTTTTTAAGGCCGGGTTTTGCGGAATCTCTCGAGAACAACTTTTTTCAGAGAGGGGGTGTGTTTGTATATTAATTACTGAAGAATGTTTCGTTTCTTGGGCCTTTACAAATAGAGAGATAGGTCGTAATTGGTAAATATATTTTTTCGGAGCGTACATAGAGGTAAGCGGCTCTAAGAGCTATGACAAACACACGCATAGAGAAGTGAAGCGAAAACACAATGGTGACATTAATATCGGTTCCGCGGTTAATTACTGCTCGCAGGCACACAACCACACGACGCTCCCTCACTTGTTAGTTAGACGCGGGATCAATAGAGCAATTATTTTTTCCATAGATACGTCCCTCATTATCTGCCTATTTTGCTTATTTTCCGCGACTTTCTTTGTTTTATAACTTCTGTTTCCGCTTGCGATGTTGATTAAAAAGGAGCATCGAAAACTCAAATGAAAACTGAACTAGGATTTATTTATATAATATGTTTCTAATATGCCGTAAGTTGTGTCTTTTACTGACACGTACGCACAATTTCAATATGATATTTAATTTAATTATTTTTCTTAAGTAAAATTATCAATATAACGATTATGTCACCGCGTGACCACGGCTGCTGCAAAGCATCCGAAACATCGGGCAGTAGTAAAAATAATTTCCAAATATGTATAACCTATATATTATATCGCGTTTTAAACCGTTAGTGTTTTATTTAAATGTGTACTACTCGCGTTACTACAGATAGTATTCAGTATTACGATTTATTCAAAAACTATAGAACAAACGAATACTGATCGTAAATGCTATCGGAAGAACACAACACATACTTAATACGTAGGATAATATGTCAAAATGGCTTTTTTATTTTCATTACGATACGGAGAAGTTTTACACAATATAGAAAATCTAATAAATACCTAATACTGGAATTAAAACCGGAATTAAAACTTGGATTAAAGCAATATCGTGCAAGCAAATCTCTGATAATAATTTCGCATCGCTAAGTCTTATCTCGTCTTGCAAAAACTTTCATAAGCAAGTAATGAAAGCAACACACATAGCATACATACATTCATCACACACACTAATCCGTCCAATTTTCTCCACAGCTGGCCTGGAATTACGTAGGGTTACCAGAAACGTTACTTTATGTTTGCCCATAAAACCTTTTAAATGAGGCGTTTGAGAAATGCTTTCAATAAGGCCTGTTTTAAATGTTTGTACTTTAACCTAGATATTTTATGGAGGTGACGACAATCTTTACATCTGAAAAAATCTACTTCAGATAGGAAATAGTTCCCGGCTTGGCTTACGAGCCCACGACCACAGCGTTCCGGAGACACCGAGCAAGTAGTAATCCCTTCCTTATCGTTTTATCGGAAGTTGATTTTTAATATATATATAGAGCTAGTATATCTACAGCGTATTGAAATGTGAAAATAATAACGTATTAAACATAAAAAGTAATTTTTCAATTTAGTAATTATCTATACTAATATTATAAATGCGAAAGTAACTCTGTCTGTCTGTCCGGCTTTAACTCCAAAACTACTCAACTGATTTAAATGAAATTTGGTACACAGATATTTTAGAGCCTGAGAAAGGCTACTTTTGCCAAAAAAGGGTTGATAGGGGTAGAAAAAGGGGATGATAGTTTGTATGGACATTCGAGGTTTTTGAAGCTAGAACAATGAAACTTTCTTTTTTGGCACAGCTAGTCCTTTATAAAACAAGTTAGCAAGTAAGGAAATATATCCAGAAAAGTTGTGTGTAATATGTGCTATTCAAACCATTTGTACATTTTTTTTAATTATATTAAACTTGTTTTATAGATTGAAGGTAGCTTTTATTGAGATAGAACTCGTCGAAAGAAAAATAGACTGACCAAAATCATCGCGTGCGCTTGGGTTATATTTTATAATTGGACAAGATCAACGCCACATATTTTATACCTTCGGGGAAAACCGGAAGATTTATACGAATTATAGTCGTGTGGAAATGAATGTGAGACAGATAAATACGAGATTTGCTGACCCCTGAGAGGTCTTGCGGTTTGGGGAATTTAGTTTAAGGGCCTATATATAAGACAATACATATTAATATAAGCTCATTAGAAGTGAAACCTGTATTCCGAAAAACGTTAAACTGTAGCTCAATTACCTATAAATTAAGCATACAACAAATAGTACTATATTCGGGAGTATACCGAATATTTTGGTCTAACTATTCGGTCAGATTTTAGCTTCAAAATTAAACACATGACATTAAAGATTCTAGGAAGTAATCGCCTATTTGGACGTATTTTGAAAATGAAATAGGTGACTTAAAAAGTGCCGTATGCATACTATGCAAATAAAAAATTCCTCGTGGTGGCATCGGTAGAAAAGCGACAGCACGGGGCTATTTAATTAATCAATTTGTCTTTAATTTTATGAATTATCAATATAATATTATTATATAACAAAATAGATAACTTAAGTATTCGGTATTTGGCTGTGAATCGTATGGTATCGAATATTCGTAGTAAACCTACTTCAAAATCTAGCAATAAAAGGATATAGATTTATTTTTATTTACCCCTTTTTAGGTTATAACTAGGCCTATTTCAGGCAGTATTTTGAATATTGCAACCTTAACGCTAAAGGCATAGTACGTGTTCACTCACATCAAGAAGGATTAACCATCTCTTGTTTGTTTATCCGCCTTGACTTGAGAATTGTGCTTGAAGTACGGACAGCAACGAAAATCAGCGCCTTGTGCATACATTTCATGTGCTTTCATATTCAAAGCTCAGATTTGTTTTATCGAAGTTTAAAAAATAATTATACTCGTATATATATCTTATTCACGAATGCACACTCTTGGCATCCACACTCTCTATTCATTTATTTTATAATATGAAATTGTGTACAAACAAACATTGTACTTCTATCGAAGACAATATATTACATAAGAATATTTATAAAGATTATACGTATTAATTATAAGATTATATTTATTGTTGTTATTATTTTATCAACAAAGGTATGATATTGAATTAACTTATTAAAAAAATATTTTAACTACGGCCCGACTTTCGGAGGCTTTGCAGAAACCGTCGTCGCTTTTTAATAAAACTGCTTAAATAAGTTTAACTAACATAGTTCGCGTTTCAAAGCGTTGAAGTGTTTTATTAAAATGTCTACTACTCGCGTAAACTACAAACAGTATTTAAATGTATGATAGTCATTTCTAAATTTTGACAGACAAACAGGTCGAAAACGAAAGTTTCGCCAAACAGCGAATAGTACTCGTATAGTCACGCCAAAGTCTATCATCATTTTACCGGCAACGAACTTCCTGCTTTGAACTAAACCGTCACAACCAAACTTGTCTTGTAAGTTACATACTAAAAAACGTTGTGGTTATATAAATTAAAAATCGATAATATTGACTCAATAGCTCAAACGGTTAGAGCAGCAGCACAGAACGCTGATGATGCCGGTTCAAGTCCTGCCCGTGTCTTAATTTATTTATATAGTGCCATCATGTTCAACAAAATATAAAAAATATCAGAGCTTACAAACATTGCCGGTGTAATGAATCTAGATTCTGGCAACCTTATATCGTTTTGCGTGAAATCACCCAATAATTTACGAATGTGACATATTTTCGTCGTTGCGTTGTATCGAGATAGATTGCGTATCGGGCTAACCCTCAGTGGAAGCGATTCTTCTTAGGAATATCCTCGTCAAGCGATGCGTGTACTGATTCAAAGAAAAGTACTTTCGTCGTGTTTGATATATAGTCGTATCTGAGGCCGATTTTTATAGAATATCGTCATAAAATGAGAAATATTAAAATAATTGCCACGATGGTAAAATTAGTATTCCTTTTCATTAATATATATAATTTCAGCGGGCTCGTTGAGGTAACAGTAGTAATGCATTAGGCTAATAATCATAGGGTTCGATCTTCACTGAGGCCAACATGTTAGACTTTAAGAGGTGATAAGAAGGTTCTGTCCGAGTCATGAGGCACCATCTTAGGACACACAAACCAAAAAAATAAAACTTTTACAGGTTCACTTGGAACTAAAAAAAGAAGTCGAAGTTCCATCAATAAAAAAAATACCAATTTGGCAGTCGAACGCTAAATAAAAGTCATATTTTACGTGAACGCATTCAAGAGCAGTACAAGCGACGCGTCCTAAACTTGCGCATATAATAAAATATGACTTCGTTAGCTAGCGGTTGCCGCAAAACCTTTCAATTGCTTGAGACATTTGTTTCGCAAACTCCTTACTTCGACACAAAAGAGTTCTTAAACAGCGTTATTTCGGCGGCGCTAACCAGCTCATAACGAAATTAATAATTATAACAGCCAGTTTCTCTTCATAATAATTAGTAGTTTCAAAAACGTATTCACTGAAGTTGGACGTGTGCCAGACAACGTGAATGCCTTAGCGTGTACAAACTCGGCTATTGTTCATTATTGGTGTGCTGGCTGGCTTTACTCGACTGCGTTTCGAGTTTAAATAAAACACTTAAACGGTTTAAAACGCGATTTATATTAGTCAAACTTATTTTAATTATGGCAAATAGCAACTACGACGGAACAGATGGTGCGTAGCAGTTTTTACTTCGACATCAGAGACACCCTCCAACTTTAGTCTTCGAGTGACAAAGGCTGCTGCAAAGCATCCGAAACGTCGGGCCGAAGTTAAAAATCATTTTCAAAAGTTTAACTAATATATCGCGTTTTAAACCGTTAAAGTGTTTTATTTAAATGTGTACTACTCGCGTACTTAAAAGATTTCAGAATACCTAAATCCAAGACAAATTATCACGCATATTTTTCAATTATAGAGGAGGACAAACAAGCGTGGGGTTCCCACGATGGTAGGACGGGATTTCGTTATCGCCACACATTTAATACCCAGATTTCCATGTTTCAGAAAAATTACAAAATTGTTGAACAGGTGGGGATCAAATCCACGATCCTTGAATTATTAGCTTTACATTGCCACCATTACACCAACGAGACCGTCGGAATCCGTCAAGCCCGTATCTTAATAACAATAAACAAATAAAAAACACATTTGTTTAATAAAAACATTGTTATACTGTAAAGCTTTCTTTTTCACCTCTCAAAGACTAACGACCCCGATGGGACTGAATTCCTATACACAAATGTAGTTAAATATTATGAGCATAAATAAACATGTTACTTCGTGTTCCTCTACTTAAACAGAGCTATTCGGGGTTAAGTTTATATATAAGTTTATATACAGAGTGATTTTATGAGAAAATACAAATTTCAATAAAATACCTTCATTTCATTCAAAACGTGAAATATGATACCGACTATAAACCCCGACATTGGTTGGCTAAGCAAGAAATAAAGCTTAATCCCACTTGCCTGTAAACAAAGAGTCGAAAAGAAACAGGCAACAAATATAAACAAATGAGAATATTAAACGGATTAAAACGGAAAATAATGTGAATTTATAGGTAATTAATTAATTGGGATATTCATTTGTGTTTCAATAGTCGCCATCACTATTATTGACATTGTTTTTAATTTACAATTAACCTACAACTCTCTTCTTCGTCTTGCTTTAGAATCACCCTTTAATATTTCTCCGGCAAACACGAGTGTTATGCGTATTTACCTTGAATACATTAGAATATATTATCAGAACAAACTTACACGCTAACTACTGTCGCGGGCAAACAGTAACTTAATTCGAGTGCCGAAGATAGCTTGATGGCACAATCACGGTAAATTTTTAAGTAAATGTTCGTTAATTCGTGAAAGTACTATACTAGTTATTTTATACACTTTCTGAAAGTCCCGTTTAAGTAAGCGTGCTTGGTAATGTCGATTCCAACTGGGACCAATAATGTTTTTAAAATAGTATATACACATTTTTCTGAATCCTAATAAACTTCATCTTGAAAATATAGATATTAAATGGGTTGCAGGAATATCGAAATTCCGAAATATATTTCTATAGAATAAAGCGATGATCACTGTTGCGGTTAACATGGCTAATATTATAGCCATCTATCAGAATTCAATTAAGATTATTTGATAAACCTGTAGGAGTCGATATGATACGGTTTGGGTCTATAATTATATAATAAGATTAGTTCATCAGAGGTAATAACATTATTAATTATACTGTTAATTAACTCGTGTACCAGAAGGTTCTAGGCATTGGGTGTGTAATTTATGACCTAGGAGATTATTTAGCGAAAGGGCCGTTGTTAAATAAAAGGTTTTCTGGCCGTTGACGGTACAAAAATTTAGTTAAATGTGTTATTAATTTTAATTAATTAAGCATAAAAATCTTTTCTATATTCCTAATTCCTATAATAAGCGTTTCTCTTATTTTATAGGAATTAGGAACCCACGTCAAAAAGTATTTAATGTTGTGTTTTGTTAGATGTACAGAAAACACGGAAGAGATTGGAGGTCTGCCAAAATGGAATAGAACTAACTGTATTAGGTGTAAAAGTAAGTAAATTAAATACGAGGATACATTCAAAGGGAAACAAAGAAAAAATGGTCAAAATTAATTTGAGAGTGGTACCCGAGAGATAGAAATAGAAACAAGGAAAGAAAAATTAAAAGATGAGAAGATCTGCAGGCCAGGCAAAATGGAAAAGAATGACTAAAGATAGATATAAAAGGAAGTTGTTATGTTTGAAATACAGCCTGTCGACGGACAGACAGCGACGTCTGAGGTCATGGGGTTCCTTTTATATACTTTAGTTACGGAACGCTAAAAACCCATCGAAAGGTTGACAGAAGTTTCCTTAAGACATCGTCATACATCCTAATTTCAAAAACCATGACAGACGTAAGCGTAGTCCCATCGTGTATTTACTTAGAATTGGTCGGAAATCGACCTTAGGTTCTTCCTAGTACAAACTTAAAACATTATAGGTACTTTCACGCTTACCAAGCGACCATGAATAAATGCTAAGCCACCTAATGCACTGCCCACACGTTCCGCCATTTCCACTAGTCAGCCAAAAAGCAGCGTCATATTGCATTTGACACAATCCCCGTTGTTGCAGAAATGAAGCTTTGTGCATTGAAGCTGACCACACAGGATGTCCCCTAACACTTTTTGCTCTGCCGTCGTTAAAATTTAAAGGTTAACAAAGAACGGAAATGCATGAAACGCATTTTAAAATGTTCTTTAATAGTTCAAACACATTTGACACCAGCGCAAAATGAACCTTGACTGTCATAGATAAGTGGGCGTAGATAAAAACTAACCTTGATAACGCAGTAAAATTGTGACCCTAATAATGGTGAAACTATAAAATCTCACTTAGGGTGTTTTTTTTCGTATTTTTGAATATAAAGAAAACAAAATTAAATGGAAACAGCTGTTTAAGCTCTTTCCCTCTCAGCATATCTCCTTCCGCTAAAGCAGTAAGCGCATTAACTTGATAAAATTAGTCAAGACTTCATCCCGTCGCCTCGATCCGACTAGTTTTATTCGAAAGTTTAAAGTGGACATTTTTCAGCCACAACGACAAAAGCGGACATAGATAAATGGCGGGGAAGAGTAATGGCTGGCGTTTATTTCGGAGTCGAATTAATGTTCTCTCCTTATCGGTGACGTCACCTTTCAAACTGTACTTTGAGTTTCAACTACGTCACAGGCGACGCTAGGTTGTTTTAAGTTATCACAAAACTTTAGTCCGGGTCACGAACGACTACTCATAAAAGGAGAAGTCGACCTCGGTCTATGGAATTGCGACACAAAATAACTAGACTTTGACCTTAACTTATCTACATATTCTACCCCGAGATACAGACAATATTAAAAACCTTTAAAGACCTTTTAAAACTACTGACAACATGTTAAAAACTTGCTAAAAAATATAGTTTTCGTTTCTTTTAATTGTTTAAATAAAGTCTCCGCGTGACCACGGCTGCTGCATCCGCACGCGGAATGTAGGGCCAAAGTTAGAAATAATTTTATTTTTAGGTTTAACTAATATATATCGCGTTCAAACCGTTAGTGTTTAATGTAAATGTGTACTACTCGCGTAATACAACAAACATTATTTTTTTAAATTGTTTAATTACTACAAAGCAAATATAAAGTTGGAAAATAGCAGTTTTATTATACAGAAAAAAACGATCAATTGCAAAAAAATCTCGATTCGTTAAATAAAAAGCTGAATACAATAGGGGATGGTACAACAAACGTCACTTAGTTCTTTTGTCGCTAACCGTACTCAGCGTATAAGCCCCCTTTGTACACGGACCTTTACGCTGACGGTACACTATCAAGATTATATAGAAAAGTGTTTGCTCGCTTTTGTATTTGTGTTGACTATTTTATTTCAAACATTACAGCTGGTAGCGAGAATTGCTAGTTTCAGGGGATATTTCAAGATTTTGAAGCCCCACCACGGGAGCTCAAGACTTAAGACCCAACGAAAAAAGAAATCGGGTGCAGCCATTACAACCCAAAATGGCCTATCTCAACACATATTAAAAAGCATTTTATATATATTCGCTGACCCGACCGACAACAACAACGCACATTGAATAATTCGAAAATAGACGAGGCCGGTCGAAACGACAAAAGTCAATTAAGTCGAGGCAGTGAGTCGTGGCCGATTACGTTCGTTCACTCCTGACTCTTGTACCCGTTAGATGTATTAATCAGCTATCACGGACTCTTTTTTATCACACAGGGCAGCCATTTAATTCTCTTGCCAGTAGTCCATTAACAAAATTAAATGTAACTAATCGTTCTATTTTTAGTGATAGAGGACAGAAAAGCATGGGATTCATCACGTTGACTTGATGGTATGTAAAACCCCACCCATAACAGAAAACCCAGACTGAAACCGAAATACGATTACCCTTGGCGGCCTTATATGTGGATGGTGGTTCGTTATCAGGACGGAATTTCGATGTTCCTTCCACTCATTTAATATTCAGTTTAGTTGTAATTATAGCAAAGGAAATAATTTAGTTTTATATTAAATATAAAAACAAAGTAATATTTATTAAATTAATAAAAAAAGGCAACCATTCAAATGTACTAGTAAATTCAAATGATTTTAAACCTATTTATTGTATGTGAAATAAATTATGTAAATCCTATTTCAAAAGACGAATAAAATCGTGTTAATTATGTAAAATGTGTTTAAATACGTACGGTACAAACCTCTACATTTTATAGGTTGAGATTGACCAAATGAGTTGTAGGTTGTGCTTTATTAGTCAATCGATTTGTTTTACAACATGTTTTTTAGGATAAAAAGTATTATACACCCAATAAACTGACTACAAAATCATTTAAACCAATAATACTTGAATTCCCCGATTCCCATAACTGTAATAACCACGGAACATGTAACGCCCACAAAAGATGGTGGATTTCCGAAATCTCGCTATATATGGAAGCTTAGGAAGACTTTTATAAATGTTGTTTGGTTAAATAAGTTCGAAGCAGAAGAAGATATATTTCAATCGTTGAAGTTTATTTGATTTTGCCTTTGGATAATAAAAATCATTGAATAAAATAGAAAAAAAATCTTAATTGAAACCTAAATAATCAGAATACTGTCTTCGGTATTAAGAAATTTTTAAATAAATTTATTTATTATTTTTGTTGTGCTATAAGTATATAAACAAAAATGTCTGTCGATGCTAATTGACCGATTCGACGCCGCCATTGTAGTGATAGAGCCTTAACCAGTTAATCAATGCCAATAAAACCTACTTCATAATTTACGTCAACCATAAATAATGGAAATCAAAATAAGCTCTGACGTTTACTTGTCCCTCGGCTCCCGCCAGAATTGCAAAACAATTTGTGTCATTGGCTTGGAAACTCGTGTTTATGTGTTAACAATATTTAAAATATGTACTATTAATATTAAATTACATAAAATTAGGGCACGCTATTCGTATGCACTTTTCAGGTTCCCGCCCTTTTTCAAAATGACAATTAACTCTAGGTAAAAAAATAATAATAGTAACGTCAACCTGCATCTTCGTTTTGAAACATTTTTTGTGTCAAATAGAATATTTTAAAAATACTCTTTGATTTCTAAAGATACACAATGGAATTACAATACATACATTTTTCTATTGTGCCAGTACTATTTCGCCGGTAACTAGAAGTCTAGTAAGAATACCGACCGCTTGAAATACCGATGCAAATATTCTTGTTCTCAAGTCGGCTCGAACTAGTCCAAACTTCCTTATTAATTACCGCTCGCCGACACTGTACTGACTTCTATTGAAATTCACTTCAAGAAAGAATGGCTCCCAAGTTTTATTTGAACAGGGGTGGACTCAGTGTTACTTCGCGTAACGAGGGTAGAGTCATCAATTTATTGCAAGTTAGCAGTTGTTCTTTAATACATTCAAAATCAATTACAGATTTATTTCTAGACAACTACTAGAAAAAGTACTGTTAGACTACTATAGTTAGTTTAATTATTTCTTGCATTTCAATTGTTATTCAAAAGACATCTCGGCTCTACTGTGATCTAACAAAACTCTAATTTCTTGTTTCAATTGTCTATATAACGAACAGTACCTTAGGAATATGATTTATTTTTTAATTTTATTTCACGTGATTTCGCCCCTGTTTGCGTTTAGTTCTTTTTCACTTCGCCCTAGCTTTAAGTTTACTCGGCACATAGATTTCAACTGACTACTATCATTTAACTAATTGTACTGTTCCTATGTTTAACAGGGATCTAAAAATTAATAAATTAAAGATTAATATCAGAGCACTTTCTACCTTTACAAACCTTTAAGCTTTCAATGCCTAAATAGTTTTCATATTAAATGGAAATTTTATAATGTCCGTACAACAAAATGACTATTTTTGTTATACGTACTTTTATATATCTACGTATATTTGCTTCCGGAATTCGAACACAAGACCAACCATAACCAAATGCCAAGCGACGCGTTTCCAATTGAGCTACTGAGGTAGTGGTAAATGAATACTTCTGTTTTATCATTGCATCGCATTTACAAATTGAAAATGTCGAACAATATTTGGGATATTTTCAATAAAAATGTTTATCATGAAATGAAATTAATTAATGCCTTCCAAAAATTCATCTGCACGAAACAACTAAAGTAAACAGGCCGTTTTTGTGGATGAAATTAAAATCAATTTGAAATGTTGTTTAAATTTACTTCTTGTTTTGAATACGTACTTTAACATAATGAAATTATTCATGAAATTGAAATGACTACGACAGAAAGTAAAGGTTATGTCGCTTTGTACTTGCTAATTTGTAAATGCAATTGAGAAAAGTATGAAATATATCAAGAAGTAGGTTAATACAACATTTAACCTCATCTTATCTAAGAACCTATATGTTGAGAAAACGCCCCAAACAGTGAAATCGCTAGGAGCCAACGATTCCCTCCATCGCACGCGGTTGTAAACGAAACAGACCTGCATAATTATCTGCATAAAGCGTACTCGACTAAGCCACTTGTCAAATTTGAAGCCCGCTCTATTCACAACAAAGCCACCATTCAGATTAACAACAGAAATAGACGTCGAGTCTAAATGTTATTGAGACTATTTTCACGTCCTCCACTTCGCGTTTCGGAGTCGCAATTAGGTAAATGGTTTATTTTGGATAATGCTCCACTGTTTTGTGATAGCGTAATTCTATATTTGGAAAAATATACCTAAAAATTTTGTAAAATTCAATGTTTCTATTGCTCTTTGAGTGACCTTACTTTAAGTTTGTTCCTAGCCTCCCAGATCGTGCCTACCCTGTATTAAGATCAGCTAGTCCAGTTTTAGAGTACCTACAGGTAAACAAGTCTGCATATTGTATGAAATTTAATTCAAATTTAAACCTGTTCTGATGAAACTAGACAGTATTATAATCAAGAAAGCGAAATTAAATCCAATGTAGCGAAAGTAAAGAGACATTACTTTCGCTAGATTGGACGTATTAAAACTTCTACACATAAAATGAACTTTTTTCACTAATCGTACAAATTCGTACTTTTTGTTTGTATGATATGTATACGTAAGACGAAAAGTCGCAAAAACGTCTCAACAGCTAACTAGATTCTATCATCTAATTACATACCCCTGGCCCAGTGGCAGACTCCTGAATTACGTACGCTATTATTGCGGCTTGTCTCTCATTAATTGCCATAAAAATGCAAAGGGGGGAAAAACTTAACGAAACTCTACAAATGAATAAAAACCCGACTAGAAAAGTTCTAGAACACTCCCTCTAATGCTGAAGCATGATAAATTCTATTCACCGTATTATTTTTAATTATTTTCAATTCTGTGAAACAATTTTAATTAGAAAAGTACAGGGTTCGTACGTTGAAGTTAGTCTTCGCTGGGAAGAGACATTATTAAAACTTTAGCCACAGTTTTATAATTAAAAAAATAGACAGCGTCGCTTACAAGGCTGTCAAATGGTGAGCGTGTCATACGGCTAAGTGACTAGTAAAAGGTCCACATAATACTTTAATTAGTTCGACCTCCATAGACTAGCAGAGAGGTAATTTACCTAGCGTTTACTTTTATATTACAGGTTTACACTGCTAAGTATTGTAATGCGTAAATTGCTACTTAAAAGCTGATTGGTAAAAGTGCATGAGGAACGAATTTAAGTTATGTGTTATATTATCCAAATATCCAAAGCTACTCGTATAATCGGTTGATAGCGTATCCTGTCAAGAGGTTACATGGCTGAGCTATTTCACATTTTACAGTGGACTTTACAGTGCATACTCCTCCGTCCTCCTTTATCACAAAAAAGCAACCGTATACAAAAGCTGTTGAATAATCTTTTATTTTCTAAATAATCACCGAAATATATTAGTGAAAAATATTAAAAAATATACGGGTTTTTCCTCCGTGACTACGGTTGCTGCAAAGCATCGGGCTGTTATTAAAATAAATGTTAAATAATGTATCACTAATATAATTGGCGTTTTAAACGTTTTTATTTAAATATGTATTATCTCATGTAATCTAAAGATAGTGTTTAATCTATTGTTATCTCTTTAGCCAACAAGCTGCATAAAAAATTTAATAGAAATATCGATTTAAAACAGCCCCGTTCGGTCGCACTGAACGCGATACTTTCGTGAGGACAACATTGCAGATACAAACAGCCCAAAGCCAACACCATAAGAAGCCAACAGCATAGTTTCTTAAACACATTTCCGAAATTAACAAAGGAAATAAAGTTTGAAGTGAGCTCAAAACCCGAACTTATTTATTAAATGGCCCCGAACTTTTTCCAACTTCCACAAAAACGGGCGCAAACAAAGTTCGCGTATATGAAACATTCCTGCTTTAACGGTCTCAACGTTTGTTTACATTTTTTCCTTTTTGTTTTATCACGTTTTAAACTGTGGACTGTCCGTTTGTTTATTCCATTATCATTAGCTTTTTAGGGATTTATCGAACCACGCGCGTCCTCTGAAAACGTCGTAATATACATACAATATTGGACAGCCTTTTATAAACTCGGACATTAAGAGTTGAAAGACCAATTAAAAATATTGATTGATACGTAAGAAAATTGAGCATTTAAAATTAGCAAACACAATACTTGCATAGCACAGTAACGAGTTCGACTACCGCCTGTTCTACGAATGTTTTCAAACGATCATTTAGTGTGGAATAGATGTGTAATGTTTTTTTTCTTCGTGGAGGAAAATAGAATATATACTAAGTAAATCGTTAGGAAAACGTCTTCAAAAAGTCCCCATGCAGTCCCTACAATATCAATGTTATTTTATTTTGTCTTGGTTTTATTTTATTTATCTATTATTATTAGATTCTAGATAATATATTAGAAGTCCAAATTTTTCGGAAGACCTAACTGTGCCTCCAGTAAGTCACCGTTTGCTCTCGTTATTTTTAATCTCTGAATACATCAAACGCGCAGTGTTTTGAAAGATAAATGCCAATCGCAAAAAATGGCTCTCGCCCGGGCCCGAGCTTAAATATAACGATACGAAGTAATGAGCTCCGCCGTCGGGTCAGTGGTCATTCTTAGGTATTGCGACCAACAAGAACGAAGCTAACATTACCGAACGAGTGAAAATGTTAATATTTTTAATATCGATACAACAAGTATACATGTATTTTCATTACGACCTTTACAACTTAGACATTTATAACTTTTAAAACTTTTCTACACAGATGGAAATCAGCGACAAATGACACAAGTAGATGTAACATTTATCATTGTAGTTAATATAATCGCCTAGAACGCATTGTAATATATTTATAATAATACGTGTTCAACATGCAAGTTACACAACTGAGAAAAGAGATACAATTTACAATTAGCTTGTCAGTGGTTAGCATACCTTAAGAAGAACCAGCCCAAAATGGATGGCCGCGGTCCAGGCAGAATAAATCTGGATTAAGTCTAAGTGCATGAGATACTGCCGCCATCTTTACTAATCACTTCACAACACTGCCGTTTTAAACTCATAATGTACCGGTTGAAATAAGTAGTCCATATAAATTGATAAGCAAAGGAGCAGCATGTAAGATGACCGATTGTTTTTAACTGCATTTAAGTCCGCACTAATTTGTTGTTTAAAATTGTTTTTAATTTAATACACAAAACAACAATAAAACAAAATATATTACTTATGTTTGATAGTGCGGCACACGGATCAAACTATTGAAGCATCGTTTTGAACATGCATAAACAGGTTTTGCTCGAAAGCCCACAGATCTTTGATAATCATATTAAATGGATTATTTTATTTCGAGGCGTGGCAACGAGCGCTTTAAGTCAAATAGAGGAAATAACGCACACGAAGTTAAAAGTACATATTATGCCCAGTTTTCAATTTGTTCTTTCATTAAGATATTTTGTCTTGCTCTGCTATATTCGTAATAACTTTTTTTTGTATTAACTTAGTAATCAAATATGGGGTCGGTTCGAGGTATTTTTGCGTAGAATCAATCCCAGGTCAACAAAACTTGATTCTTTACTCAAAACACACAGTCTTCAAAGTTATTGAGTGAGTAGAAGGTAAACTCGCATTAAAACAGCGTGAAATGCAAAAAGTTTAACACATTAATGTCATAAAATGTTTTGGTGGATGGATATGTGTGGATATTAAAATTGTGTCCATTATAGCACATTAGATTAGGTATATTGCGCAAGTTGAAACATCAAAGTTATTACAGGTAATTGAGACTAACTACTTGGTACGGGTAACGATTTCGTATTTAGAGATGTACCATTATCGATAAGTAACTGTTAATGTAATTTATAATATATATATATCACACCTGCGGTAGTAAAACACGTATAAACTAGATTTTATCGAATATCGTGTATACATCTCCTGCGCGTTCATTGGGGCTTATTTATTAATTGACATTTCGTTCAATTGTACAAATCACTGCGTCAAAAACCAACATAGCAAATAAATATATAAAAAGCTTTAGAAATATTTATGTAAGTAGTCATTAATTTAGGATAAATAGTAATGGATTGCTTTCAATTGCAGGGTTCTAAAGAAGACTCTAATCGATCTTCTTTCTACGAAAGAAATAGAGCAAAGTCTTCAACTTTCTCCCTTGTAAAGTGAAATAAATCATTAAAAATTCTTAGGGAACTCTGTAAAACGTTCAATACCGCAAAAAAGTTCGTGAATTCTTGAAAACTTTCCTTCGGCGCACCATAAATCGTTCGGAACGATTTTTACTTTTATCGAATTTTGTATCGATACCAGACACGAGTGTGGAACATCCCTAGCGCACTCCACATATCCCAAAAGTTTAACAAGTTCAGTGTTACAAGGGTCAAAGTTTGTAATGTTCTCGAACAAAAAAATGGTTAAATTTTGATGATTTAGCTCAAGTAAGTCTATATAAGAGTTTGTCAGGAGACCTACCGGAGAGGAGCTATAAAACCTGAAATATTCTTGTATGGTATAAAGTTTGTATTTGTATATGTAGCCTTTAGTCAACGCTAGTTGAAGTAACGCTGGAAGTTATTGTTTAGAACAGGCTTTTTTACCACCAATTCTAAGTAAACAACAATTTTCACTGGCTTCTACTGACTTAAAAAACTGTTCTAATTCAAAAGTAAAATGACATTCACAATGTGATTTTGCAAAATTATATGACTATATATATATCGGCTTTTGTTCATCTTCTTATCGTTAAAACTAGATCTTTATAGCTTTAATTAAAGAATGTTGTTTATGTGCAATAATAAAACAGACCCGCTATCAACAGTTTATAGTTTACGTGAATTTGCGAAAAGTTTCAAACCAAATGAAACTTTGACTTTGACCTACATTTGTGTTTTGATAATTCAATTAAGTAGTAGGTAGTAGACAACACGCAGAGGTTTTCGGGTTATAGAACTGTTTTTCAAGGTTTCTAACAGTTAAATTATTACATCCAATAAACAGATTAAAAATAAACCTAATGCCAACCGATAGGTACATTTTTAATTAGGTACAACATGGGTCATGGGTTTGAATCTCGACTGTGACATTGCTTCTTTCAATACATTTTAATTCATATACATTAATATGTGACAATTTTTGTTAGAAGTGTATATTGAATGTATATTTCCTTTTTATAATTAAGTAATATATCATAATTTGTATAACGCACAAAATTAAGGCTGTTTTATAAATCGGATGAAGTTTAGGTTTAGGTGACCTGCGCGTGCCTGACGTAGATATAAAACCTGAAATTATCAATTACTAAAAGCAAATAAAGAATGTAAAATGCAAATGTTGATGGCAAACGTTTAATCGTGTCACGCTTTGTGACATAGAAGTTACAAGAATATATTGTTAGTTAGTGTTGTATTATTTTATAAGTAGTAAGAAGTTGTATAGATATTTCTTTTAAAAAATTACCGTCCCGCACCCACAATACCTGCTTTCCTCGACAGATAAGGCAGTTCCCGTGTAAATAAGACGGAGGTAAGTTCGGTGCGCCAAGGTAATTATTTACGGTTATCACGACGTAACCGTATCTCTATCCGCATCCGGGCGTCGCCGGGTGTCCCGGATTATATAATTATGTAGTTACAACGTATACGCCCATCTTGGCTCATTGTGGTGTTAAATTCTACGCGAACACTGTTTTGTGGGCCTCTCAAGTAGCGATTGCAAATGTACGAGACAATTTAAGTTCGTCCATATTTTGAATGTGAGATTATGAAATTGGGATGATACTGGAATGATGTGATGTGCACTGGAATTTCGAAGGATGTCCTGTAAAAAAATATCCTTGAAGACCATTCTTGCGTGCTAAATTGCTACAATCGTGATAGGTCTAGGTTCGCTAAGGTAGAGCTACGTTTTGTTTTTTTTTGTTTCTCTTTTGATCTTTATTTACACAGCAAAGACACAGAAGCACATTTTGGATTTGAAGCAGTCGCTTGATATTGACACTTGGTAGGTGTTGTTTGATTATTCCTTTATAACTCTATTTATTGATGAGGAAACTAATTATTTATATAATATATTTAGAATATTGGACTTCCAATCAAAAAGTTAAATATTAATTAAGTAATATAAATTTGAAGTTAAATAAATTAAAATTATTTTTTTAATTTCAAAATATAAAATGGTGGCCTCGTCGCTTTTAAAAGCTCATTCCAAGCACTGTAAAGCTAATACAATTATGGTAATTAAATAGTACTAACACAAGTAAAATTTAAAAATGTTTGTATGTATATCACACACTTTAAGAAGAATAATTTAAAAATTTTTCATTCTAGAGGGGCAATTTAGAATCTATCAAATTGCACTTCTCCCAGGCTTTAAAGTTACTAGAGGTGCTAATAAACAATTAAGGGCTAGAGATAATTAATTATCCCTCAGTTTCGAGAAGAGAATTAGAATTCCACAAAGCCGCAAGCGCCATCTAGTTATTTATAACAAAGGCCTCCGAAGTTCTGAGCATGCAGGAATTTCCTTTATCTGGAATTCTAAGGAATTAATAGTTTCAGACAGACACTGTCCAATTTGCACTTATGTACACTTCACTACACCTTCCCAAGCCAGATGGAGTGTACAGGATGTAGTCGTTAAGTAGGCGAAATTCAGCTTTTAATAAAGTTAGTTACAGCAATATTAAAAAACTAAAACTTAGAGTAGAGTAGATAACTTATGCCATTATTTTGACGTATATTTTAGTGTGTTATTGTTATTTCGTATTCATTTTGATATTATTCGTTCGTAAAATTTTCTAAGCTTTGTCCAAACTTTTCGTTTAAAGAAGGCTTCCATTTTTCTTCTTAATTATGTCGAATACGAATCTTATAATAAATTAATATTCATAATCAACATTACATATATGCTAGATTTGAATTAATTCGTTTGTGCTTTCAAAAGTTTATCTGTAAATTAATAAAAAAAAAATACAAATCTTTGTCAATCTATCTAAAAATTAATCACCTTTGATGGTCTACAAGAACTCATGAGACTGTAATAGTCTCAACGTTAGAATTTACGGCTCCTTCTCGATGACGTGTACCTAGAGTAAACACATCCAGGTGTAGAAGCGTGTAGTCCCTCAAGAACTAAGTCCAATTTATTCAGTTGTAGACATGGAACCTATTAAGCTGAAGTGTCTCTGCACGGATCACACTTTTACTTCCTTCTTCTAAATTGATCTGTCTGCTGACATTTTATTTTTTAGATAAAAGACTTTTAACAGCTAAACAGTTAAAAAAATACGAAACGTCGGATCGTAGTTATAATTATAAGTTAAAAGTGATATTTTGCGTTTTCGCCTAAACTACGGACAATACTTAGATGACAACTTATTAGAGGACTAGCGGCCCTGTCCCGGCTTCGCACGGGTAGACATAAATAAGTACAAACATTTAAATTATAACCATGCTAATTAAAACGACCATGAATCCCTAAATTTGAAAAAAAAATGTATTGCGCGTCCTAGCTATTAACAACCGTGGTCTATCACGCTGGTTCAGGAGCCGCTGCGATCGTTCAGTGTGTTTGTTGCGATTTGCTCTATTTCCTTCAATGAGACTTTTTGTTGAACGAACCTGAACATTCGACGATAGATTCTCTGGCTCGCGATTGGGACGCGTACACTCTTATACTTTCCAGACGATCATTTTCAGAAGAAGCACTCTAATACGACGAACTTTTGATAATCTCGCATGGGAAATATTCTTAGATAGTTGCTTTCTTCTTCTAGGCATATTGCTATGAAGGATATTTATTTTAAATCAGAGAAATTAGGAATAAACTAATAATAATAATACAAAAGAAAATATTCCAGTTCAAAGGGATAAGTTCTGAAAAGAACTTTGACAAATATTATTCAAAGTGTCATTCCTCTGAAAATAATGGTTTTAAGTAAAGCATAAATATATTTAAAAAAAGAAACTGGAAATATTTAATGTCGCTCGCGACCATTGTGTTAAAGGAGCCCACTGCCCCTCTATCGTCGAGTTAGTTGCTCGATGCGCGGCGCCGGCATGTATTTTTATTTTAATTTGATGATACGGAATGTCGGATTTCAACAATTAAAAAAGTAATCATCAGGTATTGAGACATTCTTGAATATTAATTTAATAATTTAAATAAAAATGTATAAAGTATGGATAACACGGTTTGTTTTGTTCGGCATTTCTATCAATTTGTTAAATGTAAAAAAAGTAGATATAGTGACGTAACTACAATAGTTAGACATATGGTCTTGCGAGGTTTTTTGTAGATATTGATATATTCTATAATATTGTCGAACATTTTTTTGTCTTATCATTAATACTTTTCGCAGCGTATGTGAAGAAAGACATTTTACGGCTAATTTTTTTACGCCTTCCGTTGGTTTCAATGAGAATTTCTATAGATGCCTATAGTAATCAAGTACTAAATATAGCCTATGTTATTCAGTGATAATGTAGCTTTCTAATGAAAAAAAGAATTATAATAATATCTCCGTACTTTTTGAGTTTATCTGTTTCATACAAAAATACAAATCTTTCCTCTTTATAATATTAGTATAGATAAACCACCTTGTTACGTAACACATTACGATGCCGGCTTTCTTTTGAACGTACTTAGCCTAATTCCTACTAAACTACTATTTTTTTGACGGACTGGTTAGGTTAATGATAGTAATAATCAAAATCTCGTTGTTTCAAAAATAAATAAATAATCTTTCTGTATCATATAGGACTTCTACTGGAAAATCTGGATTTGAATAGTTGGTATATAGAAAAAAAGCCGTAAACAGCAATCATTTTTCGTCTATTGTGGAATCTCGAATGTAAAATTAAGTCGACAGCGCATAAGATGTAATATACCATGGTATGTAGAGCTGAGACTATTGATCATTTCAATCGGGTTTTCCGTCGTCTATTATAAAAAGCCAGAATGCAGCCAGTAGGCCGATAACCTAAAACCTATACTTTGCAGTTAAATTAATCAGGAATGTTTTTTATGAGTTATCAAAGCTTACTTTAGCTCCTATGTCCACTAACAATATGCTTTAGGTGAACGTATATAATTATATACGTTCGTACGTTCGTATAATATATAATGGGTTAGGGTTGAGTAAGCTGTTTGCATCTGCAAATTGCGTCTAAGGTGCTGATTGTACTAATTTCCAGCGACGCTTAGTATTAATAATATCTAGACTGTGGACACAGACTATTATATCTCTGTTTGCCTCGCGCGCAAATAGGTATAAATACCTCATTAGATTTAGATTGAAACTTTTATTAATAGTTTTTAAACAGATTTTGTTTAAATACTGTCTATAGTTTACGCGAGTAGTACCTACACATTTAAATAAACACTGTCTCCCCGTGACCACGGATGCTGCGAAGCATCCGAAACGTCGGGCCGAAGTTAAAATAATTTTCAAATAATTAACAATATATCGCGTTTTGAACCGTTAAATTATTTTATTTAAATAGATTTTGATTCTTTTTAATTAACTTGTGTACTCATTTTCGGTCGCTTTCCGAAGGTATTTGAATTGTCAATAGTCGTGCTTTCGCTCATGTATTGCCATCCATTCCTGATGACCAAATGCTGAGCTCTTACGACGGCTGAACTCTAAAACCTAAGTAGATTCTACTTAGTAATAATGATAAAATTTCATCCATGTTATCCATACCTACCTATATAATATAGCAACAAGTTTCGCGACATCAGAAGGAGTTTTTAATAAAAGAAATTTGTTTCCTAATAATATTTAACGAATAATAAAATAACAAAGTTCTGGCTCATATATAATCAAGTTGCATTGAGTAATTCTTACAGCTAAGCCACGCCCCGCAAAAGCTGTTGCCAATTACATAAATGGTCATTATATTAAAATCCTGTTGCCTCTTGGGACGACATGTTTTCCACAGTCTACTTCACTGCTTGTTTTAATGGACAGACAGACAAAGAGGGGACTAATCATTATAATAATAAAAAAAACAGTTGATTTAGCATAAAATCAAGTTTGTTAGTGTGACCAAAATCCCGCTTCACTGCTATTTACAGGTAAGAGCTATATCCGAATTCTGTACCCTGTCTGATCAAATCAATTCGTAATTTTCCGGAACTATAATGCCAACGATCATCTTTTTAACAAAAAGTTAACTCCTCTAAAGCCCCTCGAGTATCAAATTGAAGATCTGCGATACGCTTATTTGACATCTGAGCAAAATAAGTATATATTTCCCTACACATACCGTATGATTCTAATAGAACGGTTTAAAGATAGGCCGGGAAAGGTCAAGCTTCCCGTTAATGGATTGATTTTAATCTAATGAATGTTTCGTCGCTGAAATCATTTTAATTTAATGGATTCGCGCGATGAAAGCTGGGACTATTAGCTCTTCGTTAAAATAATAATCTATACTAATCCGTAAAAATATATTTCCACCGTTTTCACTGATGAGTAATGGTTATTAATGATTCATGTTTCAAGTTGAAAAATAGCGCTTTAAATATATATTTTAAATATATAGTTTCATCAAAGTATATTCAGAAGTTTTGGGCTCCCGACTAAAATCTGCTTGGCTCGTTTGTCTAACGGTCATGTAACCAACGAATCCTGTATTGGATCTCTACCGAGTCCAAATTGTTTCTGATCAATTTATATTTTTTCCAATACATATTGGACTTCTTCTGGAAATCAGATTTAGTGAGTCCCGAACCACCGTCCACAGATGAAAAAGCCATCGAATTGAATCGCGTTTAGGTTTCCGTCTGATGTTATAATGCTGATCTGTTTCACGATCCTTTTCAAGTGAATACCTCGCTTGTCTGTCTTAATCTATGATAAAAAAAATCTTCTCACCATTCCTTAAAACATGTCGCTTTTAATAACGCTTAAGTACTAATTAATATGGATTTTGAAATTTGTTTTTACTTATATGTTTGTTTCATAATTATGATAACTAAGTTGAATATCAAAAATCTTTTCATATTGAAAAATGTAAAAAAAAAATATTACACGACTGATTTCTCCATATAATAAGATACATGCTCTTATATCGAATATTTCCAACCCTTCTTCCGTCGTTCCGAAAAATGTTGCCTTCGGATCAAAGTGTAGGAAATAAAAGATATTCTTGTGCAATCGCTCCAATGCGCAAGCTCATTAAATCTGGTCTGATCTGCAGAGAATCGGAAGGCACTGTAAAAAACATTAACCGATGGCTGGGAGATTAGTAGAAATTGTCCGCTTTTAAAAAAGAAACAATACTCTATTAGCATACGAAAACCTATTCAATTATATATTTAAATATATAATTAACCAACATGTTTCAGTGTGCAAGGTGAATACATTTAAACACGACAGCTGAAGAAAAATGAGTTTGCAATTTTTATACAATTAGAAGGCAAGTGTTATCATGCTTTTGTATCGAAATTCGAACCCTGGACCACATCTGAAACGTTCTGCGCTTAACCTAATAAATACAAAAACAGTTTTACTATATAAATAAAGGCTCCGATATTAAAGAACACATTGTTTGCCGTTCCTACTCGTATAATAATTGCTCTTATCAGATTTCGAGCAAAATTATGTATTTAAGGTCGACCGACGTAACTGCAGATTAAGCTGGGTTTACATTATTGTAGTTCAATACCCCAGCAATACTAAACTATAAATGATTCCGTTTAAAAGATAACGAAACGTCGTTATCTAGTATGGATTCGAACTACATTTATCCAAAATTACCTATATATACTTTCTAAGCTAGCGAAGGGCTAAAAGCGAACGGCTCATTCGATTGAAGACAAGTATTATATATATAACATTTAAGCAAGGTGTGCTGTCAAGCTTGAGGTTTTGGACATTCAGAAATTTGATTGCAACAGATATCCGATTGACACTTGAGACTTTCCCATCCTTGAACAGTAGTTCGTGACATGGACGGAATTTTGATATTTTATAAGAGAGTCTACTATGCTTTACAAATTTTCAATGTATCACAAACATTGCTACCATTACCAACGAACCCTTCAAATTATTAACCTTTTTTTTTTCCTTTATATCTGGATTTAAGGAGATACAGAAGTATTATTCCAGAGTGCAATAACCTACATCACAACCCAGTACGAGAAACGAACTCAATTACTTTACAATACAAGTAGGTTAAACGGATTAAACCCAGTCTGAATGCCTCTTAATAATTAGTTAATGACGACGAACCCTGTTCTATAGGGAGTGTGTTACTTGTATCTCAAATACAATACATACATTACTAGTTTTTCAATAACAGAGGAAGACGGACGGACATGGAGGTGAAACACTCCAGCCACATAACATTATGTCAATACGAGCTATCGATCTATTTTGGCTTTGGATAATCGGAATTACTAGATTAAAAATAACCCATGGCGAACAATTAAATGCTTACTTTAGTACTGAAAATGTATGTAAATTGAAAATTTCACAACCTTATACCACTGGTAATTACAAGAAGTAGGTAATTTTAATAGCTTACTAAACTGTAATTAGCTATTAAGCAGTGTGTGTTCTACTTTTTTTTTTGTTAAAATTTTAGTTGTAGATAACAATCTAAGCTCTATAAAGCTGAAAATCGTCACTACAGCTGTATTTCAGTTTTATTCTGTACTTATTTGGTTTTATAATCGGTTTGAAATTTTACCTTTCAAATATTTATTTATAAATTATAATAAGTATATTATAACTGTTTTAAATTGTAAATGCCATTGATACTATCTTTTTTTTTACTTACGTAGGTACGTACGCCGTAAACTTGACTAGGAACGCTATAAGTAGATTATTTACCTATAACCTACTTATATACCTATAGTTTATTTACCTAGTCGAGTTTAAAAACAAAGGTTACCAAAATTTTAACAACAAAGGAATACAAAAGAAAATAAATAGTACCGCTCTACTCATATGAGTAATTAATGGACATGGAAAATGGTTAAGAAGGAAGGAAGGTTATTTTACAACCATATAACATACAACCTATGTCTTGTTCTTAAGAATTAACTGCTGAAACAAACAGCGAAGACTTGAATGGTGTGTTTTTTGACGTAGACTACCGATATTAGGGTTTTTGGAAATCACACTGACATCTACTGAATTGTATATATAATGTTGTTTAAACAAATTCATGACTTGTTACATTTAAAACCGAACTTGTCCAAACATGTTACATTCTAAATTTGTGATATCGCTATACCTATTTATTTTTACTGTGTCTCTGTGACCACAGCTGTTACTGAAATGCATGCGAATCGTCGGGCCGTAATTTAAGTAAATTATAAATTATAATATTTTCCACGTTTTAAACCGTTACAAGTTACGTTTATTTTTAACGTGGTAAGAATGTCGTAGGATGTATGATGTAACGCGGGAAACCACTCGGGACGCCTCTGGTTTAAGATAAATAGCCAAGTACACATAACATTAGAATAAATCTCGAATAAATAACTAAATAGAACGTATCCTTGACCCATTAGGCAATTTGCGAAAAGGGAAAGTGCCTACAAAGCATTCTCGTCTCTTTTATACGTACCGCTGCTCAAAGGGAATAATTGAATAATTACCATGTCCTGGACTTTCCTGTACTTTCGTAGATTTCACATTTTAATATATTAAATAGGATAAAACTCTATATTCAATGATAATTCAGTTTATGATTTTACTAAAGATTTATATATTGTATTGGACACGATTATCAAAGAATTATGTTTGATTTTCAACATCCTCTCTGTTTTACAATCTTACACTTCTTATAATGTACTTACTCATTGCAAAGTACAGAGCCTTTCAAGGCACGTGAATTAACCAGGACAAAGGGACTAAAAAACCCTTTTACAAACACTCCCAAATGTATTATCTATTATGTTTCCATACGGGTACAATTATAAATGAATCTATTTCGAAACTATGATAATTCGTTCAACGGTTTTCGGATTTTTTCGGAATACTTGTATATTGAATCAATGAATATACTCACATAGCTTAAAATCAGCGACACATGATGGACACATTGACACTAACACAACACAAGCACGTATTTTTCAATGTATTTGTGTTTAATGACGTAGATTATGAGGCGGTTGAAGTCGTGCTTTCGCGGCGAACGCACGATTACTACTGAGTTATTCTACGGATTTGGAGGGAAACGGGAGACGGGAGAGGATAGGTTGCTATCGCACGAATGGAAACCAATTTTTGGCAGAACGCGAGGGAAATATGCTTTTTTATTACGCACGTTTCAGTGCGACGCTATAATTGTTGCGTATCTTGTAATACTTCATTTGAAAGCCCTTTACGCGGTACAAATATGTAATTGATAGATATTATACTTGAGTTAAATTAGCAATAGACAACTTTTAAGTCTGGGGAAATGGATATATAAACGCCCAAGTCATATAGCTTTTGAACTAATTTGAATCTTAAGTACATATTATGTTCTTATTATAACTTTACACGTTTTCTTTAAAAAATAGGTACAGATTTACTGTCTTATTAGAAATTCTTCAACTGTAAGCTTTTGTATTCTTTACAAATTGCATTTAATTAATCTTATTGTTTATTAAGTAGGCCATTAAAAATATTTTTAAAATGTCGGTCCACATTAAATGTTAACAGACATCGCACATAGAAAACAGGACTCCCCAAAAATTCGCACTGATTTGATGCTGGCAACCTCTACGCGATAAAATGGCGGGAAGTGGCGCCTGCGTGGAGCACAGCCCTCCCCCGGTGACGAAAAGTTACCGCCAATCGACGTGATGAATTAGGCTGGCAGGCTGCATCGCACTTTGTATTGCCTACATTTCGACTTTATTTGTTGCAACTTTAAAAACAAGCCCAACTATTGTATTCCCGCTTTTTAAAACGCAACATTGCATTTTTAATCTATGATACAGATACGCACAGATAAAAGAGGACATTACAAGAACACTAAAAAGTTTGTTTAAAATAATATATATTGTAAGTTAAAGAATGTAACTTTAACTTTCGTGAAAAAATATTTTCTTAAGTTGACTAAAATTTAATAAAGCAATAATAAAAAAAAATAAAAAAATAATAATTCTGAGTGGCATTCAATTATATCTTTACGCTTCTCCAGGACTAAAATAATATGTTTATTTTATTTTTTATTAAATAAAAAATGAAAATTCTTATCGTATTCTTCTTAAGTTCTTTTTAACAAACAAGTGCTATACATTCTTAATCGTAGTGATTTTCCTCTTTGTAGTTAAATTTTATATGCTCCATTTATTTTGACTCTCCGAAAGTTTTTTAGCAATTGACTTTATTATTTCAAGAAAAATAATAAATAGGCTCCTTAAAAAAGCTCAATGTAGGTTATAGCTTGCTTAAAAGTGTTATTAGCGCGTTTTTGCAACCATAAATAATATAAAATAAACATCCGTCAAACTTATGAGGCGAAAACAAGGATGGTTAGCATAAAAATCTATTTGAAACTATATTTCATAAGACACGCAAATCAGGCAATTGAAATAATTATTTTAGAACTTCGTTATTATTACATTCTAGTGTTATCGTTGGTGTATTGTTATTTGTATTTAAATAAGACCCCTCTGCTAGTTCTTACAGTTGTCACTAAACCTAAAGTATTTTATCGAATTAACTTCTTAATACACGACTTAAGTATATTCTCGTATTATAGCGAACTGTTTTTCGGACCGTACAACTTACTAAACCGAGACGCGGTCACGCTAACATCAAAACGAAACAATGGTCGTGTGTGTTTTTTTGCGAACGCTACAAAAGCATTTCTAGCCGAGATTGTTTTCAGCGAGCACGTATTTCATGAACTTTTTTGGCATAGAGTAAAATATTGAACAAAAACTTGACGCGTAGAGATTTCATATTTATTTCGAAGCAAGAAAAATAACAATGCTACACTACGCTTACCTTTTTAGAGTGCCCGGATTTTATCTACTAGCTGCCGTCTATTGAACATTGATTTTTGTGTATTCCTATTTTGATGGTCCCAATATCCCGTTTTAAAGGATAGCCGTAATGAGCACACAGACAAATTAACAAACAATATAACATAAGCCTGTACACATTTGCATATTACGACTTAATATTCGTATAACGCAATAGTTAAAAGTATAATTTGATATTTAAGCCATTTATATATGCGCTGTCCCAGGTTATATATATGAAATAACCTGTTTCAATTCAGACGTCGTCTTAAAATATACAAGTAAGTCCATTGCAAACTACTAGTTTCCCGCACAGAAACTACTTGTTAGTTGCAACTCTGCATTATCATATTCAAATTAAAGTTGTAATCAAAGAGAATAATTTAAGATTAATCTTCCTCACTTCAAAGGTTGCATAGGAAACAAGCATATGAACTTTGGCGTATGGCAGGTAATATATATTTAAAGGTTTTAGTACTAAACGCGTTGTGGCGTGAGTTAAGCAAAAAGTTACAAAAACATTTTTTTTTCTGCCCCATACCCTTGAAATTTATATCTAGTCTTAGAAAATTCTTAATTAATTAAGCAATTTATAAAAATAATAATATATTTATTAAAATTAGTAATACTTTATTAAATTTTACAGATCCTTCTCCAAAAGAACTTAGTCTGACTTTTCGATCCGAATGTGTTTTTATAATCGTGTTCGGATTACGATAAATCTGTTAGAAATTAATAATTCAAAATTATTTATTAATATGATAAATAGCTTAAGGAATTTTATTGGTGGAATAGGAGGAGTTACATATCTGTTTTTTGTAATTTTCATTATTTTTGTTTCGACCATTATAAAAGAAAAGTCAAATCTTTGAATAATTTTGGCTATTGACTAAATTATGCGCTGAGACATGTTATAAATAAAAAAGTAGTGAAAAGAGTATAGATCAACGGTTCAAAAGAATATTCTTACAAAACAAAGCGTCCAGCACCCGCTTCTCCGTTATCTTAATGTCAGTCCCCAACTTACACCGAACGACACCAACTTGGACAATTCTGCCAACTCAAACAGTGGAGCCATATATTTAAATTGAGTTTTATAACTCTTTAATAGTGTGCAATAACCAATGAATGAATTTGACCACACTCGTAACCCTTTCAAATATTAACTATTGTATTCGTTAAGACAGACACGGTCGTGATTTGAACCGGAGATTTGTAAAGAAAAATATATAGGTGCATAAGAAGCCTATTCCTAACAATTTGAACTATGACAACGGCTGATGATAATGACAAAGAAGTCCACAATCATAATCAATTTAAGCTACTTAGGTTACTCAGTTCGCGATGTTTCGAAATGGATGGCGTCCACGTCGCGGTTGTTGAGCGTTACTCGACCAAACGAAGAACCGACCAACTGGCTTTACAAAATGGTAATCGAGTTAATATTTGTCTATTTTAGTAGTTACAACTCTCATAACATCGAACGCATTTGAATAGAATGTAGGAGGCAAATGTATTAAAATATACTATGAGAACCTAAATAAAATATGCAGAGAAATAACTATTTTTAACTCCACAAACAAATTCACTTTAAGTTCTATAATACAAAGCAAAATAAATTTTGTTGCGACACAACTTGTTCAAAGGAATCGTGGGAAAAAATCGAAGGAATTGAAAATAAAAAGCTCCTCGGCGCCTGTTGCACCGATCCGTAATATTATTTTCCTCTTTATTATATGCTATAGAAGCCCTATTCAATTAGCCTTGTAAAAAACTATATATCTTAACTTTACCCTACATTCGAATTAAATCTGTTTTTTAATAGAAAATTACGTATAACGGCTATTGTTTTTAATAACTAAACTTCGACATTTGTATATTGTACACAAGAACATGAAGTCGGTTATAGTAGATTTTATACAATGGTAGTAAAGTAGTAGTCCTTTAGACAGTAGCCAACAGTCGTTTTGACGTACTCAGCACTAATTGCTTAAAATAAACGCAATTTTCTTTTACAAACTGTACGTAATACATAATGAGCTGTGTAAATTTCATTTAACATGAAAAGCTGCAATTATCCTTCAAATCGGCGGTGTGTTTTATTCCGTAATTATACAACTTGATACGGAATTAGGTTAGCGGGTAATTGTAGGAATTTAAGTATTGTGAGAATTTTTATTTTACAAAACGGTAACGTTTTAAAGATAATACTTTACTCCAATTGGCTCTAGGTTTTGCCTAGATTATTTTAAGAGTTGTTAGAAGACAATAAGGGGTATTTGAGGTTTTAATTTAACAAATTTGCCTTATATTGACTTTTTGTTGACTTGTTTCATGACAAATTGCAATCTTATGTATTTAAAAAAAAACACTTTAACGGGTTAAAATGCGATATATATTAGTTAAACTTATCTGAAAATTATTTTTAACCCGGCCCGACGTATCTTATTTATTACTAGTAAACAGTCAAACGGAGCCTCAAGTCCAAAGACTTATAAGAAAGACATTACATTTGATGTCTTATTTTTATGAGTAAATACATCTTCTACATCTTATTTAAATATGGAATAATTTCCGTTACGTTACGTTACATTGTAACGGAGTCCTATTGGAATTCCACTGAAGTCTAATGACGTTTCCTGCTTTGTGTAAAGTGCACCTACTTAGAGCGATACTAAAATGCATTCAAATTGATAGTGATTCAAATCTATCGTACCTTTTCTTTGCACTTCTTTGATTTGCTTTTCTTACGAATAGCGAACGAGTTTGACATATATGTAAGTACTTATTTATATCAGAACGATAGTACACAAAGCTATATAAAATTAATATATTAGCGGTGTTTAAATAAAGCACCTTAAACGACTTAAAACGAGAAATCTATGATATCCACGGATGTTTGGTTAGTGCAGCTGCACGGAATGCTGTGAATGCCGGTTCATGTCCCGTGTTGTAAATTGTTTCAGTTTATTTTAATTATGGCCTGACTTTTCAAACGCTGTATTACGCATTTTAAGCCGTTAATGCATTTAACATGTTATTTTGTTTTTTTTTTATTGTAACCCTAATTTTAATGACCTAAAGGTATTTATCGTAGTACCCTTTGTAATAATTACTTATTAATTAAGTCTTTGTTGAAGCCCACCAACGATCACGCTTCTAAACGTTCGTATAAGTAAGGTTAGTGTTCATTTTTGGTATCCTTACATAAAAAATACAAGGTTCGATTTAAAAAAAAAACTCTAAATTATACAGTGTATTATAATTCTCCAAAACTTACATTTGGACGTCAAATTCTATTGAATTCACGCTGGCTCAAACGTGTCAATACAATAACATATTTGATAGTTCATTTACAAAAATAATTGCAATGGACATCTTATTGGAACAAAGCAGTGACATAGATGTCGTTAAGAAAATGGAGGACGAACATTTACGATTACAAAGACAGGTATACCTAATGTGTAGTAATATAATATGAACCTGATTTTTCATTGAGAGAAAATATACCTACATTCTGACACGTGTTTTCCGCCAATGGCACTTTTTGGAGCTACAATTCTATCAAGTGGCCAGAGAAGAGTATAGGTGTGTTGAAATTATCCCAAATGAAATTTAAAGGTACGAATGATTCAAGTGGACAGACAAAACCGCTGTATGGGAGTACATCCGAAATTCAGACGGCAAGATCGGCTACTCAGGACGCTAAAGAAGGAGTATGTCAATTTACGGACGGACTTAAAGGTGAGTAGGAGTTTTAATAGAAAGTTTTTTATGAAAACGAGGCACTAATAAAACTACAACAGAAGAAATAATGAACGGGCTAAAACGTGAAATATTTAGCGTAAACTTATGTACAAGTTATATTAACACGACCCGACTTTACGGATTCTTTTTTTGTTCCCCTGTGACCATGGCTGTTGCGAAGCATACAAAAAATCGGGCCGCAGTTAAAATAAATTGTAAATATCATAATTAATACATATATTATATATTTCGCGATTTAAACCGTTGAAAGTGTTTTAATTTAAATTAGTACTGAAAGGTGAATAAACACGGTTACTGAATTGGCTCCATATACATATAGCCATATAGTCATGAACTTGATTCTCGACTGTGTCTTTAATATAGCATTTAAAAATAGTCAACTGTTAACAAGAAGAGTTGGCGAATAGCACGGTCAAATTAACAAAAAAAAAAATCAAAAAGCTTTATATTCTAGACCGCAAGATCTGGTGCTCATAAGAAAAATGACAAGAAAATGAAACGAAATTTGGAAAATGCATTGTTGCTTCAGACAAGAACAAGCCAGGAATGTGAAGGTATCCATTTAAGTTTACTTTCAATTAAATAATGCAATTTGTTTTAAAACTCTTAGATTTACTTTACACCAACGACTATTAAGCCATAGATTTTGTCTATCATGTGTCTTTATTTAAACGTTTAAATAACGACACATGAACCTAACTAACGACTATAAACGCACCTCAGCTAGTTCAAATTCAAACAATTTATTCCACGCCAAAGTACACATACAAAATTATACAATGAGAAAATACGGGTAAATGGCTTACAATAAACACATACGTATTTTATTATAAATGGGGACAGGCAAGATGGTCTTCACTGCATGGTACCACTGCTGCTGCTGATTCTGTGGAAGGACATCACTCAGCTCTTGCTGCAATAGCAAAAGTGCCTTGCTGAAGTGCCGATGTTCAGTTATACTCCATTAATGGAGTAGCCAATGAAGTAGCAAATAATTAGCCTAAAGTTAAGCGGGAAACACAATCACAAATATAAAATAAACTTCTATACAGACAAGAAAAAGAAGATTCGTAATAATGCGGATAACCTGTGCTATGAAACTTTTTGTATAGGGAATTATAATCAGTACGGAGAATAATCTTAACTCGAGAAAATCACTCGATATACACACATGTAATTAACGAGTAAGACAATTTTGCGATCTACGTTATTGTACCTTTATTAAAACTACTGAGCTATACGCAGCGATGCATGCATGGGTTCGAGTCCGAATGGGTTTTGTAATGAATACAAGTAGTTTTCAATTGTATAGAGATGCAGCTATCTACTCCGAAAGCCCATGTAAAGAGATCTCATAGATTGTGTCGTCAGAATGTCGAATGCGTTCATTGAGCATTACGTAACTACATTTTCCAAAGGAATGGTTCCATCTCGGATGCACTATGCATTTCTATTACCCAACCAGCCCAGCGAATCCTTTGGGAACTCCATTCATTACGTGCTCCACCAGAGAGGTTCAGGTCTTCAAATAGAAGAAAACATGACCACACTTTGAATTTCGTTAAATAGAGAGAGTGACCGCTTCATTTCACCAAATACATGTGAGGCGGGTCATATTATAGTCTATGGATTAAATAGATCTGTTGAACTGACACAAAATTGTGGCTGAAAACTGATACGCGAATTGACAGTGATACAGAAGAATAATTATGATCAAGTTTTCCATTAGAAAATTTATTTTGGGTTCCGCGAGAACGAAATAATATTGTATCTCATAAAAAAATAAATCACTGTTTAAAATAAAACTGACCTACTTCAAGTTGCAGTTTGAGAAATGTTTCACACAATTAAAAGGTAATGTTGCGTGTTTGCATAATATCAACCATTTCTAATTGAACTACTTTTTCCAGAGGGCATATTTCTAATGTCTCAAATGGACGAATTGCTTCAGCGGAAAAACAAACAATTGTTGCACTTGAAGGAAATCGTCAGCGCAAATAATGGCCAGGTAATATTACTTATATATTCTTCGCAATACAAAGCCTTTCTTTACACTGAGTTAACACAATATAAATAAAGAATACTCACTTCCTCGTTAGTCAATACAAAAATTTACGCTACGTTTAATGTCACAAACGAAAAACATTAAGAAAGTAGAAAAAAAACTCATTACCTAAAAATAAAATATAGTTTTAAAAGGACACAAAAACTTTGCTTATGTGTTTGATATTGTAAAATGATACACATTTTCGAAACTGCTATCGTTAGAAAGAAGTAAATACTTTTTTGAAAATAAATTACTTTAACGGTTTAAAACGCACACCTATCAGTTAATTTAATTTTAATTTCATTTGACTACGGCTCAACGTTTCGGATGCTTTGCCTTAGTCTCGAGGGATTATAATTAATTTTAACTCATACATTTTTCGTTTTAAATCTTATTAAAAAATAACCAATATATTTAGTTTTAAAATTTAAAAATTTTATTTAAATTGTAATACTCGCGTAAACTACAGATAACACTTTTCATGCTTTGAAGTAATAGTAAAAAGGTACAAAACACATCGCGTTTGTAATTAGCATGTTTGTGTCAGAAGTGCACAGACTGTTCAAAACAGTTGTAAATCTACCTTATTATGATTGTGATTTAAGGCACTGCAACTCATGGTTTGACTATTTTCGTGTTATTCACGTACCGATGATTTATCGTATCATCCGACTATTATATGATTATTACAAGTTGCAACTACCTAATTTTTCGTTAACACGTTTCATGGCATTGAAAAAAATTATATGAAAAAACATTATAATAAAAATTGTAGATGCTGGCAAGTTTGTAAAATATTAACTTCTAATTTGAATAGTTTGTATTTACCAATTTCCTAACACAACCTTTTATTATTTCCTACAAATTGTAAGAGAAACATATATTTTTTATATTTTTATTTATTAATGTCAATGGTATCCATCAGTGTGTTTTATTGTTAGAGTAGGACAGAGAAGCATGTCGTTCACTTGATGGGAGGTGTAATACCCCAGCATCTAAACAAGATGGCTCTGTGGACCTATTTTGGCTTTATATATTCCGAAATCCATCCACTGGACATCCATATCAACTGTGGACGAAACGTGATTTAACGTCACGACCATTTAAGTTGTGAAGATTGAATTCATCGTTATTTAAGCTAGAAGAACGTCGACTGCTGAGTGACCATCGCTTGGCTTCCACCGAGAACAAGTTGGAAACTGCCACGTTGAGGTTCAACGCCGTCCAGTGCGAGAACAAAAAGATACGAGAGGAGATCGAACACATGCTGAAGGATCGGTGAGAGAATACATTTAGTAACATCAACAATGGACGTTTAACGTCCAAAGTTAAGAGTGAACATGTGACCGTGATAATCTATAAGGCTCTATCTATGTTTGTTGTAGCTTTGAAGTAGTGTTATGAGTTTTAAAAACTATGTACAGAAATATTAATAACACAAAAACTGTCCAGTGCTAACTCTTGTATTAAGAACTTAGATACTATTTTAATTGATTATTAAAATACTGCGATTCCATGTAAATTTGTTGTTGCTCTTTTTTACTTCAACTACTTGTCGTACATATACATAATGCTTATTTTCTTCTATAAAATAATCTTATGCAGAGCGATTTTCAACGAGGCGTGGATGAAGATGCTGAACGCCTTAAAACGGGGCAAGAAATTCCTCACGGATCTCTTCGAGTCTTCCACCTTGGCTTACGACCAGAGGGACGAGTGGTGTGCCAAATTGCGCTCCGTCCAGGAAAAGGGAAACTTGGATCAAATGGTGCAAGTGCAGGTATATTTATTTTGCTAATTGTCATATTGCTCTAAAGCCTAAACCTGTAGACAGCGGTAAACGGTGTTGTGGTGTGGTGTGTGTCCAACTTCATATCATTGTTTTTCGGCCGGTGAAAGCCTTATATAATTTAAAGTCCAACTTGTTCGAGAAAATATTGGACCCCTTGTGTATCGAACCCAACGATATGGTTGAAAAAGAAGAAATAGTTTTCTTGTTCCCTAAGCCTGTAAATACAATTAATTTAGAAGTTATTGACATTCGATTATACTCCCGAGCCTTCTTAGAACGATTAAAAGTGTAAATAACTTTCATTTGACGAAGCCACAATAACTAAAGTAATTAGTTGAGGACCTAAAAACCGTGCGTGCTTCAGCTCAATTTGGTGTTTTGTGAATTTTTAAATAATTCCCCGTCGTGCACCTATCTTCGTCATCAATCACTGCGTTTGATGACAGCCGATATGACTCGGCGGTTCGTGTCAAAACGAACTTAAACTTTGTATTGACTTTAAAGTTTAATGTGTGAACTTATATCAGTTCAAAACGTAAAAGCCACGACAGCTTTTCAGACTTAGAGTCGTTCAGTTAATGTATCTATAACTGTTTATCCGAAGGTAGGCTAATCATTTGCTTGTACAAAATTATTATCATAAAGATGTAGGAAATCTCTAAAGCACAAGTTTTTTTTTTTAATAACTTATAAGTACATAACTTCAACGTCTTTCTTTTATTTTCTATACTCAATAATAATAGTAATACTGCGAATTTATATAATGTCGTAGGATCTATTTCTTTCACTTAGGAAATGCGAGATCTTCAAAAAGCCTTTGATCACGAAATGAAGCTGTACCACTTTTTGGCGCGGAAAGGCGTCATCCGCATTAACAGAAAGGAGGAGGAGCGCGAGGAAGAGATAAAACAGAAAGAGGAAGAAGATTTAAAAAAAGAATTTGACAGACACGCGGATTTGATTCGCGATATAACAGTAAGAATAAATTCGGTTTATCACAGTAGGCATACCATAGCCACAGCAAATATTTAAAAGTTAATTATTTGTTAATACATTTAATTATTAATTTACTCTGTTGTTTACGCGGTGATCCCGTTTTTAAGTAGCCACGGACAATGTCTTCGATTTCAAATAAAATACTTTTAAAGTTCAAAACGTGTAATATATATCAGTCAACTGAGTTACCACCCACCCCGTGACCATGGCTGCTACAAAGCATACGAAACGTCGGAATAAGTTAACATATATAATTCGCGTTTTAAACCGTGTTTAAGTGTTTTAGATAAAGTCAACTATTGTCAGTTGTACAGAATTGTTTTTATATAACCAAATATTATGTTATTATTTCTAGGAATATGCAAAAGAAGACGATGTCAATAAGATAGCAGAAGAATTCAACAGAGTGGAACAAGAGAACTTCTCCATATACAAACTCCTTACGGATTTTTGCGCTGAAAATGAAGTATTGAGTCGTGATCGCAGGCGCATACAACAGGAGATAGGTAAACTTATTTCTACATTATCATTTTTACCTCGTAGTAGAATCGATCGTGAAATTTAAAACTACGTACAAGTTTAAAACTAATTCAAAAGTCAATTTCTAGAAGACAGAAGAGACTGGAATGAGATGATGGAGGAAAAACGTCAGAAGAAGTTGAATTCACTGAAACTGAAATTAGCTGAGCAGAAATCTAGAACAGAAGAGAAGGGAAATCTCTACCATGAAAGAGGAGAAGTTTTGAATAAAGCTATGGAAAATGTTCGTGAACTATTTGAGTGAGTTTTTAGATATTTGACTGTCGGTATGTCTAATCAGAATTTCATGGGACTAAGTTTGTTATATTAAAATTATTTAGTAGAGATATCTGCATATTTTATGGCTTAATAATTATAGTGGAGAAATAGTGAATTTTTTTCCAACTATTTGAAAATTATTTTAACTCCTCCGTCAGAGTCTCGCCATGACCACTGCTGGCGCAAAACATCCGAAACGTAAGGCCGTAGTCAAAGTGATTTTCAAATAAATTTGACTAATATATATCGCGTTTTAAACCATTAAAGTGTTTTATTTGGATGGCACATTACACCTAGATACAATTATAGTCTTCGGGTTGTAATAACTAATTGAAATGTTCGCGCTGTCAACAATATGCATGATCGAATTAAGCACCCATTAGTGACGTCACTCACCGCTGACGCACGTCATCACTACAATAAATTAATTATTCCCGAGTCTCTCATTAATTGAATCCAATTGTAACCGGATTAATATCCGACTTCCGGTGAACAGGCGCCGGAAGTGGCGCTGAAACACTAGCTGACACAAAACGGTTTTTTATTCCCCCCGCGACGGACGTGGATTCAAAAAATGTATCAATAAAACAACTCTAGCGATTTTGAATAACTTAGACTAATAAACATAAATTGGTAACTGTCTGAACAAAACAATTTTAAGGGTTTAATGCGTAAATATATACGTTAACTTAAATTTATCTGCGACGCGACGTTTCCGATGCTCTGCACTTTTTAACAAATTTATTTCGTTTTATAAGCTACTAAAAGTTTGCACATCTGTAGTTTTCGTAAAATAAACACTAAACTTTGCAAAAACTACAAAAAATCATCTGGACTTTATTATTGCTATATTATTTTTAAATTGTGTTTCATCGTTAAAATCAGCGTGCCATATATATTTTCTAACAAGTCTAAAAAGAAGTATTATTACGCAGACGGTATTAATACCAAACTATAACTAAAATCTCTATAATAGGTACTCTCTGTAACTGCAACAGCCACATATAATGTATTAAAATTAATAATTATTTCTATACTTTTTATAAATATAATACTAAATGTAATTCTAATTTGGGTTAAATTAAATATTAAAGCACTATTCCAAATTATAACTCGTATTCTATGTTTTTAAAAGGAAAAGGGCGGTTCTTGGCCGACTCACTTCTATAAATCAATTAGACTTTTTCTGGCAAGAATTCATGTTTAATTTCCACTGAAAGTCTACGTAAAAAGTAAAATACGTTTGCTGAACTTTAAGACGATTTCCTTTCTCTTCTTGTAGCAAACATTGAATTGTATTTTTTGTAGATTATATGTATTTTATATTTAGGAAGGATTTTGAATAGTTTCTGAAATAAAACAAGGGGTTTATATACTTAGAAAATGTAACTAAAGTGGGATACTAGTCTCCAGCCAGTAGAGGATTATAGTGAAGGAGGACCGTAGGTACGTACTTATCTAACCGTGCAATTTTTGGGGATCAAATTCAAGTACGAATTCTCGATTTCACGCTATATAAGGTGTCCTTTCTTATATGAAAGAGGATTGGAGTGCTTAGACCCATCACGCTGTTTCTATCCGACTTGGTGGGCTTAAAGGATTACAGTCATTAAATTAGTTATGATAACGAGGCACATCGAATATGTATACACAAATAGTTAATTTACATAGAACAGCAAATACTAAAATGCTTCTTTTATTTATCAAGAATTGTATTTTCCTTCAGTTAAATTATAAAATCCTGTGTCCATAGGTGCCGCTAAATTGAATATGAATCCGTTCCGAAGTGTGATCCCGCCTTCAACTAGCAGATTAAACGATTAGACAATATTAAATTGCTTTCACAATACCCTCATAGCGGCAGGATGCTGCTCAACGTACGAAATAATTAAAATAGGATACTCCATGGGAATAGTGCGATTATGACGCTTAGTTGTGTCTTCGGAAAAATATCAGTTCATTTTACAAGACTGTATTGCATTTGTGGGAACTATTTCTAAGCCAATCTTAAAATATTCATTGGAGACTATAATAACTTTTGGAGAATTCAAAAGTCTTCCCCAAACGTTTACCCCGGAAATCGAAAACGCAAAACAAAAGCAGCACGTTAACAAGTGGGTCATTAAGACGGTGAACAGGAGGTAGAATTATGTAAATGTTCTTATCGCCTCTATTCACCCGCTGCGCGCCAAAAATATTTATTCCTTTGTGCTAATCTCACATTTGTTGTGATTTTCAGTCTCGCCTACGAAAAGTAATAATATAACAATAACACTGATTTCAGCATGTCACAATGCAGTTTGGACCCGTATTTGAACCTTTTGGGAGACAAAGGCCCGTCGCTACATCAACTGGACCTCACCTTTCGACTTATTGCTGAAAAAATCAAGGAATATGTACAGCTCACTTATTATTATGTATGTGACTATGACATTTTTATTCTTATATATGTTCTAATAGCGAATAGTATTAACACAATGTAACTTAAGAAGCGAGCGAGAAAGTTTTCTATCACTAAATTAGTTCTTTATTTCAAGAAGCCCTTGTGGGAAAGTAAACAAGGGTTGAAACCGCTACAGCCTGTAATTGTCTTGGGTCAATATCATCAATGGCTGTCATTTTCAGGAAAGGCACATGATAAAGAAGGGAGATAAGAGCTCATCTCGCCTAAAGATGTATACCATCCACCCTCAGCCTCCGAGCTGCTGTCCAACCATCCCTATCAAGTTGCTGGTGCCTGCTGATCCTTGCCCAGCGTAAACCTACATTTTATCAACTAGTTTGAAGATTTAGTTCATTGAATAATTGAGAAACAACCTAATGCAGGCAAAAAATTCACGCTGTTTTTTATCAAATAGACTTCAGTAAATTATAAATATATCCCATGCAAAACTTAACAAAATACCGTATATATTATATTGTATAGCAAACAGAACGACAAGTAACTATTTGTTACTATGTTTTTATATTTACACTTCGGTTTATTAGCATGCATTATTTTGTAAAGACAAAAACAGTAAAGAGGAAAAAGAATGTTCTTATTTAATATAAGTGAGAAGTATATAACAAAAATAAACGCGTTTCCATCATTACACATATTAAGATTTTTTAAATTTCGTTAACACATTTTTGTCGATCACATTGACTCTTTATAATGATTCCAGCTGCGTCGAAGCCCGCTGGCTATCTCGAGTAACAGAAACGTTGGAAGTCCCGTTCACCAATGCTATGGCTCTAGAGGCATTACAGGAATTATCGGAAGACCCTGCCTTCGAGAGGAGTGACAGGATCCATCAGCTGTCGGACTGTCGCGTTCCGCAGAGTAGAAATATATTGGCCAGACGATATCTACAACACTGATGGTGGTATTATTGGATTTAATTGAGAAGAAACATTTTTTGAGATGTTGAATAAACGTTCGAGTTAAAATTTAGTTGTCGCCACTTACGCCTTTAAGCTTTAAACCTGCATACTTTGTTTGTATCTGTAAACACTTAATCTTAGAAACTACTTGCTCATTTAAATAAAACACTAACGGTTTAAAACGCGATATATATTAGTTAAACTAATTAAAAAATTATATTAACTACGGCCCGACGTTTCGTATGCTTTGCAGCAGCGGTAGTCACGGCGAGACGGCTACAACATAGATATATGTATAATTTGAATGCTGGACTTTAAGGGTTCACCTTCAAACGAACATTTCCGTTTCCTAGCATAAAGATAAACATCCCAACAAAGTTGCAAACGAGCACATCAAACTACACGAAATAAGCAAACTCAACTCGCCTAAGACAAAAATATTTCCGTTTGAAACTTTTCACAGTGCCAAAGGCAAAATATACATAAACTATTCTAAAGCTCGGAGCGACAAAGCGCCCTGACTTTTCGCTACAAAGGACTGAAGTTTAAAACCTACAATGTATGTTACAGTTTTTTAGTCGGCAAACATTAGTCTGTTGACTTTTATAACGATTGAAATAAAACTATTTCCTTTGAGCGATCAAGCACTGCCTTTCGGTCTATTTTTATAAAGGACGAATAATTCGCGCCCGGGATTTAGGAACAGCCGACGTTTATATCCCAATTGCCTCATAACAATTAGACACTCAAATTACTTTTAGAAGGGCCACAAAAAATAACTGAGTTCGAACCTTTGGTCGTCGTTGGCTTGAATTTTAAAAGCTCTTTCACCCACCAACAACAATATATATAACATTTTAGTCGTAATTGTTAAGATTCAACACACATACTCATGCTTAAATATTGTCTATTACACTAGTGATATAAATTAAAATATTTAAAATAGCTAACGCAAAGTTGGCACAACTAATGGCGGCGCGTCGTGCAAGCGGACATCCGCTTGACATCGCGCGACTACTTCCGCTCTACGCGCATTTACGAGCGGAGCGGGTAGCGGGAACACCGTTTCTACCATTGATCGCTAAATCTTTTTACGTTACGTTACTAAGTATTTGTGCTTGTTAGTTCAGAAACCATCACAAAACCTTGCGTTTAGAAAATATACGAAGTACTAAAGGCTAAGTATTTAAGCTACAGTGTAAAACTAATATTTTCAAATCTTCAAATAAATAACTAGTGCAAAATTACTTTAAATTCTTCATAGTAGTAATCACTACTTACTATGTAAGTTCAACTTAAGTATATTCCAATATATTGACCAGTTAATGTTAAATAAAAAACATCAATTATTATAACTTTTAGTAGTTTAAAAGGTTGACTATATTATTGATTCATTTAATTTTGAAATACTCTACAACTACCATTGCGTTTTAAACAGTAAAAAAATGAGTACTTACGAAAGAAAGCTACCCGCTTTTTCTCGTGAATTGTGACCGCGATGCATGTTTGTGCAGCCATTTAGCCGTTTACAAGCTGTTGATAGATGGTGCATTAAGCATTTGCAATATGTCTTGCATTCGGTGGATGTTGTTACTTGGTTTAATACTCGAGTCAAGTAATCGAACCATGTATTGCAGTATATTACAAGTTTGTAGTTGTAAACAAGAATAAAACCGATAAACTTTACATTGTAAGTTAGAAAAACTAAACTATAGTATCAAGTGTATATATTGGAGAAGCATGTATAAGATTTATAGCAAATAAAATGAACACTTCACCCTGAACTTGATGTAATACAACCTCGACCTTTGTCAACGATAAATAAGGCGTGGCGATGCTTGCAATATATTGCTTTCACTTTTACGCGACGGAGAAAGAGATGAGTATGTTCTTTGTGAATGTGAGGAACATTGAGGATGCGTGTTTCTTTTTCTAAAAGGAAACCTACGTTAGGTAAACACGTTTCTGTCAAAAAAGCAGCGATAATTACCATACTCCTTAACTATCCCACAGTCTGGATTCCCAGTAAATAAAGATTATAATCGTAAAGTAAATTGGCCATTGGCAGCTTTGTGCCCATAAAACGAGATTTTCAGCCCAACTGGTGTAAAACGTCTTAAACAGTACTCAAGAAATTATAGCGAGGCATGAATATTAACAAATTCAATAAGAGGGACGATTTAATTCTAACCTAATCACTATTACTGACGCTTTTCGCGAATTTCCGCCTGCCGTTCATTTGATTTTAATTAACTTTCCTTTCATTAATATAGACTACCCGGCGTTTAATGTTTAGGAAGTCTACGCTGCCTATAATCCGGCGTAACCTTCCCACTTCTCCCATCGGAGCCATATTCAACATTTTGCTAAAATGTGTGTTTCAAGATGATACACGAATTTAAACCGAGGATCTTCTTTCCTTTAAGCGCCGCAAAGTAATACTAAATAATAATATTGTACTAAGTTTACTTTGTACGATATTATTATTATACTGTCAAGCTATTCTGGCTCTGCATGTTCGGAAATCCGCAGATCACGATTACGCTTCACGGCTTTTTCATGTGTGGACGGTGGTTCGTGATTTGAACGGAATTCTCGATATTCCTACCACTCATTTAATTTCCAAACGACGTCCAACATGTTTCACAAAAAATATAAACAGATGAGAATCGTGTTGGACCAGGTGATGATTAGGCACACATTGCTACCATTAGACCGATAGAGAAAACTTTTCGCCACTGACCTATCGCATATATTTTTATACATACCACGACACAGCTTTGAACTAATGGTCATTAGTTGAAAGCTGGGTCAAATAGACCTCATGGTAATGGAATAATAATTACGTCTCTTCCCAATTTTATTTTATTATTATGGAAATTAACGCTGATGATGACACGATCATTGCTGTCATCAAATTATTATGGGCAATGCGAGGTCAGAGTAATGTTCTCTTGTCTAGTAAATATTCAGTATTTATTTGAAATTTCAAAATACATTAATAACATAATATGGTTTTGTGAAAGGAAATATAAAGCATTAGAATTTGCTTCTTCTTATAATAAAAAAAACGTGTTTTTGCATTATAATCTATTATTACTTACTAGAATACATATATGTATACGAATAAAAAAAAAACTTTAATATTTTTCACACGTTATTGCACATGATTGCACTATATCAATTAAAAATCTGCTATGAACCGGCATCCACAGTATTCTGTGCTGTTGCTCTAACCAACTCTTGACGTTAGCTAGATTTAAAGATAAGTCAAAACTATGTAATTGTTAATTTGAAATGTCAAATGGGCACACGTGTCACTTAGAAAAAAAATCTAAGTAGGCACCGTACGTTAGGCTAAAAGAGCTTATAACTCTAACCCTATTAAAAAGTTTCCGTTTAATCAAGCATTTTAATTAAATGCTTAAGATTTTAGGCTAATCAGATTCCGTAATTGCGTCTATTTCGTTTGAAGGCGATTCTCAAAAAGCGTATTGTTGAAGAGGTCACTTTCGTCAAAACATTCGAGAAATCTCTGTGCTTAAGTGGCAAACTTTCAATTCGACTTAGCGCTTCGAGTGTTGAGCGTGCGTTGGCCATCGTCCATGAAAATCTCGGATAAAACAGTCCTAACTTATGTCTCAGTCATTTGAAAAAAGGTGGAGTATTTCTTAAATAAATTTAACTAGAACATAGCAATCTATAATATATAATAAATTCGAACGAGTATTTATTTTGTGTGTTGTTCACTTTTTAGTTATTTGTGTATACATTTTAATTATGAATAAATTTATTATTTTATTTTACTGCGATACTTTGTTATCCACTTTTTATTGTTTATTATCAAATATTAAGAAAATTAATCTTTCTTGTCTTTACACATGAATTTCTCAACTGCCATCAATAATTGAAAGTGATTCTACGAAGAATCCCGATTTTCTCAAAAATTGGAGACACCGGCTTTTAATCGTCAAGATCGGCGACAAGTGGGGCATCCTTGAAGGATTAAGATTAAAAAAGTTACCGCGTCGTCAGCGTGACTATAGCATGAGTCACTACAACTGAACCCTGGTCTCAGATGTATTCGAGATTGCTTAGCAGAAACTTAATTTTTTTAATGACATCTAGCTCTAATATTCGTTTTAGCTTTTAATGCAGTCAACTTCAAAATACATCCTAGCATAATTAAGGTTGCTAGAGGCAGAGTGGCCAATAACAACATGATTTCCAATAAAAATTAACTTAGGCGAAAATAATTATTTCTATAGGAATTATGTTACCATTAGCCTATGAAAATATAAAAAACTCAAGTCATAAAATTGCAGTTAAGCTACTCTGCCTCTTTGGCTTTGGCTACTTTGGCTGCTTAAATTTGTGACAAACAAAAAAGGTAGACATTATAACACTAGTAGAGAACGATAGATACATTAGTTTTGGTGTAACTTCGACCTCTGACATACTTAAGACAAAGTAATTCTTAGTTATCCTCATACGATTCAGTAGAAAGGAAGCAAAAGTTGGAATTCCCCCTTATCCGCAGTTTCAGTCACTTGGCTAATTCCGAACTGTCTCCAACTCTAATTATGCAACTCGAACTATTTCCATAATCCATTCAATTAGATGACATTAAGATACGTCTGTCCATTGCATTCCGCGGAACTTTTGACTCAACTTTTAATGGTGTTAGTGTCTTTCGTGGCTGGAGATGGCGAAACGCCTACTTATTTTAATACGATTATTTCTGGCTTGCCGACTGCATTTCAATTATTGTGATAATCTTATATCACAACTGGTTTTTAGAGATTCAAACTGATTTGTAGACAAGTGTAGTAGACACTAGACAGAAAAGATACGGTGCAAAAAAGGTCAAAAGAAAATATCAGATATAAGTCTGTGCATATTATCAATGGCAAGATGATCGATGAAAATATGTAGTACCATATTCGTCTTACTTTTACTCCTCGCCGAAAGAAAACGAACTTGCATATAAAACAGTTTAACGGTTTAAAATGCGAAATATATTAGTTAAACTTATTTTAAAATTATTTTAATTAACTACGGCTCGATGTTTCGGATGCTTTGTTGGAGCCGTGGTGACGAGAGACTTGCATTTATCCAAGCCAACGTATTTGGCTTGGATAAATGCAAGTCTCTCGGCACCACGCACAGCTGACAACGCAGTTCTTCATCTTAAAAAGTTTATAGTAGCAAAGAGTTCTTATGCATCCCACTCTTACACTGATGAGCTAAGAGACAATCATAAATTTTTTAGAGAGCAGCAATCTCAGCAACATCTGAAGGAAACAAGGCACGATAAGTTTGAGTCGCATTACGCTGACTCATTAACCACTGCCCGCAGGCTTCGAATGATTTCAATTACTCTGTGTGTGTGACAGAACGAAAATTGCACGTGAAAACTTTTAATCGTATTTACTACGAGCAAATATACAGGGTTGAAGATAGCATCCCTAACAGCGACGACAATGTTTCTCATTGGGGAACTACTTCGTGCTTTAAACTTACTTTTAGAAGTTGGTTAAATAATTTAATATCAATTTGTAGTAAATGCAATATGAAGTCTTAAATTAGTTACAGAATACAAGCTAATTACATGAATGTGGTAACTATTAGCGCATTCGCCATTTTGGTCGAAATAAATCGAAACTCCGTGTTTGCGGTCTGTGGAAATATGTATTTCAATTTATTGTGCGAGCACCTCTACTACTAACAATTAACAGTGATATTAATAGACTTTTAAGTGATGCAGAATTGCACTAATTTTTAAACATAGTTTAGGTTTTTAACTATAGCGGAAGATTTACTTATTTCTATTGTTTTTGGTAAGCTATGTTTAAAAACAACTATTAGTTTAAATAAAACACTTTAATGGTTTAAAACGCCATATTTTAGTAAAACTTGTTTAAAAATTATTTTTAATGACGACCCGACGGGATATTGGATGCTTTGGAGCAGCCGTGATCACGGGGAGACTAAAGATGGAGGATGTCTCTGACGTTAAAGTAATTATTGCTACGCTAACGCCATCTGTGCCATCGACGTTGGTATTTAGCGAAACTGGCCGGGTCCTTGCAGAATTGACTCACTGTGTGGCATCAAATTAACACCTGGGTTGTTTGATAATTTGCGGCCGTCCTCCCTATTGACATTTCTGTGTTTTTTAATTTCAGATGAGTGTTAGCATACCGCAGAATTGGTGAGACGTTTATGTTTTATATCCGCGATGTGTTCCTCAATTCTGTTCGATACACTAAGCTTTATTTGACCAATATAGGATAGGCCACAATCACAGTCCAGTCTGCAAACGCCTGTATCTTGTAGCGGGACAGTACATTTGGTAGGTTTAAAACAAATAATTTTCAAGCAAGTTTAACTAAAATAAATCGCGTTTTAAACCGTTGAAGTGTTTTATTTAAGTGTGTACTACTCGATTAAACTAAAGACAGTATTCAACTATTAGTTGTTTGCATAAACTCAGTAGTTCCAGTGTTGCTTACAATTTAGTTACAAAAGGTGGATTTAAAATCGGTAGGAATCGTCATAAGTAAACATTTGTTAATGGCTCGTAAGATAACATAGATTATATAGGTACTATCTATTTCGCACGATTTAAAGGACGGCCATATGTATCTACTCGAATAATGCCGGAAACATTGACATATTGCGCATCGGACAATATGCACAGAGCATGTCGACATTCACATTCGCTGGATTTTGGCTTTTTAGGCAGGTGTTTCACTACGAGCTATATGAAACGATAAAAAAGCGCTAAACGCGAGAATATCCACGAAACAAAAAATATATTAGACTAGCTGTATCAGCGACTTCGTCCGCGAAGAATAGTTTTTTTGACCATCAAAGTTTGTTTTTGCAAACCACCTCCTCATCTTTATAATATATAGCGACAGACGTTGGGTAGGCATATAGTATCGAAATTTTTGAGATCATTAATTAAGGATTCTCTCTTATTTATTCTTAAAGCGTTTTCGCAGCGCACGCAACCGAAGCCTTTAAACATTAATATTTTCCCCGTTTTTTTTTTGACATTTCCCACTGTTCATTGGCTCCTATTGATCGTATCGTGATGCTTTATAGCCTATAGCTTTATATACCTATTATTATAGATTCAAGATATATTGTTAAGTATAGTGAGGGATTGAAAGTAACTCAAGCCCTCAACAAAGATTAACTTTATTGTGTAGTGCATGTGACATAATTAAAAGTTGAAATAATGAAAATAGCTTTCAATATTACATCTGTCTCTGTGCGCGTGCTTACTAAACATGAAATGTTATGTGGACGACTCGGAACATGTTCTAGAAGTTATGTCCGTTTGATGTTATGATATGCTTTCTGGATTCTACCGCCATATGTAATATATACACTAGCGGAATACATACCTCGTATCGTGGCCCTACTACTTTAAAAATACTTATTCTATAAGTTAAAAACCGCCTCCGTTGGATGACCGTTGCGCAGGATTACTTAGTACTTAAAGTACTAGAGTCCGGCTTTTGAAGCCCGGGACGACATTAAATCGGATAGGGCTTAGAATGTCCTGTCCGACCAAACAATTCTGATGTTTGATAATTACCTTGTAAATGTAGCATGACATTCACAAGGAAACGGGGTTCCACGTAGTAGGTATACAAGGGCATCTATTAGCACTAACACTAATTTGCTTAATAAGCACGTCCTAGATGGACATATCTATAATTTCAATATTATATTATAATATTAATTCATCGTTATTAGGAAAAACTTCCAGTACTATTCCGATAAAACGCGGAAAATGTACTGAGCATTCTTTTCAAGAGAACGGCACTTCGATAGTTAAGTTTTGTTAACGAAGAAAGAAAGAAGATACTAAGTTGAAATCGAGATAGCGAAGAGAGCTTGTAGCGCAAGAGATCTGTACTCGAGTTATCGATGAAAGATCAAAGTGTTCGTGCATGAAACTTACTCGATTTAACTTGTAAATAATCTCTTGTCTGACACGCCTTGTGACTTTTAAGCCTTGTTAATGAAGTTTAATTAATATAGACTTAACGGTTAATAGCCCTTTTATAGGATTTCTGCCTCTGGCATATCTATCTTCATATTCATTATTCAGCAGAAATTGACTGGCTCACAGGGCCATATTATGTGAATTTGTTTTTGGTACTTGTACTAACTAGTGGGTAGTTGGTATTCACAGGTCATATCAAATAAAAAAATATGATTAAATCATAGAAACAAGACTATGATATTAAAATGTCTAATATAGTATGTTACTAAATGATAAATATATTTCTATATACATGCATGGTTTCACTGTACATAATATACATAAATGTACCTCATAATTAGTATTATCTAATATTAGGGTTTACCATTGCCTAGTACGAAATCTTAGCAATTTTTATATTCATTATAGTCCTTATAGCCTTATTTCACAAATTTCATGCAGTTTCCACATTATTCCACAAAAAGAAATGGGGAAAAGGTGTGCAAGGTAAATTTTATTTTGGCGGCATATAATCCACACATATTGTGAGTGTATGATAAACACTGATTTGTGCGTCATATCAAATAAAACACAAAACTATATTTAAACATTTATTAGCTAACATATACAATAAATACTTTCGAAAATAAAACGCTTTTACAAAGAAAGTAATAAAAATATTTAGCTTAGTCCAAGACATGTGGAATACTTTGATTAAATGCAATATTTGAAAGGACACTTATACTTATGCTACTTACTCACAACCAAAACACACTTTATTAAGATGACTCCTTTGATCTAGAGTTAAATGTACGATTCATATTAAAAAAACGGAAAATGTATCCCATGACCTTTGGACATATTATTTAATCTTAGATCAAATAAACACAGGTTTATAGTATAATATGCATATTTAAAGAACAGAGAAATATTGTACTTAGATTTTTAAGCCACATTTAACACATTCACAGTAAAAGTGATTTTTCCATTAGACTATTTAAACACTTAGAAATTATTTGTGTGATTTCAAATGTACCTGAAAAAATAATTGGTTTGATAAACATTCGTTTTGAGTGCTTTGAACTATAAATGTAAAATGTACACAAAAAGACACATATATGAACAAAATAAAAAATGTACATAAAGCTACTGCTTCTAGGCTGAACTAGATTGGCAAGGTATATTATTAAATAAACCATTTTAATATTAGGTAGGTATATACCATAAAAAATACAATGCTCAAAATTACATCATTTGCATGTTTTACTGATTATTTTGTTTTTCTTATCTTTAATAGAAAGATTTCTACGTTTTTAATTACACTTACTTCTACTGAGCCTTCTCATCTTTGATTTCGGGCTGAGGATTGTTCTTCCAGATGTAGTAACTCAGTGTGCTAGCGTACGCCAACCAAGCAAGGTAAGGCAGCATCAGTGCTCCTGCTGTCTTATTCACTTGACCGAAGGCGACTGTGGTGGCTACAGCGGCACCACCCAGCACAGAGATTTCTATGAATGCCTGAAATCACAAAGATTTGCAGAGTTATAACATATAGCAACTTCATAGCACATAAATATCGCATGAAATAGACTGGCTAAGAGCCTAAAGTGTCTCTCATTCATTTAACAAACCAACTCACCATCTTGAAGTCCTTTAGTCCAAAGAATATTGGCGTCCAAGCCCAATTGAGCAACAGCTGACCTCCATAAAGTGTCAGAGGAAGTACTGCATCTTCTAAAAAATTATAAAACACCTTGTTTATAGGTTACTTTTTGATGATTACATTTCAAGAATCACCTTTTAGTTAGTATTGTTATCTTTCCTACACAAAGAGATATTAATATAGAAATAAACTTTTTAAACAAACAAAATTTTAATAAACAGTTGAGTGTAGGTCTAAAAATTTTGACTCTGTTTTCTTAATTCTACAATACCAACTAAAAAATTCAAGGCACATTTATTTACATCTAAAACCTTATCATTCTAATATTTTGATTGATTATTCAGCATTTTTATCTACTATCAAGTGTTACATAAGGAGATTTTTAGTATTTATTATTTCTTTTTCAAAAGGGCAAAACTGTTTTATTTTAACTCCTGTTTCAATAAGCACACTAACAAAATATTTATGCGTGCAACTACTTCTACTTTTCTAATAAGAACTTACCAGTGAAACCACCACACTCTTCATACACTAAATAGGAAGCATATCCCATTCCACTGTATAAGACAGTCCATGTAGGTCCAAACACCCACTTTGGTGGATTCCAGCAAGGTTTCTTCAGCTCATCATACCAAGATTTGTCCCCCTTACGAATTTGTCCAGCAAAGTATATGCCGTTAGCCCAACCGCCAACATTGGGGAGAATGACTGATCCTAGTGCTGCCCAGTTTGCCATTTTCAATGTTTCACTGTGACAAATATTTCAATTAATAAAGCATTTAATCCTCACTCACCGTATTGCTCATCTAATTCTCTTTACCAACTATAAAATACTATATAGAAATTCTTATTGATGCTAACTGTCATAAACACATCATCAAGGAATATTGGTTGGTTGCAAATTATATTCGTTCCTGTACAATATCTAGTTTTGTCTAAAACTTGTACTGTTGTTACTTATTAATGGAATGAAAGAAGTTTATACAGAAAGCTAGAATTACCTATATATAGCATTAGATATAAAAAAAACAGTTTTCAGTATTACTTATAAACCATATTTTCTATCATACTATTCTGATAGTTAGTTTCTTTAATATAAAAATATCTTACATAATAGCATCAGTATAATAGTATGACTAACTTGTACATGGCTCGCATATTATGTTATGTAGGGAAATTAACCTACAGGATAAAGCAAGTATCTAATAAGCATGTGTGTGAAACATTTCAAATAGTTTGTCATAAATTTCCCCCTAGGCTGATTTAATAAACCATTAGTCATTTGAGTTTAAAGTAATATATTTATAATATTAAAAATAAGAATACCTGACATGTTCTACATAAGGCTGTAAATCCATATTTTATGAATAATTTACTTAACTATATACACATACACACTACTAGATGTTCACGTCTAACTAATTGTCATCTAATCGTATAATGACCAAATGAAATAGATATGATAATTAATTATAATTATTTTGATCCACCAATTATATTCAGTTAATACAGTGACCTTAAACAGTTACTACGTACCAATTTCCTCAACGCAACGTATTTGAATTAAAATATTGCTAGTTTGAACCGATGATGTAACCGTCAGATTTTAAGGTGAAATAATAGTGAGATCACGCGAGCGGAATTGGAATTACTGTACTTTACACAGTGTAAATAATATATGGAGCTCTATTATAGTATATCGGCGAATGTTATGCACCGGCAATAAAGTGGATTAAGAACAATTCAATTGTAACTTACACTCGGTAAAAAGATAGAGTAAATTATCTCACGGCCTGTGATTTCACTGAACAGTGAAATTATGAATAGAAAATAGAAATCATGAAAAGCGGTTTAAGTTTTACTATTTATCTACCTACCTATATGCTTAGCACCAAATGATTATTATGCAATTCATTACAGAAGGTTATATGTTTACAATACAAGTGGAATCTAAGTACTATGTAATAGATAGCCATTATTATTTGGTCGGATAATAAAAGAACATTTTCATAATCTGTCACTGTCATTTAGTGGACTTTTAATTCTGTCAAATTATTTTAGATTATTTGTAATTTGTATTATCTGTGGGAAGAAAGGTAGTAGATAGTGGTGAGCCGGTGAGCGTTTTAATGAAGCAAATAACAAAGCATTGCTTTTTATAATAAGCAAATATGATTATCAGCAATTATCTTACTTGTGTAACAATTGATAGAATCTTTGTATAAAGCCCTTTTGCCAATTTACTATTTAGTATTGTTTTTAATCAGTCAAAAGCGATTGCAATAACTTTGCTCAAAATTTTCGAGCCTAAAAATGAAAAACTTACAATTTAAAATTTTGATTTAAATTTAATGTAAATAATTGAGACAGTTTAAATAATTTAATGAAACAAAGATCTAATTAAATAACGTTTTCAAATAAATTATACGGAACTAACAAACAAGGGATATTCGAATGACAAGAAACATTATATTTAAATATGCATTTAACTAATACGCTAATAAACAATAAAGTAACTAAATATATCGTTATATTTTTCAAGTATAACGTTTTAATCCCTCGTTAATAATAGCTTAAACCATTAACATCGTTACGGCGGTGGGTATAAAGATGCATAATAATATGTACTAAATTTCGATAAAAAGTTTTCTTGCTATTTCGTCAAATACAGTTTAATAAATCCAAAATATCTTTTTTAGGCGAACGTCCCATGATTTAGTGAATTGTAAAAACAACATAATATTGTAACTATTATTAACTAAAAACCAGTCTTTTATACTAATACTCACGAATATTCTTTGTCTATATCGCTGACTTATATAAAATGTTAATTTATTTTTAATATTATTTACTATGATATTTCTTATAACTTCGTAGTTTGCTATGTTGCTGCCGGCATTACTTTGTTAAATTACCATATACGCGTAATATAAAATTATTATGTCAACTATAGTATCATGATTCAAAAGTTACGTTTAGATCAGTCTAGAACTCAAGATATCACTATCTATCGAGTGTTGATAAGTTGACTCCTTAGTAACTCAGTGTTTCGTGAACTCTTGAAGATTTGGTACAAAACTTCCAAATTTAATAATTATCTGGTTTCAGACAAAGAACAAAATGATTGACTGGACTCTTGTTAAAGCTCTTGCCATACCAAATGTTGGGGGATGGGCGAGTGCTCTGACTATGGCTGGTCAAGTTCGAAGCCCTAGTGGCAAAGCTTGGTATGACCATCTAAAAAAGCCAACATGGAACCCTCCAAAGTGGGTGTTTGGACCAGCATGGACTGTCCTGTATACAGGAATGGGCTACGCCTCATACATTGTCTATGAAGATTGTGGAGGTTTTACAGGTACATTTTCACTTATAAAAAACTATACTGAGTAAAACTTCACAAATGGAAAATTTATCATGTTATCACTTGAGAATGCAGGAAAAATTTTATGTGATTTCAAAACTGGATTATTTTTAATACATATTGTTAATGTCAATTTTTCGGATAATATAGGTTTATCATATATTTTTACAACCTTTTTGAAAATAATAAAAATGTTCAAGTAACAAATATATTATTTGTTTGGTTGTAACTTATCTAATTATGTTAACTTATTTCAGAGAATGCATTGGTACCTCTAAGTTTATTTGGAACACAACTTATTTTCAACTGGACATGGTCGCCGATCTTCTTCAAGTTCCACAAAATTGGATTGGTAAATATAACCTTTGTACTGTGTGCTTATGTCATGTTTACTCAGTCACTGGTATAAGTTATAACATCTCTTTACCTTGAGCACATTTATAGAAGTGTGAAATATTGCTTAATTAAAATACAAAGTATTTAAATAAAACACTTCTAAAACTACTCGCGCAAACTATAGACAGTATTTAAAATACAAAGTACTTGTATAATTTTATTGTAAAACTTTTTGCAATATTAATGTTTTATATTCTTGCAATGCATCTTTTTCTTTCTATTTAAAATAAATAAACCGCTTTTATTTAAATTAAGATTTTACATTTCTGTATTTATGTCTTTTAGTTAGGTGTCTAAGCCCATCAGCAAAGTTTATTACAACATATTTGGGGATATTTGCATTTATTTAAACATTCCCAAAAAAAATTAGAAGCAGATTTTTTTTTAATTTTAAAAGAAATGAAATATCTAGACATGCTTTTCAGTTTAGCTACCATAATTTTAAAATGCTAAATTATTTTACAGGCGTTCATCCACATGATAGCTCTGGATGTTGCTGCAGGAGCATGTACCATAAGTTTTTTCAATGTGAACAAGAAAACTCTTTACTTTATGGCCCCATACATGTGCTGGCTCACATTTGCCTCCTTCCTTAACTACACAATCTGGAAGTTGAATCCCGATGTACCTAAAGACCCTAACAATAAAGATGATTAAGTATTATATATGATAAGTATCTATGCCAAAAAGGCGCAAATATTACAGCAAGTGTGAAGTAATTCTATCTCTATAGCAGATTTTCGAAAATATTATATACTACAGTACAAATATATTGTAAGTACAAATTGGTTTTATCTCAAAGTATGTATGCATATACTGAAGATAAGAAATACTTTTTAGTTTGCCGATTCTGCACTTGTGCGTTTTAAGATAAGAAAATGTGATAGTTACCTGAAATTTTAAGACGTTTATATGCTTATTTAATAGGATGATTGTTATCTATTCTATAAGGTTTTGGAAAAATACAAGGTATTTAATTTATATTTCATATTGATGTTAAATGGTATCATATACTGTCATTGTTTATAATAAAACTGGTCATTTAATTGCATATATTACTTAGCAATAAGAGATACAAGATGGAATACCCTAGCTGTATGTGGCTTCAGGAATTATCATATAATCAATATTCTGTAAATGAACTGGATTCTATATATTTCACCTATTGTTCTTCTTCTAATTTATTTATTTATTTACTAAGAAAACTAAACAGTACTGTCTCTTATGATAACTTGAAACGAATATTCTTATTGTCTAGGAAAAAAAATGTATAAAAATCCAAATGTATGCAGGCATGTACTCAGAGACAGTACCTTTACAAGTGTCTCTGAGAACATTTGAGTTAAAATTTTAAAAAGCTTTGAGGCGAGTAACAGTGTCCTCTACAATATAACAAAAACCGTATTCTTTTACGAGGTCATTTGCTACGCGTACCTCTCACCCGAGTGAGTTTCCGTTCAGCTCCTCAAGCTCCCACCCGCATTGCGGCGGTCCAAGCCGAGGCCGATGCCCCCCTCGGGCACCCTTGGTCTAGCCGCAAACACGGCGAGCGCTGGTGCGCTCGCCCAAACGCCCGGTTAGTATTCGAGGTTAGGTACTTTTCTTACTTATATATACGTTAATTGCGAGCACGAAAACAAATCAACATCCTTCAACGCGTTATTTATGTACCACATAAACAATGCATTCTTTAACATATTTTAGAAAAGTCATGAAACGTTTTTAAATCGCGTTGGGCCTGGCGAGAATCTAATGTACAACATTAAATATGATTATATTGAAATTGACCAACAGCCAACTGGTCATTAATGAAAATAGCAAAAATATTTAAAGGTTTATTATGTCAATGTTTGGGATCATTTCATTCGCTTTAACTTATTTAGTTCACTTTGCTGTATCGCTGCATCCTTGTAGATCTGTTTCACTTTCTCTTTTCTTACGTTGTCACTAGAAAAGAAAAACATATTATGTTTTGCTCATCACTTAGATGCTTAAATGTATTACCTACTGTTTAATAAATTTTACCTAATAGTGCCAGTAACACGTATGTGAGATAAGAAAAAACTGTTTCTTACCTCTGTATCTTCTGTCGTATCTTGACGGCCGCTATATATGCCTTATCCCGCCTGATCTCTCTCAGGGCTCCCTTCATTTCTTTCTTATATTTGCTCTGAAGTCTCGCCGTCTCTGCTGCTTCTCGGGACAGTTTTGACGACTTACTACCAGTAAACCTGTGGACAACAATATTTTTATTAAACAATAATTCTATTTACTGGCATAATATGAAATGTGCTTTATCACTCCTTGTATCAATTATTGTTTGGATAATCTAATCGAATATTATGTTCTTTATTAAGAACTCAATCGAATATCAAGACTAGTTTAAGAAATATATAATCTGAAAGAATTTGCTTACACTTCCTGTATGTCCGGTTCGTACAATCTCAACGCTTTCGGTCTCGGCTTCTCTCTAGCCAAAGGTGTATACGTCTTTGTTTCGAGTGACTCTCTCATGTGTTGCAGAACCTTCTCGATTTTAACGGCCACCTTCTTTGGGTACAATTCTAGATCTATCCTTCCCAATAACTGTATATGGGGCTCAAATATCGCTTCTGACGACTCGAGATCGGAATAATTCTCGAAAAATTCCCTCAATATCTTAACTGAATTGCACACAACTTTAATTTTAAAGCCGTCATCGATTTCGTTAACAACTAAATCCTTTGCCGCCATTTTTTCGTCGACCTCCATTTTGGAACAATCTCGATCTAAACACAGAATTTTGGCGTCCTTGTGTAGACGGAAAGGGGGGACTAGTTGAATTGAATTCAATAAAGAGGTATTTGCCGATAAATAGAAGATGCCTCTCAGAAAATTTAGCGCGCCCGGCACAAAGCGTTTCGACAAAACAGTGAATTCTAGTATCATCGTCAACACGAAGAAGCCTCTCGACACCGAGTATGCATCTCTAAAATGACAAGTTCTCAAAATCTCAGTCATAAAAACTAAAGTCGGAGTAGTGACCGGGTGTCGGAAATCAGAAGTGGGGTACAATAGGGAGACTAGTTTAAAGAATATCAAGGTGTTTAGATCGGGGACTACTCTGGGGTTACGCTTGAATTGGTCGTACTTTTCCTTTAATAGTTCCACAATAAATTTCCTAGTGGACACTTTGTTGATGTGTATTAAATCGTAGAAGTACGGAGCTAATTTGTCGAATATTAGAAAGGTCTTTATAACATTTCCTTCGTCCTTTGAATCGCTAAATATGTCGTGAATGTATTGGAGTAAATGTGCAAATAAACGGCTCAATATATCTTTGTTATTGGCTGATAAACTGGGATCATAACTTTTTATTAATTTGGATAACGCAGTCGATTGCTGTGACGGTGTTTTCCCTGTCAATAATTCCTGAAAAAAAGTGCGGCTTATTAATGGTAAGACGGCGAAGGGAGTCGGCTATATTGACATGTTTATTTAAATTTTATTAATATCAGGACGTAAGTAAATTCACAAGTATATAATAAATCATTACATACTTGATGTAATAAAAAATAAAGGCAGAATTAAATTAAGAGCAATCAAAACGTACCCTTAGTTTATCACCTTCAGCAGATTTAATTTCAAAAATAGACCCAATTTCGTCGTCACACAAGTCTACATCACCATCATCATTGCCATCACAATCACTCTCGCTTTTCGAGTCACTTGGAGAATCTGAATCTATCTTAGTCTTCTCCTTTTGAACATTTTCATTGTTTTCATTGATGTGATTTTCGAGAATCTCATCACCGCTTTCACTAGATACTTTTACTTTTTTGGTTTCTACTTCAGATACTTTATTTGCTTTACGTTTGCGGTTGACAATAGGACTGTCATTTTCATTTTCGTCGCTATTAGTACTTTCACTTTTAAGTTCATTGTTTTTAAACAAAGTTTTTAAACTCTCATTAGTTTTATTTAATTCATGTACAATATCTATACTATCTTTGTTGCCAACATCAGCACTTTCGGATTCTGTATCTTCATCCCCACTACTAGCCGTATCATTTACTTCATCACCATTTTCGCTTCCAACCTCATCATCATCACTGTCTTCAGTATCATCTTCAGATGACGTATCTGATATTCCCTCGTCGAATTTTTTCTTTGCATTTGGCACTAAAACGTAATTTGAATCAATGATATAAAAGGTAAATTCAATGAAGAAACTGTGTTCAATCAGAAAAAAAAGAAGTAAATTAGCTGACGATAATTACCGTTATAATCTTTTAGTATATGATCAGGTAACAGTGGTTTGCCATCCTTATCATATGCCAACATTATTTCTTCCTCATCATTTAGTGCAAAATTGTCATCTAAATCGTCAGCAGACCTAATAAGGTAGGACAAATAAATATAATTATATATTGTAATATATGATAATAAAGGGAAATATAAACTCCACAATTTTTGTTGGAGTCTAGGACAGAAGAAGGGTATCGGTGACAACAATAGAGAGGCGTATAAATCTCACTATTTCTGTCTTAACAAATTGTACTAACCTGTGATTAACCTTGGGTTTTGCAACATTAGATACAGAATCTTCTGCTAGCATTCGCTGTTGCCTCTGTTTCTCTAGTTCTTCTAACTTTTTTCGCTCCTCTTCTTTCTGTTTTTCTGTACTCTTAAGTGCGTCTGATGGCTGGAATAGAAAGCATATTTATAATATAACTAAGTAAATAATATTTTAATCTAGTGATTTAATAGAAATAATATTTTATTACTCACAGTTCCTCGCCTATCAAACTTCAACTCTCTCATCATTTTATCATAATCCTGACCCTTCTCAGCATCGGCTAAAAGCTTATCAATCAATGATTCACTCTGCTTTTTAAAAACAACCGGCTGTAAATCTTTCCATTCACTGTCCAATTTTTCTGTTAAATCTAAGGTTTGTTCTTTTTCTTTCTGCTTCTCAGCTTTACGTTTTTTTGATTCAGCTATAAGTTGTTCTATGAGGTCTTTATGTGATTTTGCTCCATCTTTTGACTCAGTTTTTGAAAGGATACCACCTCCAAAGTGACCCTCTGATACAAAGTTATCTAGGAACAGAATGATAATAGATAAATCATTGCTGCAAAAATAAGTGCTGCAAGTATGAGATACATGTTTATATAAAGAACTTGCTGGTAAACGACATACAGTCTCCCCGTGACCATGGCTGCTGCAAAGCATCCGAAACGTCGGGCCGAAGTTAAAAATAATTTTCAAATAAGTTTAACTAGTATATCGCGTTTTAAACCGTTAAAATGTTTTATTTAAACCACATACAGCTTATACCTCTGAAAATGAGATGTTCAAGTCCTGCCCTTTTCCATATTTTTTTTTAAATCTAAAATTAATTTTTAATGAGTAGATACATTTGAAGTAGACACATAAGTGTTAAGAACATTTACCATCTAAACCGCCAAATGGTTTATCCTCATCCTCATCTTCAGACCGTGGGTCATCAAACTTCTCAATTTGTTCCAATGTTTGACCTCTGAAAGAAAGTATAATTTTCTTTTCATAATAGAATTAGTATTTACTAAGGGCAAAAAACGCCTAGTCGCGCGTAATGTTCCAGCGGACACTATCAACACAAAATTTGGTATTGTTTATAGAATAATAATGTGAAGTTAAATTTATTTATTTACATACCTGTGGGTAAGTATTTCATCATCAGCTAAGTTATAAATGCTTTTCTTGCTATGTTGTTTAGCTCTCTCAGCAGCAAATCTAGCAATCATGCGATCCTCAGTCGAAATATTGTTACTTTTCTCACCAATACGTCGGTCAATGAAAGTATTGGTCTTGTTCAGAAGCTTCATTTCTGTACCTAAAGTTTCTTTACGCTGCAATTTTAAATGTGCCATGTTTGAAATTTGAATCACTTTTATTAAGTGAAGAATGTGGGTTAAAAGTATAATTAATAAGTAAAACTATATGTATTTTTTTACTTTTTGAACGGCTTTGGCACGAGAAACGCCAGGTAATCCACGATCATGCTTAGATTTTTTTCCCAAAACTTTGAGTTTTTCTCTGTTTATATGAACCTCGAAAGGGTTCAACTTTTTTTTTACATCCCCAGCTTTCTTTTTATGGACTCTATCTGCTAATCTAGCGTTCCTCTTATTTTTTACTTTTGCCATTTTAACACTATACACAATAATATATTCAAATTATTTAACACATAGCTTTAATTTCAAGTTTCAAAAAAAATTTTCAGGTTACAACCGACCATATTAACCCATATCACATAGCTTAGGTAAATATTTTCACATGGTTTTGACAACGACGTTATAATTGGCAATTTGCTTCATTAACCACAGTCACAAACAACATAAACTTGAAACTTTAAAATTCAATTGATATAGATGAATTTATACAAATAAATTTAAAAAGGTTTTTAATATACAGAATATAATATTTTTTATACATTTTTTTGGAAATGTATTAATAATAAATTGATAATTTTCATATCGTTCCATATACTTATGTCGTAAACGCATCTTGTAAAAGAAATGCTTTGTTGTGATTGGTCGGTTAAAAAAGCCGCGCCGCCGAAATTTCACGACTAGCGTTCGTCTTATTTCGGCTGAGTGCCGTGTAGCATCTATTGAGTAGGTATATTATTGTGTGGCCTTTTGTGTTTTGCTGGCTGACTACTATTTCACCTAACTTCTTCAGCGAAAATGGCAGATATATCTAAAGAAGACTTGGAAAAAGAAATCGCAAGTAAGTAAAACATATTCATGGAAATAATGGAGATTTTTTTTCTATCACAATTTAAAATAAGCAATTTTACATAGCTATAAGTGTGACTTCGTTTCATGTAATGGCTTCCATACTAAATCCAAGCGAAGTTAATTTTTTCTAAGTGGGAACTGAAATATCTCTGATAGTATAACATCCATACGAAAATGTTTCATGTGAAAGTTGTTCCGCTATGTTTTGCGGATTTCTTGGCGATTTCGCCTTTATTTTTAACTTCCTAAATAGGGCTGCCCACTGGTGGTTTATTTTATGCGACGCTACGTCCGTACTTCAGGTATGGTGCAGGTTTATGGCGACGTCTTTGCACAAATTAAAGCCGTGTATTAGCGCGCATCTAGTTATAAAATAGATATTATATGAAGGGTTTCTCTAAATACACAGTTCGTAGCGAGTAATAGCAATATCTTTGAGTGAATGATACGAAACCTAATCTGTTTACTGTTTAAATCCAATCTTAAGATTTCAAGAAATAAATAGAGGGGAAACATTAATTTATATGTTCAGTTATTTATTGATTACCAATTTTTGTGATTAAGTATGTAAAATTAGTTTGCTTTACCCAAATTAAGAAATATCTGATAAAGTATTGATGTTGTTTGTAGAAATTCTTCAGAATGCGAACTTGGCGCAAACATCAACTAAGAAAGTAATACAAAAGTTGGAGGAGGTATTTGACACCGATCTTAGCTCTCAGAAGAAAGTGATCGACCAGCTTGTCATGGACTACGTGAACAGCAAAGACTCTGAACAGGAAAGCGGCGAAGAAGGCTCTGATGTAAGATATAAAAGACTAAAGACACAGTGTAATTAGCTTCTAGACCAAAGGCCCTTGACTCACTCGTGGCCTTACGATAACTATATTTGTTTTCCATGTAGGTATGTATATGATGGATAATGATTTTCCATCCGATAATGATTTACATTCCCTTATAGAGTGAAGGAGAAAAGAAGGCAAAGCCTAAAGCCAAGAAACGTAAAGAGACTTCAGAAGAAGAGGAGAGTGACTCGGAAGAGGTTTGTAATAGCAACTTTTATTTCTAGTTGTTTTGTACACTGAGCCTGAATAGGCAAATATATCCCAATAACTAAATGCTGTGTAAAATTAATAAAAATATAATTTTCCTTTAACAATTATATCTTGTTTACAGGAGAAGAAACCGGCTAAGAAAGGCAGAAAGGCTAAGGTAATATTCACTTTAATTGACATGAAATTTTAATTACTTTAAGAAAATTTATTTTCTGTAATAACTCTAATTAAGTACAAATAAATAGGGAGAAATTGTTTCAGGCGGCTGCTCCCAAAAAGAAGCCAAAACAGGAGAGTTCTGATGAGCTTGACTCTGCTGATGAATCAGAGGAGGTTAATAATACAGCTCACTTTTATTTATTTATTTCTGAATGAAGATCTAAAAATAATAGTAATATTAGAGTTTGTTTGTCATGTCTTTTATAAATACCAATAGTGTACAAATATTTCTACAGTTTAATAAATTCATCAAAAAACATAGATATAAAATCATAGAAAACTGAATGTATGATATAGAAACAATGTTGATAATAGAGGTTGGCCTGTCCAGCACTTTTGAAATGATAATTGTATTGTTAATAGGAGAAAAAGAAACCAGCCAAGAAGGGAAGGAAGCGGAAGGGATCTGACGACTCCGACGGTAATTGGGGAAAGAAAAAAGCTGCCAAACCAAAGAAGGTAGTTTTATTTTTAAATGAGAAAACAGTTATATTTATTTTCTTGTAAAGTAATAAATCTTACCTATAGTGATCTCTATAACAATTGTCTTTATTACAGGCCCTAATTGCATAACATATTTAAACCCCAAATTTTACAAAATCATATTTATTCCTCATCTCGGTCTATAAAAATTCATTTACTCTTCAGGGCGGTGGTCGCGGCAAAGGAGGTGGCTATACGCGCGCCTACAGGCTGTCACCAGCCTTAGCCGATCTGATGGGCCAAGACGAGATGCCCCGTCACGAGGTGGTGAAGCGGGTCTGGACCATCATCAAGGAGAAGAACCTCTACGACCCCAACAATAAGCAGTTCGCGATCTGCGACGACGCCCTCTACAAGGTCATCGGGACCAAACGCTTCCGCACCTTCGGCATGATGAAGTATCTCAAGACCCACTTCCTGGATTAGACAGGTCGCCGGCTGTGTACATATTTAAACAAATAAGTGCAATGGGTTGAATACAAAATATTTGCGACTCACTAACATTTCAACGTTACCCATTGGTATTTTTAAGTACTTTGAGTACGTGTATATCTATTTTACAAACATATATTTTTAGTTACAATTACAAAAATTGCTTAGGAATCTTGTATTCTATTATAGGATTATGTATAAGACTATTTGTTTATACCATGAGGTATATGATGAGACAAACAAATCTTTTAATACATAAAATATTACATGTCCTATACTGTTGACTGCAACAATGGTGTCGTACAAAACAACAGAGTCTGTTGTTCAAAATGTGTCACATACATCTACTTTGTGAAATAGCAGATTCTTAACTTATTGGTGCAAAACTGACAAAATTGTAATGGTTGGGACAACTAATTTATTTCAATGTCATTTGAATGCCACAATGTTGGTCTAGTAACTATTTGTCGCACATATTTTGGCTTACTAATTGACTGTCTAATACAGGAAAATAAGATACCATTTAAATAAAACACTTTAACGGTTTAAAACGCGATATATTAGTTAAACTTATTTGAAAATGATTTTTAACTTCGGCCCGACGTTTCGGATGCTTTGCAGCAGCCGTGGTCACGGGGAGACTGAAGACCCCGTGACCACGGCTGTCTGCAAAGCATCCGAAACGTCGGGCCGAAGTTAAAAATCATTTTCAAATAAGTTTAACTAATATATCGCGTTTTAAACCGTTAAAGTGTTTTATTTAAATTGTACTACTCGCGTAAACTATAGACAGTATTTAAATAAGATACCATTCAAAGCTACTGTAAGGGTACTAATGGACTAATGTTGTAAGAGGGTAGGACGCAGGTTTCGCGAATCATAGTGTAAGAATACATATGTAGTAAAGTAAATTATAGCTAGGAAAAGCTAGGTAGATTTCCACTTAGACTTGTAAACTACTACTTTTGAGTTTCTATGAAAATTCTATGTGTCGAAATGTGCAGTGTATTAGTTTATTTTATTATTAATAATAAACGCCCTGCATACAAATTATCTTGAAATTGGAAATCTACTTTAGCTATTCCGTGCAAGTAAAATAAGACATGATGATAACAAAGTCTAGTTTGTGGATTTCTAGTTTCGTCTTTAGTTCCTTCCCTTGTTATGCACCAAAATATTATTTTTCTATTTGAAGAAAACAATCTCTAGTTTCATAAAATTTTAATTATGTATCTCACTAGGCAACTAGAGTTAAGTGTAAAGTGTTCATCTTTAGACATTTAAAATTATCTAGTTTTTAATCTGTCTAAATTTAATGCGACTTTGTCTAATATAATACAATTGCAATTGTATATCATACAATGGTGTTGCATTTCAAAGATCTAAATGTGGTAATTATACTAACAACGATAAGGGAGGTGTCCTATTCTAAAAAACTTGTAAAATAGTATTCGCTAAGGATTAATAAACACTAAATAAAGAGTCCTTTTTATCTTAGTAAGCATACCATTTACCTAAAAGCCTAACAGTGACATGAATACCAAGATAATTATTACCCCTCGAGGGATGCATAGCTTTTTGACCTAAACATTTCATTATTAGGTAATTTTACTATGCTCTTTGTTGGCTCGTTGCCAGGTCATAGATACCATTGAAAAAAAATGTGGTTGCCATAGACACCGTTATTTATTTTGGGCATTTTTTTCTACGTTTCTAAAAATGGCTTGTAACGAAAACGTGATCAAAAATATAGCAAATGAAATAGCTAGGAATTGTGTCGCGCAAAGTAGCGTGACGGTCGATCCCGAATTTGTTATATATCTTATAGATTTGCTTCTACTTAATCCTAAGTATGGAAAATTGTTTTCCAAGACGATTAGTAGGAACAACTTGGAGTTCTTCGTTTCGGAATGCGTCGCCATGTTGACAAGTGAGTCGTTTTTAAACGATATTTTACAAAACGTCTGATGCAGCTGCATGGATTAAATATTTGTTTAGTTGTCGATTAACAAGAGTACATATTATAATCTTTAGAATGTGAGACATCGGTGAACACTCTCAAGATGCAATTCACGATGCAAACTAGTTACGACAAACTGCAGGTGCTGGTGGACAAGCATTTGGACTCGATCGACATTTGCCTGCGTCCGCTCGTCTCTGAGATCTTGGACGAAGACCCTGAAGATGAAGCGGCTTTAAAAAAGCTCTTTAGGAAAATGTCTATTTACATAATTTTGACGAGCGGCCTCGGGAATCCCGGGAGTATCGGGGTAAGGTACAACTTACGAAGATACTTTTGAACGATTACTCAGATTAGGACGTTTTGGTTTAAATGGTTGTAATAGGTAATATCATCATAATAAATAATTTCAGACCTTAAAAGAGGGTATGGCGGCGTTGGAGAGCGTTTTTACTCTCGACGATCTGAAAGTATTTGCTTCGATGCCTCGCGTAGAAAAGTTGGCGCAACTCAATGAGCTGACGCAGGTCACGTCTGGCGTAAGACTTTTTAATCGAGACTGCAAGAATGGTGGTGAAGGGATACCAGATTGTGAGTGGATCGTATTTACAATCGCTAAAATTTAATAAGGTACAGGATACTAAACTACGAAAATGGGTTTATTTATATTAGTTTCTGGTAATTCTTAATGTAAACTTCATGTGTTTAATTAGCCACTTGCTAAAAATTATTTTAGTCAATTTACAACGTTCGTTCATTAAATTCTACGCGCTTATATTCTAGTACCGTTCAACTTAGTGGACGCCGGCAAAGCGTGTCTCTCGTCACTATCCAATGCGCTGATAGCCGTGATGCAGCGAGTCAACACGCTGACTTCAGCGATCGCTGACACCGTATCGATCCAGGAGGAGACTGGGAATGTACTTCTCGACCTGCCAGCGAGTTCTAAACTTACCGAGTTAGATAACAATACCACTAGACATTTGTTGGAATAGATTAAACAAATTCAAAAAGCAATAATAAGCAAATTGTAACTCGGCAAAATTTTTCTTATTTATCTTAATTTCCATTGTTTTTTTCCTTCTCACTTCGGTAAATTACTTAACCCTTTATAGCGATGTAAGCAATCTGAAAGGCTGTCTGTATCGTTTATTCTATAAGTTGTATTGTTAATTAAGTGCTATGTAAGGCCGTTTGATCGTAAGTTCAAAGAAATAAAAATAAATAAAATAGACCCCAAAATATATTCGTTATGTAGGTTTAATAATTCTTTTAACATACAAGAGAATTTAAAAAATGTGAAGGTAGTTAAAGATTTTAACGACCAACAGTGCATAGATATATGGTAGGTTATATAAGCAAATTTTCATTCCAGGAATGACTACAAGCAGGTTTTTGAACTGCTGGCTTTCAATCGACAGTACGAAGTGTACATTCGTAAGCTTTTAAGTGACGTTGAATCTCTGGTGCAGAGTGGGACTGCGCAGGTGGACAAGTTCCGGGTCGTGCTCGAAGAGTTGCACGCCGCTGTCAAATACAAGGCGGCTGTTCCGACTGTTACGGTCTTTGTGAGTTAAAAAATTTACAAGGACAAAAATAATAATTAGGACAATATTAAAGTACATAAATGCCCTTCAGCCTCTATTCTCGAAAGTGTGGCAAGTGTGGCGCTGCATGCAGAACATCATGTACCTGGTGGCCACCGTAAACCGTCTGATGGGGACGTTGTCTCTTATCCAAGAGCAGATGAAGATCCCCGTTCCTCTGGTGCAGAGCATGCTGCAGGGCCGCGCCGTGACGTCAGACCAGGACAGGGTCAGTCGCGTCAGCGTCGAGGATCGGATATCGCTCGGCTCCTTTAAGAACTTCGTGGCGTATACCGACAGTACTATGTCGTTGAAGGAGAGAAATGTCAAGGTTCGTTAACAGTTGTGAAGTTTTTTGTTGCATTCTTACTTTGTTTTGGTTAGGACCTGAAGAACGTTTTTTGTCATCTACCTTTGTTAGTTTTATAAATTTCACGGATAAGATTGCTGCAAAATGTTAAGTTTAAGTACGCTGCATCGTCAGCCGATTTGCCGGCAGCCTACTCTTATGAATGCAGCAAGTGCGAAATGTAGTATAGTGCGACTAGAATTATTTCAGATAGATGCTCCAGCCTCTATCGATAGATCAGTTTCTAGGCTTCTGCGCGGTCTGTCTGGGCGTCGGCGCGCTTATTCCCAGCAACATGAAGATAGGCCTTATCAAGAGCAAGGGCGACAAGTACGGATTCTGTTCAGTTAAAATGGCCGCACGATTCAGTCGTGATCCGCAGAGGTAAGATGAAAACATGCTAACGAAGAAATCCACAGTTTTTATACACACTCAAGTAGGTGATAGTAGGACTACTCGGTTGCTCAATTAGTCAGAGCAACAGCACGGAACGCTGTGGATGCCGTTTCAAGTCCTGCCAGTGTCGTAATTTTTTAAAATCTAAAGTCGATTTCGAATTTATATAGTGCCATCGTATGCGATGAAATGTTAATTTTGAACAGATACGTCAACGAAGTACTGGAGTATTCCCGAAACAATCCGCACCTTATCAATTTGCTTAACATAGCATCAGCCGTGAATGCAGTCAAGGACATTCAACTTCTGGTCACGAGGATTGAGCCCAAAAGTAACCGCTTTTATGCTTTAGTTGTAAGTTAAATATAGTCGCATCTAGCTTGACTCACTAGTCAAGCTAGATGGCGACTATATTTAACTATATATCATGCTTTTTCAATGGCGTATGATTCTTGGAATCACAAATATTTCACAATAACTCTGGAATAAAACACTACATCGAAATATTCAAAAATAGATTTTCCGAAAATAATGTGTATAATAACGTATATATTTAAACGTTCCAGCGAAAGTAATGGACAAGGATATACAGACCGAGACTCATCCCGTCGAAGGATATATCGAGAAGAACTACACCTGGGACCTCTGGGAGTGGAAACGACGCGCTTGCCAATGGGTAACCTGCATTTGAAATGATGACATGCTTGATTTAAGGACTGTAGTGAAAAATAATGTTATTTCAGGCGAATATAGTGAACTGTCAAACACATTCCACTCAAACGAACTACAGTCACCTCCGTTCCGAAATACACTGTCAGACGGTGGAACCGCGGAATAAATGTCTTCAGACCAAACAGGACTGTGGGGTCAACACCACCCCCAATGGCGTGTTCCTATGGGGTCTACGCGGCCAGTTGGGGTGCGGGCAACACTCTATGCCCCTGACTGAAATCGACACGGAGAAAAATAAAGGTAAGGATGCAGTTAGCCATTACAGTTTCTGTTAAAGGGCATTTAGGTTTGAAGCATATTTTAAGGAAAAATCACAATGATTTCAACTTTTCAGCGAAAGTGATCAGCGTTTGCACGTGGCCGTGCATTACAAATGGCGGAGTTACAAGCGAACCCGATATGGGCTAGTATTATTAATTATAGATATATCAGTTTTTGTTATCACTTTAGTCTCACGATATGTACATACAAACAGCCTTCCCAGGTAGGTACGAATTTATTTGTTATTTAATAAAACTTACCGAATGTTGTATAAATTTATTAACAAAAATTATAATTTCAATTCAATCATAATAAATCTATACTAAACTACATACTTAAACACTAGAAGAATATAAACGAAATTAGTATCAAGAAATTATGAACCCAATAATACTTCAATTATTTGGAGCGCAAGAAGGTGCGAAAGTTTTCTGTTTCAATGGACACGAAATACGGTAAACGTAAACAAATATGCGGTTTCAGAAAACTGAAAGTACTTTTAGAGCGAAGAAGTTTAATTATTTCTATACTACCTGCTCTTGCACAACCCGCCTTAAGAAGAAATAATATTTCAACACATAAATGCACTGCAAAATGGCAGTAGGCTAAGTGCGGTTACTAGTGGGCTTGTGACTTGAGCGCGAAAAACGTGGAAATTACATCAAAGGTAAATTGACCTCAGAATGAGAAATTATGTAATACTTGGTTTAGATTTTTATGATAGCTAATTAAATTTTTTCACTCAAGTCTACCGCCACGTTATGGCAAATAATTCAATTCGGTGGCGCTAATGGCATCGCGGTGGTACTATTGTCATGTTGCTACGTTCATACGGTTCGTGAAAAAATACATTTTACACACATTCGACATACAAAAACTCATGCGCTAGATTAGAAGGCGGAGTTAGTGTTATTCTAAGCTCCAACATAGCGAAACCCATGTTTTAGAAGATTGTCAGAGATTAATAGTGTTAGTGACACCGACATTCCTCATCTAATTGTGTCTGTGTATATAAGTTTATTTTAAAATCACAATTTTTGTACACACATGATTTCTATCAAAACTTTGGATCTAGACAAGACAGCTAGTTGATAAAATTAAGTGTTGCCGTACCTCGCAGAAAGACTCAAAGTATAATCGAGCTGGGGTAGTACTTTTCAGCCCAAGAAGTAAAGGAGATCAAAAAACCTAATTTAGCTTTACTGCTAAAACGCGAGTCAATTTGCTAAATACGACAACACTTAACTTTAGCGTATATCTACTTAACCTATAACGTAAAGTCGAGAATGGAAGTTATCCACTAACATAAATCGCTAAGTCATATAAAATCAATTCTAGCGTATATTTGAGGGTCCTCGATAAAACTTAACTACGAATACGTCCAAGGCTAAAATATTGTACCACGTCGGGTACGTGCACATCTTAAATAATAATATTGATGCACAGAATATTGAACTTTGTGTACTTGACATTTGTGTACGCTAGAGTACGAGTCCGCCCGAGGGCACAATGGTCAATATTCTGTGTAAACGACGGCCAATCTGAGATATTGAGTTTTTTTTCCTCTAATTCATCATTAGTAAGGTTTATGCTAGCGACAAGTAAAAACTTGTGTGGCCTACACGATGGCGCCCTTGGCATCAACGAACAGAGCTACAGGTCCCTATACAAAACTCTGGTCGAAATGTTGAAAGCGAGATTACACAAACTCATAGTTGTACTCTGAAACGAGTCGGATTGGCCGTTGTTTATGCTACATTTTCCATCGTGACAACTTCACTTTTCGAAACATTGCAATAACAAAGTCTGGGGACATATTTGTAGCGATCTATATTGGTTCTTTTAATGTTGACTGTTGCATTGCGTTGCATGCAGCAACCCACGTAGTTAAAAGTAAATGAACGAATATATTTCGCATTTTTAACCGTTTTCTGTGGACAAAACATAGCATTACAAATTTAGGTCCTACTAAATATTGTTAACTTCTACTTGTCGTCGCCATTTGGTTATAACCCACTACATGTATATTTTCGTAATTTAGCAATATCATTTAGAGACTGCGCAATAAAAGTCGATTTGTAATCGATTCGAGGCTTCCACGTCGCGACGCAATTGTCAAGGCAAACATCATTTATCATCGAACAATCTTCTTCTAACCTGTGCAGGCGATAGTTGTTACCTGGAGAAATGTTTTATGTATATTAGAACAGGTAAAGGCGTAATATACTTCCTATAGTATTTGAATGAAGGCTTGTGTTAGCGAATGGATAAAATATAAGTTAAAACGAACAACACATATTTTGACAACATTTGCATTCTGCTGTAACTACATGATGTTAAGCATTACTAATAACGAAATTAGTCACTCACATAATAGAGCACCGCTTGTCCCGGTGGGCGTCGGGCAGCGCAGGCGCACGCGCGGGCAATGGCGTCGCGTGCTTCAGCGACTCCGGGTCCAGCGTATCTGCGGCCGCGACGGGCGCGCTCAGCGGCAAGTCCGTGTTTATGCCCACGATCTGAACAATAACAATAATTGTATTCTTTTTTATTTTTATTCTTTAAATGACTTACAAAAGTAAGCTGTCTCACCTCAGCGGTACTCTCGACACAAAGCCGATCCGAGGCAGCGGACGAGAAGCGGAACGGCCTGGCGAGTCCCCCGAGGCGCTCGAGCAGTTTGGCGCGTTTGCCTCGAGACTCGTTCGAGTCGCGGTTCGAGTCCTCCTCGTTTGTTTCCGTCGCTTCGGGCTTGCGCTTGCGTCCTACCACTGTGCCGGTCGGACGCGATGTGTCTGAAACTGAATTCACGAACGATGTTAGGCATCCGAGAAGAACTGATTATTTATCTTTCGACAAATAACATGACAATAAGTTTAAATCGTTTGTAAAACAACCGCTTGGACAGGGTTGTTATGACGTTAGTTTTTAACTGATGTGACGTTCAGAATTGTACTTTGTTACCTACGTGATTTTTACTTTGACCTTCAATTAGAAATCCTTACGTGCTTAGATTACAGTGAGAGCAATCTCCATTACAACTGCGAAATAACATCAAATGTCAACCAATCAAACTGTTTCGATTTTATTCTACCTGGATTAAAAATGCTACTTGAGCTTCAAAGTTGTGTGTCAGCCCTTTTGTATACAGTACGTACTCGAGGCGCCAGGCGTCGACCTGATGCTGGTGTTGACGCCGATGTTACGCAGCGTCATCTCCTTGAGGGGCTTGTAGGATCTCCGGCCGCGGATGTTGCGCAGACCGCTCAGGTACGGGCTCTCGACGCCGGACGGCTCTTCGAAGGTGAGGGACGACTCCGTGATGTCCATCTCCATCGTCGTGTTGTTGCCTTCAATATGTCGTAGAGGACGCATTTTAATGGGCTTTATTTATATGCCTTTTAAAAATTATTAATCTACTGTTACCATGCTTTAGCTACATGAATAAACTAGCTGTGTGAGCGACTTCGTCCGCGTGGAATAGTTATTTTGGGCGTCAACATTTGTTTTTGCAAACATCGTTCTTGCAAGGTAACCTTAAAAGATAGACATATACTGTAATGGACTTCTTTAAGATCATTTCTCTACGTTCTTCTATACATATTTTTTGGGTGACTTGGACCGTTTTCGCAGTGTAAATAATATTCTCCACATTTCTCGCTGTTTCTTCTTTCCCATTAGTCGCAGCGCGATCTTAATACCCTTTCTGGATAAACTCTAACCAACACAAAAAGATTTTTTCAATTCGAATTAGTAGTTCTTGAGATTAGGGCTTTCAAATAAACTGTTATATATACTAATAGATGATTTTGGATTTTGATAGATTCTACTCACCCGTGTAGTTGGCCTGCAGCGAGGTGGCGGTCTGGTCCGCGAGGCGGATACTCCTCCTGTAGGGGGAGACCTTGACTCGCGACTTCGAGTAGTTGGTGTCCGGCTTGCGCGCCTCCTCTGCACACACACAACGTCACACTACAAACATCGTCACGCTGCCCCACTCAACGACGACACAACGGACTCACAATTTCCAATTTACTAATAAACTGATTATTAGTAATATTATTTTGTTCGCTAAGGGTAGACAGACAGACAAACAATAGTGTTACTACCAATTGTTTATTATCACCATTTATTGATTTTTTAACTTACCAAGTGTTCATGTTTCGTTTCTTTTTATTGTATCCCTTAACAGATTAGATTAGATCGTAAAACGCTATTTACGTGGGCTTACTTTTTAATCGTAGCAAAATTTACCTTCATTCTCTTCTATGGCGACTTCCGACTCCGGTTTATTTTCAATCTTACTCTCATCGTTGACGTTCTCCGTTTTCTCGAAGCTTTCAGTATTCTTGTCGTCGTTCTTGTCTTGTGCTTTTTCTGCCTTGTCTTGAGGTTTGGGGGAGTTTGACGAACGCAGCTTGCGATCTGACGGGGCTTCTTTCAATTTCACGATTAAAGACTCCTTTGGCTGAAAAAATAATCCAATTCGCGTTATACTACTTAATTAATACGTTAATGGAACTAATAAGCTCTTCAAAGAGCTCTTATATGTTGATAGATGTGTTATATACATATGATTTTAGATTCGCGGATGAGAAACTTACTTCCTCTGGCACGTAATCCTTGTCCGTCTGTTTGTCCGAGGCCGGTCGCGGGGTCTCCGGCGTGCGACTCGCCTTCACCTTCACCAAAATGATTTTGTTAGTCAAATATGAATGGACCGACGTTAGGAGCATACCTTATAGCGCAGCGGTATACGTGAATTTATCGAGAGACGGTGGGACGCATTAACCAAATAATAAATCTGACACGAAGCAATTCTAAACTCATTCACCTTAGCGAGATGTTGGAATAATGCTTAGACGACATAAAAAATGAATGTTTTGAGTAGGAATGCCTTCGCAATACAGGACATGTGGCGTTAAATGCAAGTCGTCTCTCGCCCCCCACTGACCTGCGAGCGCCTGGTGTAACTGCGACTGGGCCCCTCAGGCGTGGGGGGCTCGAAGAGCTCAACGTCCTCGTCCTCGTAGGAGAGCTCGGGGAACAGTCGGTCTTCGTCCTCGTCGTCGTCCTCCGAACTCACCGTGCTTTGACCGTCCGGCTCTCCTCCGCCGTTCACTCTTGCGCCGTTCTGCTTCGCCTTCGACGAGTCGCGTTTCTGCTTGTCCGGGGTGTCCGCCTGAATTTGCAATTTTACTATTTTCAAAATGAAATATTACCTTGACATTAAAAATAAAAATTATATCTTTATGATGCCACTCAAATTACTAGTTTTAATTTATTCTCGTACCTTTCCATTCTCCTTGGATTCTTCTTTTGTCTTTTCAATTTGTACAATCGGACCTTCTTTCTTTTCCGCTTTCTCCTTCTTGTCTCCTTTATCCGCCTTCTTTTCTACCTTTTCTACATTCTTTTCTGTAGATTTCTGATCTGACTTTTCTGCTACTTTTTCTGTAGGTTTATGCTTGTCTCCCACCTTTTCTACCGATTTGTCTCTCGTTTCCGTTTTATCTACAGCTTTGTCTGCAGATTTATCCTTCTTATGTGCTCTTTCTGCTTTGTCGCTCTGGTTCGCCTTTTCCGCTTGCTTTGCAGTCGTATTTGATTTCTCTACTTTTTCCTTTTCAGCTGCCTGTTTTTCTTTTTCAGCGTTGGCCGCCATTTTCTTTTTCATTTCCTTCACTGGACTGTCCGAGTGTTTCTGAAAAAATATATATTCTGCCATTAAAAGTACTCGTTTTGCTATATAGGCGATTTATTATTAATAATAAAATTAGTATAAAAGATGGAAATGTTATTACTTAATGTTTTATTGTTTATCTTTGTGTACGTAAGGGGAGACCAGTCTGATTACAAGCGACGCGTAAATCAACCTTCTCTGCCGTCTTCTACCGCCACCTGAGACACTGGTTTATTAATCTTACACGATTGGGGAATTTTTACCCATTGTTGTTATAATAATTATTACTGATGACTTTCGCAAAGCTACCTAGCTTTGCGAAAGTCCAGGCAAAGACTGCATCTACATGACAATCTCTTTCCGCAGCGCTTACATAGATTATAAAATCTGATTGTTGTGAGATAAAATAATTACTCAAGCGCTCATTTAATATTTACCTTACTGTCTTCCCCTATCGGTCCCTTCCGCGTTACAATATTACTCATTGTACCTGGAATAGAAAAAGCTTTTTTTTAGGTTCTTCAATAAACCAGAGATAGCTACATTACAGGCAACGATGATACCTGTAGGTATTTCTCTTGCATTTTGTGTCGCCAATACATTTTTTTCTATAAATTTTAAAATTACAACTGATGTTGCTGAAAACTTAATGTCGCCGTAAGAAAACTGTGATTTACGTATGTATAAACATAATATTTACACATACTACAATAACATTGATTGGCTTCGTGGGGTTTTTCATCCCAATGATTTTTTTATCTGCGTTTAAGATATTTTTCCGATATCACGATGCGTAAGGCTAACGAGTCGTGATAACGAACTATAAACATGATCTATCATATTCACGTCTATCGAGACAAATGTAATGAAATAAACATGTCATCAGTTTACCGATTGTAATCACAAATTTGTCACGTCCTACTTTTTTCTGTTTATTAAAGTTATCTATTTTACTCTGTTTTGTGTGTTCAATTAAAAATATCCGCTCATTGGTAAATTAAGCCCGCAGCTGTCGACGGGCAATGAAACGCCTCGAATTACATTACGATTTACGAGCATTCTTCGCGTCGACGTTTTTTTCTTTTTGGGTTCTATAATTATGGAGCATTTGTAAGTCTGTATATTTGAAATCTCCGGTCCCGCTCATAGGGTGCTGTAAGATACAAAAATAATAATAATGTTGTACAGAATATACATACAAAACTATTTTGACTTATATGGCATAGCATTTAAGCTATAGCAAATAGCATATATTCATATGCTATCTTACTATATTTTAAGGCGTTAATTAAATTTTACAAGACTTGTATCGTGACAAGAAGTCAAGTACAGGAAATATAAAGTTTTTTCGCCCTCAAAATACGTAGTATAACCGACTCACTCGAGCACCACTTCGTACTCCATAGATTTCACCTTGATATTGAATCGTCGTAAAAAGCAGCGTCTTATGATCACGACTGCCGTACGAAAGACGCGGGTCAATGCACTCTCGTACGCACACTTATATAAACAGTGTGGTACAAGTAAAAGGCGCCAACGTAGCACTAATTACGAAACGCATTGGTAAAAATTAAAGGTTGCACAAAAAAGTAGGGGGCTTACTGACAATTGATTATAAACAGTGGCGTAGCTATCGCAGGGTCAGTTAGTGCAGTGCACCAAGGCCCCGGGGTTTAGAGGGCCCTCTTCTCTCATTTATGAAAAGAGATAAGCTTATGAGAAAACAAAAATATTTTTATTGTTTTAAATATCTATAATTTTTAGGGCTTATCTATGTTTAAGCTACGCGAAAAGAAGGGATGAGGGCCCGATTCTTCTTTAAGCACCGGGGCCCTTGGTCATTTAGCTACGCTACTGGTTATGTAGTATACAATAATTCTATTTCGGAACGAACGACATATTTTACAGTATCACCTAGTAGTCAGAAAAATATACGTAATACGGATAAACGTCTTTCACTATTCGCTTCATCGCGTGTGATGGACAGACGCGTCGCCACCGCGAAGGGCCAAAAGAGCTATTAGCTGTACGAGATCTACAATGTTCATTATAGATTCAGACGTAGAGGTTTCTATTTGCTCTAGCTCACTACATGCTTCACATTGCCACGCCTTCAACGGTACCCTGGACTATTTCGAATATTGACGATAGAACTAACTATTATCAAGCAATTTCACTTTTTCTTAACTCTCTATTTAAGCTAAGCCCTTAACAGACGAGAGCTTCAAAATAATACGTTACACTCGACAGACATTCTAGAACAAGTGTTGGTGTTGACAGTGCCAAAACCACACTCCTAAACTAAAAAGAACAAAATTCGGGCAGTGTATTTAATAGCAGATCTTTCAACACGAGTGTCGCGCGTCTGGGACACAAAAAACGTTAACTAAATGAAAACAAAACACGCACCTTGGCTGCTCCTATTAGAGAACATATATTGTAATTGTCGTCTATATTTAAAGTTATACGCAAAGAGTATATCAAGAATTTTAGTGTCTTTTCATGACAACGATGTCTTTAGCATATCAGAAGAATAAGCACGACAAAGTCCGTAGCCAAAATATGACCCATCTCTATACTTCTAACTCGTGACACGTGTAGACTAAATCTGTATCCTAAAATATTAAGGTTAATATTTGCTATGTGCGGTGTGGCATGTTACAATAACTAAGGAACTCTTGTCTTTCTGAGATTGCCATCGTGTCTCACTGATGGATGACTTAAAATATTGTTTGATTTAGTCAGTATCAGTGGTTATATTACAAATAAAATTTGAAAATCAAGTCGAAATTTCGATTAATTAGTAATTATGTACTTGAAATTAAGACCAGATGTAGTAACAAATTATCTCTGTTACTGATAGTGGCAGGTGTGGCTTGTACGAAATCCTTATCTATACCAATATTGCATTACAACTTGGTTCAGTCGGGGCCACTTTACGCAATGTGCGGTTTGTGTCCACACCCTTATCGATAGGCAAGTGAGCCTTTCTTCCAGGTTCGCCAGTCACATGATCGTTAAATTGTTGTCAATAATGCAAATTGTTAAGTGGTTAGTCTAATTCCGAAGTATTTCGCAACAAAGCCATCGCTAATGACACGTATATGTTATATAATTTATTACGTAGTAATTATTTTATGTAGACCACGGAACTGCCAGCTTGATAAATTTTTACCCCTCTGCAATTATGCTATCGTTTAGCAGAGTTAGTTATTTTAATGAGTCAATGAACTAGTGTATATGTATACTTAGAAAAGGTGATATAGCTACTCAATTACTTTGAATTACAATCAATGAGAATTTGCCATTTCAATTGGAAGATAATAACGTCGTTTCGTTAGTAACGTCGCTTCATCTTAGATTTTAGACTAGACAATGCCTTTAAGACGTTTTTTTTTGTTTCAGTCCAAAAATTTGTTTAATGAGAGTTCGAAAATCATGTGTCGTAACAGATAGTTTCTAGTTAGGAAACAGATCGATATAGTAATAATTAATAAAATCATAATTACGAGTAATGTAGCATTATTAGCATTGGTTACTCACTACCGAGCTATGTCTAGTACATAATATAAAAACAAGTTTTTTATGTTAAGGCATGCATAGTATGGTAATTCTGCTAGATGTGACTTCCTGTCCCGATTTTTACGCGATTAATATTCGGCTGCTGACACAAAGTTCTTAACAGAATTCTAAATACTATAGGCAGAAATATAGATGTATTTTTTTGTAACGAAAATAACTTTTCTTCAAACCTAAATCTACGGCCTCAACTATCACTATGACATAAAATCTACTGGACACGTTTTATTTTTTTTAATAAACAGCTCCACTATACAAATTAAAAATCTCAGATTAAAAACCTTGATCAATACAGCGTAGATGCTGTTGCTTTGACTAAACGACCTATCCGTTCCATGGTGCTTCGAAATACATAATTAATATAATGTTAAAAATATTAAAGTTTTCAACAGCTACAGTATTATTTTTAAATTAAGGGAAACTCCTACTCCTGAGAAGTCTTGATTTTTCTTGAGTAGAAAATGGAAATATATGTCATATTTATTTATTATATGCGATCCATCTAAGTCAATGAGTATGTACTTCGTGCATTTATGAGTTGCCTAGGTTCCAGACAAGGGAACAATTTTGTCTATCAATGTATTGCCACTTAAATTGTAGCTTTATTCTACAAGTCAGAAGCAAATTTAATTTAATTAAATACTCGGGTCTATTATGGGATAGATATAGTGAAAGATAAGTATTCTAGCCACCTAAATGCCCTTAATTATTTTTAAAATAGGCCAGAAAGGTTTAAGCGCAATTCAAACAAATAACTGTTCAAGGTATTTATAATAGAATGAGTACCGTGTTTATCAAGAGGAAAACTAATATTTACATGAAATGTTATTTATAGTAGGGCGTTAAGTTTGTTCTAGTTTAGCACAAACAAAAGCTAATTTAAATATACTGTACCTGATTTCACCTACAACCTATTATCCATATAGGACTGTATGTAGGCAAAATATATATTTTTCATTTTTATACTAACAGAAGTCTTAAGGAATAAATTGTAGACTTGTTTTCAAAACATATCAAGTTCTACAAGGTCAAGTCGTTTAGATAAGAATTTGCATAAGTCAAAGTCAAATATTGTAAATTCTATGAAACTAATTTTGTAATCTCATCCTTGGTTACTGTTTTCAATTGACCTATGCAATATTATACTTTCTTGGATCCTTCTTATTTAATTAACATTTCAACAGAAGAGGTAGACAAAGTCAAAGATATAACAATGCTAAAGATGATACATGCAGAATACGGTAAAAGTTCTTACTTCTAAATCTGTATGTCCAAGCACATATTACCATGAAAATGTTAGTACACTTTACCTAAGAAGGCACTCGCTGATGTAAATTACTGTCAGTATTTGCAATGTGAAAAGACATTTGCAATTCAAATATTCCCAACTTTCAAGATGAACTAAGGTCATAGTGAAACTTATGAAACAACACTAAGAAAGATACTTAAGATGCACTAGTAGCCCTTTTTTATTTATGTTTTAAATATTATACATATGAAGACTATGACTATGTTGAAGTTGGAAAGGGGCTGGGACAAGAATGGAAGTTCACATTCATGAACTTCAAATTCATTTTTTATATCACTGAAAAAATTCTCAAAAATTCTCCTTTTCTATACATGTACATAATAGGAAGAAAATTGAGGTACATTCATAGCTTATAAATGTGTTATATTAATATATAAAATGGTTAGACTTAATAAAGTTTATAATTTTAAACATGCAAAGGATGCATAGACCATTAAGTACGCTCCAGTGATTGTTACACTTCAGTTAACAAGGGCTTGAGTTAATTAAGTAATGTACCACATTCCATGTTTTGATTTTATGTTATAAATGTTAGGAAAGATTTATAAGTCTATGTTGGCTTTGCATTTTATTTAAAACTGTAATAAATGGAATAGAACGTCTCTTCAAAGTTATATTGATCCTATAAATATAAGAAAGTAATTTTTAAATATGCTTAAACACCACACTCAGTCGGACTGAAAGAAAGTAGATATTTAATGTGTGCATACTGGATTATACATAAACATTGATATTCGTTTCTCCAATCCGTCAAGCTAAGACGAGGTCACGGTCACAAAAATCGCGAAACTAGATATAAGACACTTCCTTGTTTTTTGCGACTGTTTGAAACTCGTTCAAATGAAGCTGGATTAATTCAATTGAAGCACATTTTACAACAATAATTTTTATAGCATAGTAGGTGGGGTTTGTAGAAGTAAACGACTAACTGTTTTACATTAAGCATGAGACACTTTTAAGATTTCATAACCTTACAAGTTTCGCTAAGTTTTTACTTATGCTTATATTATTACAAACTAAAAAAAATAAACAACGGGATAATTTAATTATGAAGAAGTATTATATATTACGTGAATTTAATTTTCAAATAGGACGGGTTTATCAAAACAATTAACTTATGAATGGCGGGCGGCCTAACATGGCGCGTCTATTATTTGATGATAAAAAGTAATTACTTACTGTTTCCAGTTTCCTCTGTATATAAATGTAATAGTAATTACACTAATTATCCACTATACGTTTTCGGGCATTAAGCACGAGATAAATACGTAAAATCGTATATTTAAGTGTAGACCCAACACAAACTTCACCCATTCACGAAAGCGTCGCTGCGGATAGTGATGAGCTAGAGGCTCAGTGATGGGGCATAATATGAGTATGCGTCTATGAGGCAAGGCTAGATTGAGACAAAATATAAATTCGTTTCTTTCATAAGTATTTTAAATCATTAATGGTTTTACACAAAATAATTAAAAAACCTCCAAAGAATGATAACATGGAAAATATAATTTTATATAAATACTATATGTGCATACAAAATAGTAATGTTATAATCAAGTAGAAGAATAAGTCATATGTCAATTTTATGAGATCACTATAATTTAAAATGTCAGCTGTCATCTATTAACGCGCAACAACCATGTGGTCTTAAAATTGTAAACCACGGTAACAACAGCTTCGAATTTTGAGATTAGCTTGAAAATTAATAGCGAATAATTTTTTTTACTTACATTTTATGTTTCCGATATACTATGGAGTACGTATTAGGAAGTGTTGCAGCATTAGTATCGGGTAATGTGACACCTAGTCGTCCAAAATTGAAGAAAAGGGCATTAACTCCGGTTAAACATCAGCCATCGCCTAACGTTACTCCGAAGAGTGAGTTTACCGATGACCGTTCAATATTTTTATCCCCATCGCTTCAAAAGAAGAAAGCAATAGTTAAGAAGTCCCCAAAGCGTATTTTTCAAAACCCAGACCTAGACGTAACTGTTGATGAAGCCAATAATAGTGTGAAAAGCCCTAAAGTCGATAAAGCAAAGAAACATCTCAAGGAAGACTTAGAAAGTGAAAATGCAGATAAAACCACTGTAAAATCACCTAAGAAGAGAGCTAAAGATGAAGTTAACGTGAATACCCTTCAGGAGAGTTTAGAAAAATCTTCAAAAAAAAAGAAAAAGTGCCAATCAGCAGAATTGCAATTTTCAGAAAAAGTTTCTGAGAAAAATGTGGAGACGAGTCAAGTATCCCCTAAAAAGAAGAAAAAATCATTTACTGAGGAAAGTACAAAAGATAATCATGAAGACAAAGTAGTTGAGTCTGTTACTGATTTTTCTCCTAAAAAGAACAAAAAGGCTGTGAAGGAAGAAACAATTAATGAAGATGCTGAACAGGATGAGAATGTTAAAAGTGATTTAAATAATGTATTAAGGATTAACAGTAAGAAAAAGAAAAGAGTTAAAAAGAAGGGAGGCTGTTCTAAAACTAATGAAAATGACTCTAATATTGGTAAATTAGAGGATGTCTCCATAAACAAAGCTACCAATGAGAAAGCTAATAAAAAGCAAAAGAAATCAAAAATTAATGTACAAACTGAAACTGAAATAGTTGTAAATCCAAATGCTATTACAAATCAAGATACTGACTCTGAACATGAGTCTGATCATGAAATACAGTCTGAAGATGAAAATAAGGAAGCACTTAATACAGGTAGTTCTCTACTTTTCCCACTGTTCCAGCCTGTGTTTACCACAATTGTGTCTTATTTGAAAATTGCATTAAAAGTAAGATGTGAGATTGATCGCCTCTCTAGTTAAATGCTTGAGCATGTTGCTTAGCCTTACGTTAAGCTGGCTAGGTAAGCCGAGAAGTCCTGGGTTTAAATGCCAGGAGCCGATAAAGTATTTTGGTCAGACAAGGAACAGAAGTCAAATCCACTAATTGCTTGTAAATTAAATTCATAAAATTTTATATTATAGATTGATTTAGTGAAATGTACACAGAAGTATTTTCCTTCTATGACCCACAGTGGGAAACAAGATTTTACTGATAAGATGATAAAAGTAAAATATTTAAATATATATCACAAGTTTGACCCCCCAACTTCCTGTTGACAAAATTTGTATCATATATCTGATATCCCTAGTTGTATCTTCTTGTCCTTTGCCACCCAGACTTGAAAGTGGAATTTCACTCTCTCTTCACTTCTTAATTTAAATCAAATTTTAGGATCACCTAAAATAGCAATGAATATATATTTAGGAACAACCAATTTACTTGACTAATAAGTAATATAAAACAAAGATACTGCCATTTGAAATTAAAAAAATTGTGTATACATAACAAAAAATGTTTATTTATTTATTATAGGGCTGGCTGACAGTTCTGACGATGAAGAAGTCAAAGAAGATAAGCAATCAAAAACTAAAAAGTCGAAAGATTCAAAAACTGGGGAAAGGAAAGCAAAGTCTCCTGAAGAAGAAGCAGCTGAAGTAAGAAAGACATTATTTGTTGGTAATGTTCTTTTCAAGCCCAAAACTAAGAAGGAAATTAAAAAGCTATTCAGTGAATATGGTGATATTGATACTGTCAGGTAAGTCAGAAATTTAGTCAGTGTTAATCTAATTTACATAGACCGAGATGAACAAAAATGTAAGTCAGCCAAGTTTACCCTATGACAAAGGTCCAAAAATAGTAATGATTTTATGCACATTGTGGATTCCCCTTACAAATTACATGGAAACTTTTAGGCAATAGATTTAAATTGCAGCCTGCTGTTGTCATTTACGAATAATGAAATTTCAATTACAGAATTCGAGCTATACCTGTTAAAAATCCATCCATAACACCAAAACTAGCAATCATAAAAAATGAACTCCACCCGGAGAGAAGTACTGTCAATGTTTATGTAAAATTCCGGAAAGCAGATTCTGTTGAAAAGGTACACCATCATGTTTCTTTTTTTAAAGGATGTAAAAGTCTTAGATAACAAATACAAAAAATGTATAAATCCTTGTTAATATTTGAAATATAATAAAATAAGTTTCCATCAGGACAAGAAAGAAAAAAGAAACATTTGCTTTTTCTGTTATTTCTCAATTCTTTTCCTATTTTAGGCTTTAGCTGCAAACAACAAAGTTCTCAATGGATATCATCTAAGAGTCACTCGTAGTGATGTCACCGGGGCCGTGGACAATAAGTGTTCTGTATTTATTGGTAATGTCCCATTCTCATTGGAAGATGAAACATTAAGGTCCAAATTTGAGAAGTGCGGAGAAATTGAGTCCGTACGATTAATAAGGGATGAGAAAACAAATGTTGGAAAAGGTTTGTATAGTGTGCTGATCACGTGGTATCCTGATTTTTTTCTGTAGGCAAGGTACAATTCTGTATCCTATTAAATTTGACATCAGGATATAAATATGTGGATGTCTATATATCATAAATGAAAATTTCAGGGTTTGGTTATGTAAATTTCAAATCAAAAGATGCAGTCGAGTTAGCATTGGCCCTATCTGAAGAGGATCTTACCATAGGGAATAGGGTACTCAGAGTGAGTCGTTGTAACCAAAATGGCAACAGAAAAGGTGGTGCAGCTAATAATAAAAAAGTTGCTGGCAGATATGGAAATGACAAAAACAACAGACCGTTTGGAAATAAAAGAGACTTTGGTAATAACAGAAATTTCGGAAATAAGAGGGACTTTGGAAACAATAGAAATTTTGGAAATAACAGAGATGGGAATAATAGCCGCTTTGGTGGAAAGTTTAATTCTAATAATCAGGGCACGGACGGAGCATATAGAAGAATAGCTAATAAGAGGAAAAATATGGTATGAATCTTTTCTCTTGCGTTTATAGCACTGCTTTAAAATATTTTAGTCCAATTTTTATGAAACCTTAGAGTGAAATTCATGAATAAATATGCAATTTTATGGCAGATGTAAATGTATGTATGACATGTAGCTATATTACTGTAAGAATGTACATCTTTTTTAAAATATGCACGCATTCATTTCTGTTCACACTGACATCTAGCGACGAACTTGCCATTTTGAGAACATCCATGCTCTGGGGCATGTTTTATTTCTTGTACTATGTTATATTTTAGGATGAAGTTGAAGGACCAGCGAATAAACAGCCCAAAAAACAGAGGAAAGAGTTTGTAGGTAGAACGGCTGAAAAGAAAAAGGTATTTATTTTGTTTTTGGGCAATGTCCTATTTTGTTTATTGGTCACATTAATACTTTACCATAAGGAAAATATCTCTTTTTGAAAGTAATGTTTTTGACACAAAGGAAATTAAGTTTTTAAAACAAATTTTCTTTACAGAAACATACATTCAACAAAGGACAAAAGAAGAAGAGGGTCTTGAGTGAAATTTTGTCAAAATAGTATAACCTAATTGAAAATATTTGTGATTTTTTTAAGTCCAGCTGAAACAATTTTCTTGTTACTGTGCTACACTTTGTGAAAGTTAAAGTAGCCAAAAACATGAATATACTTGTTAAAAATTATTTGCATTATGTTTTCAACTTTGATGCAGTTTCTTAATACTAAGACCGTTGCATGAAGGGCAGATGAAATTAGGAACAAAACAAACATCATATTTGGTACAGTATTATTGTATAATTGTCATTACAAAAATGTCAATGTTAGCAAAAATAATCACAGTCTGACACTTCTATCCTAATCTAGCTTCTATTGAATTATATTCAAGTTTTACCTGCTCTGATTTAACCGGATTTGATCATATTTCATTAAAAAAATACAAAATTTATCAAAACAACTGGCAACTCAAATTAACCAATTAGATAATATTTATTGCCATTATCTAAATACAACCTTATTTCTATAAAATACTTAAACTATTTCGCTTACTGTACATTGTAGATAACCTTATCTGTGACAAACGTCGGTCTATATTATCGTAATCTATGGAACATAATTAGATCGTCGATGGCGCGTTGATGTCAAAATTTTAGATTATAATCGGCGATTACATAAAAATTTTGTCGTAAAGTTCGATAAAAATTCACCACTATGGCACCATCTGAATCTATGGTAACTTCGCGTCATAGACGGTAAACGTAGTCCTCTACCGAAGATTTAAAGAAGTGAATACCCTAAGAAAAGCGTTGACCAATCATAATTGCTAACATCCCTAAACCTTACAAGTATCACTACGAATATTCTACTATTTACACGTTGACTAACTGTCAATTTACTCTAGGGCCTGGCTTAAGTTGGCGGGATCTCCACAGATTATAACCAAATGCCATCAATATAATCCAGGCGGTGTGAAACCAATTACGATCTATTCGAATTTATTTATTGCGGGTATTTGGAAAGCGGGAGAATTACTATATTCGAAGTCAGTAAAGAAAGCAACCGGTACATTAGGATATTTCTTATAAATTGTCGATTCTTTGAGAATTTCACACGCTATACGTAGCTGTTTGAGCAATATTTCACCTCTACACGATGCAGTAGAATATTGTGGGGCTGCCGAATGCAACGTAATATTGCATGCAGAGCCCGAAATAATAAATAATTCATGTTGATATGTAAAAACGCGAATATTTTTAATACGATTTGAATCCTGACACGTAATGCCGTTATCGAACTACCCTCGAGTAGTTTCCACTATTAGATTCTAATAGACATCTATAGATCTAAAGACATTATAGATAGTCTATTAGATTTTTACACACCAACATTAATAAATACAAAATATTAACTTAACCCCGTTTGAACCTCAATATGGTTAGAGTGAGAACTAAGAAGAGAGATATCCACGATATAGTGGAAACGAAACCCATGTACACGTCGGGGTCAGTTATGGGCCAGCCCCGGGTCAAGATGGACCGAAGGGAGGACGTCGCGAGAGTCAACGGTAGACAGAGGGACACGTATCGGAGGATCCAGGGCATGCCCTCGATGGGCCAGATGACTCCACTGAGGAGGAGAGTGGGGTAAAAGGAGCCGAGGGCGAGCTGGATCGCGTTCCTTTCGAGCTCGCAGGCCGCCGAAATCACGAAACCGAAGCACATACCGCACAGACCTGGAAAAATTATAGGACAACGGTATAGAACTATATACTCGCGATTCATAGAATAAGTAATAAAATTGTGCCCCAAAAAGTGTATTTATAATTGTGAATAATAATAGATGTCATTAAATTTATGTGCTCACTTGAACGAGTTTAAACTTTACTAGGACTTTATCAAGTCATCTATGTCCAGTACAAAAATTAAACCGACAGACCTTGCAACAGCGTCAACATGACGACGAACGCTATGTTTCCGTTACACTTGACTCCGAACACGAGGATCATAAAGATGAGCACCAGCGCCGTCTGCCCGCACATCACCACGAACTGGGTGACCACGTGCGAGAACAGGATCTCCCCGGGAGACACCCCGGCCACCCACGACCGATCCAACAGACCTTCCGTCCTCTCCACGATCAGAGCTGACGAGGTCAACGCCACGGCCAAGAAGAATACAATCCTGGGGGATAGATAATATAATTATTAAATTTTACCATATATCTAAAGATTAGCGCTCAGGTCAACTTAGGAATCAAGTTTTAAACTGCCTATCGCCTAACCCAGTAACTCACTCCAAAAGCTCCACCAACATAAGTTCTCTCATTAATATATATGTACATACGACGAGCATACAGAGCATAACCTATCTTCGATGACATCCTTTCCCCCGGGTAGGCCCATATGTATTTTCTACTTACGTAAGAATAACACCAGGCGCGACGAAGTCAGTGAAGGAAGGATTTGTATCTCCGTAGATGGGGTCCTTGAAATCTATGGGGATGTCGCCCACTTTCGGATTGTAGTTGCACGTCGATAGGAGGCCCTGATGAAGAAATCTTATTTTTCATATCTATTTCGTACGTACGTACTTTCAAATCAATTTTTTCTAAAGAAAACTTTTAAGCAGCAGCAGCAACCGTTTTAAACCGTTGAAAGTGATTTATTGGAATTTGTATACTTTCGTATATTACATATGTATAGATAATGCTGAATCTATGTTCAAATTAAGTAGGGATTAGGAGGTAGTGGTTACCGTAACATTCAATTGTGAAAAGTCAAGACTGTACCTTGGCAAAGTCCCGATACGAGAACTGGATGTCTCGACTGAGCATGAGCCCGATCTGCTGGTTGGACATGTCGAGCCACACTTCTATTTCCGAGGACATTATTGTCTCGTTGTCAGCCGTGTCGCCTGGAAAAGAAACGGTGGAGAAGATTAGACGTATACCTCGTGGAGGGCCTTTCAATGTAACGCTGGTATAATTTAAAATTAATTTGCGTAAAACTTCTTTACCAAAATGTACAACAAAAGAACTCACCGAGGGCCAACCGAGCCACGAGGGAATCCGTGTAATTCTCGTTAAAGTAAATGACCCCCCAGGCGTCCCCCTCCCGCACCGCGTGTTTCGCATCCTCCAGATCGGCGTAATAGTTCTTGATGATGGAGCCGTTCTTCAAGTTATCCAGGTATCGACAAGACAGGTTCTTCATAGAGCAAGACGCGTTGTAGGGGCAATATCCGTCGAAGACATTCACGTCGTGGTTCACTATCGCCTGCGAAGACATTCGAGTTCATAACGTAAAACTACAATGTTAACTGCTGAACCTGACACGCGTGGTGATTCCCCACCACCCATTTTAGATCCAGATTTTTCCAGATGACGGAAACATAGAACTGATGGGAATTGATTCCTCGGTTTGTTGATTATTATTATTATTATAGATGTTATATGGCTGCGGTAATTCACCTCTCATCGAGCGATCCCAATGCTTGTCGGTCCACCTCTGTCATAAGAAAACATGGAGGATGTAACTTTAATTTCGAAGACTAACTTGAATATCTTACCAGTTTAAGTCCGCTGGGGTCTCTGCCGATGGCCAGGCAGAAGAGGATGACCTGCATCACGGGCAGCGCAAAGATGAACAGCATCACTCCGATATTTCTCCACATCCGCAGGAAGTTCTTTTGTATCAGCGCCTTGATCTTGCCTCGAGATGTAAACTGGGCATAGATAAATATTAATACTGCATAGAACGACCTATACTATTTTAAAATAATATTTTGTCAAAGTTAAACTCAACTCCTTGAGTTAACATAATTCTGTGCTTTTGCAGGTAAAATCACAGAATGTATTGTTGTAAAGTTTACGCGAATAGCTTAACGCATATAACTAAAGCCACGTGTGAGCGCGGCTGCTGCATAAGTAACTTCATGTTTTACGCGTTTTAAATCGTTTAAAGTGTTCGATTTGAATGTTATAACTGAACTTAACGGAAGCTAAGAAATACTTACGCTAAATCGTCCCGCGCAGTCAGTGCAGTCTGACGCGGCTTCAGATATTTTCCCTGGAAGCTGGAAACCAAAAAAAAACAATATTTAGTTCTGACATCAAACATGATAAATACTGTCTATAGTTTACGCGAGTAGTACACATTTAAATAAAACAAATTAACGGTTTAAAACGCGTGACCACGGCTGCTGCAAAGCATCCGAAACGTCGGGCCGAAGTTAAAAATAATTTTCAAGTAAGTTTAACTATATCGCGTTTTAAAGTTAAAGTATCAACATGATATTTAAATTTCATTTCTATTTATGTATTACAAACTCCATTTTTTTAAAGTTTTTAGTAAAGTATTTTTGAAAGGGTTCGCAATTGATAAGAAACGTATACTCACATCTCCATTGGACCCCACACCGTTATCCACGATGAGAATCTCCTTGCTCTGATGGAAGTTGAGCCCGATGACTTGGGCGTCTTCATTCGCGTACGGCGCCTCTTCCCGTTTCGACATCTTGTTGAGCCCTAGGCCTCCGCCGGACACTGTTATTTCTGGCACTTGGTTGCCTTGACCTGAAAAAGCGAAGCACGAATAAAAGAATGTTTTGGAAGAAAATCATTCTGATAAACTAAATAACAATACGGGTAATATACTTTGGTATTATTGGGGTTATTTTTTTTTGGGGGGGGGGGGGGGTTTGTTTGGGGGGGTTTTTTTTTTTTTTTTTTTTTTTTTTTTTTTTTTTTTTTTTGGTTTTTTTTTTTTCCGGGGGTTGGGGGGGGGGGAAGGGAGGGTGTAACCCCTCCAAAAAAATACTTTTAACGGTATACAACGCGAACTTAGTTTTATTATAATAACTATAGTCTGACGTTTTGTAGTAGTTTGGTCACGGAGGCTTTCGAAAGCATCCGAAGTTAACTAATATATTTCGCAATTCAAATCGTTACAAGTGTTTTAATTAAAGTTGTGTTTCTTTTTTAATTTGCAGCCCATCCTAATTAATATATTATATTGCAGGCGAACTCTGGATAAAAGCTAGTGCCAGGCTACAATGACTAGCGATTGTTAATGATCGCGTGCAACCTCGGCGAGGTCTTCTGTGTCAGAGTGAGGAAATTATGATTTTTCTTGAACGCGAGGAGACACGGAAAAACTTAATGACCGCGTCTGTGTACCTAGCCTAACCTAGCCGGTTACGGAGAATTACCCGTATTGTGTAAAGAAATAGAATGACAGCACTTTGTAAGTAATAGATATTTATGAAGTCTGTGAAAAATAAGCGCTTGAAATTTTTAATTATTGCTGGAAATGTGGAAATTTTCCAGAATGAGTAGACATTCTGGCCCTCCAACGACTAGACGAGGCTGTCGATGGCGAAGTAAAGGATATGATGGTTAAGGCAAATAATTGTTATAAAGAATATTTAAATGTAATACTTTCCTACACTCGGACATTTTGATCGAATAGAATGTGACCGAACGACCTTGGAACGTGCCAATTAAACGTCTTTGTCTCTTTTAATTGAATGCAACGATAAATGTAATGAATATAATTTATTTAGATTGACGTCTCGCAGTGAAAAGGTGCATTTAAGAATCGCTAGCATTTGTTTTTTAATTTATTGACAGAGTTAAGAGTCGAATCCACGACGAATGCTGTGGTATTCGATTAATTTCTTATTTCCATTCATACAAGCACCTGTGCCTCATTTCAATATTTATAATAACTAGAAGTGTGTCCTCTAGTCTCCTTCCTATTTGTTTAAAATCGACGAGACGAGACGGCGGAAAACTTTATTTTATACTAATATTATGTTAGGATGTATCATTTACGGATGTGACTTAGCTTAACGATTTGTCATTACTTTGTACAGAAACATTCATAGAACGATACGTATTTTATGAGAAAAATACTTATTCATTTTAAAGCGAAGTCTAGTATTCGCAATTGTGATCATACGCAAAAGATATTAGTTTAATTAATACATCACTTCAAGAAAAAAATATTACATTTTTTATGATAGAGGAGACAGACAACGGACAGACATGGATAGCGTGGATGGCGGGATATCCTGACATAACATAACGACGAATTTCACAAAAATTATATATTAGAAATATGTTCGGTACCCGGTGGGAATCGAACCCAAAGCCCGTTGATTATAGCCATTACATCGATGAACCCGTCGAACTATTTTATTCCTTCCTACATTTTAGAAGATAAATGGTACAATTTAGAGATTGGATCTTGCTTGATTAAAGAAAAACTTAATTTACACGTTGCGCAAGCGCTGGCTAATGTAAAAAATAAATATTGATATATGACACGATATTAACATACACTTGTTAACTACGTAGTAACCGCGAAATATAATATCGCATTCGTAACTTGTACGATTCAAGTACTCAGTGGCGAACGTTCGGACCGCGTCGCTTGCTGTCTTGGGAGTTATAAGTCGACCTATGACATAGGAAAGTGAAAGATACACATGGTACAAACACATGTTAGATCGAGTTACGACACAAACACACATCGTACAAAGAATATTGCAAGCCTTTTCTTTTCACTACGACAAAATTCACAAATTAATTCTTAAAATATAGTTTGCGGTACTCATACACTCACATATTACTTTGGTAGGAGTCGTAGGAGGGTAATTTAAATAAAACTTAACAGTTTTAGCGTCATAGTTTAAGTTTTTTAAGTTTGAACAATGGGCGGACGTTTGGAGGTAAGGTAGTTTAAATAAATGAAAAATAATAGAATAAATAGCGCTTATTTAGTGATTAAATTATCTGTACTTCATGTGAGGTTATAAAACGTCGAAAAAAGCGTCGTTGAAACAGAACTAAACAACAATATTTGTCTTTTAAACATGCTCTCACCTTGCTTCCTGGACAGTTTGAGGAAGACGTCTTCTAAAGAAATGCAATTGTACATCCTGAGCAACGCCTGTGGAGGATCCTCCGCCAGTAAGCGGCCGCTGCGCATCAGACCGATCTGAAATTACACGTAGAATATTAGAAAAAGATACGACGTTGACTTATAACGCGCTAGACCTATCGAAAATGGGGTCCAGATTCCCCATTTTTGAGTAAATCTGTTATTGATTCGGTTTTTTTAATTAGAAAACAATAAAATAGTCGACATTTAGAAAAGCAATAGATAATGTTTTGTGCTGTTGCATTATTAGAACCAAATAATTACTTTTCCTCTACAGTCAATAAAAATAGATAACAATTAGTCTACAGCATTCTGTGACAGCGTGTCACGTCCTTCGGAATGGTTATAATTATCTAATAATTGATAAATAAATATGTAGGAAGTTCAAACATGTAAATGCCACTTGAGCTTCTCACACTGAAACCCGTTTAAAATAACAATCCATTATCCTAAAACTGTCGGTTATCGCCGCTCTTAGTGACGATTATCAATTTAAATTTCAAATCACTCGATTAAACAAGGGATTCGTTAACTTGGACATCTTGCGCTTTTTATGTGAAAACGAATTAATGCGGATGGTAACACGCGGTAATTTATTATTATAGATAAATTATTGATTGTTTAATTATTTTTCTAAGTGTTACTACAACGCTTTACGTTTATCGAGCTTATCTTGATTCATATATAATACATAATAAATTTATTAGTTTATTTCTATCAACCAAATCTGCAAAACGGACTATGTAGGGTTTTTCTCAATTGATTACTTATTTAAAATTAAAAATGAATAATCTATTTTTAATTTTATATTATCTATTACTTCGTTAAAGATTGAATGCGAAAGCCACACACATCGCGATAAGCTAAGAAGATGGAAGACGGAGAAACGTGAGGGGCGATCGCAAACGTGACAATAATACCGGAGCTGACCTTCGGCCGCGGTGACCGAAGACCGCATTCCTTCATAGAACCTTATATTGACAGCCTTCGGTAATAACTCGTCCCCAAACTTGTTGTACACCTATTTTTTCGCCTTTTTTAGGAGAAACGACGAGTTAAACATAATCGGTATCTTTATTACACAACACACATTAGACGTAAGCGGTTCAGTTGTTTCACTTACTAACTATCTTCCCCTAGCGGATTCCCTTTTGTACAAATGATTTGTTCTTAGTTACATAATATAGATATCGGCATATTGTAATATATAATATATCTAACAAGCACAGAAAAATATTAAAATTGTGTACTTCTGTTGGACAACATGATGGAATTAAAAATCTATTTACGTTGGCAAAAAATTACGAACACGGCACCGTAACTCTATTGGTTAGAGCAGTCACACGGAAGGTTTTAGATGCCGGTTCGAGTCCTGCCTGAGTCGTATTTTTTTTCTATTTAAATAGGTTGCAATTTGTGTATTTCGGTTGTCACTATAGCAAAATGATAGGTATTAAAAGGAGGCGTGCCTTTTTTGCCTGTTTCTGTTTGATGGTATTGAATAGCAGTAAGAGAGTAAAGTTTGTTTACCTACTTAATAGTACAGAACCCACTTGCGCAAGTCCGAATTGCCGGTTTTATTTATACAACTTTGAAAGATCGCTGATTTATAACTGAACTAAGATGATAGTGGAACTCACAATGAGCTACGAGAAAAATATATAATTTTTTCCCATGACAACTGACGATGTGCAATTAATATTATGTAGCGTGTATTTCAAAATATCACTACAATAGTCTGTGGAAAAAAATTGTTTGTTGCTATTAACTTAATTCTATTATTTATATTCCAATATCGGCGTTTTGATATTAATTCACTACGTAAAGTTACTCTACTTACACAATGAGCCTGCCTCGCCTCCTCAATATAATGCGTGGTGATGATGACAGTCTTATCACCGGAACTGGTGATCCGCACCAAGTGGGTCCAGATGGACTGACGCAGCAGTGGGTCCACGCCCACGGTTGGCTCGTCTAAGATCAAAAGCTCAGGGTCGTGCATCAGCGCCACCGCAAATGACACTCTTCGCTGTTGACCGCCACTGTTGATTTCATTGTATATACTTATTACTATTAAAAGAGTAAGCTAGTATCTATATCTATACTAATATATAAAGTTGACGAGTTTATTTGTTTGTTTGAACGCGCTAATCTCAGGAACTACTGGTTCGAATGGAAAAAATATTTTTGTGTTGGTGAGAGCATTTATCGAGGAAGGCTATAAAAATGTGACCGATAGAAGCAATGATACAACTGGAAATGTGAACAAAACGGGGAAAATTTTTCATCTCCGTGGGTTTCAGATGCGTACGCTGCGAAAACGGTTCAAGATACCTAAAAATGTGTATGAAAGAATGATTTCTCTTCAAATCATCTATCTTTTAAGGTTAACTTGCAAGAACGACTGGAAGGGACGCGATCGACGTCGTGGCTAACAGCTTAAGTTTATAAAGATAACGGGGTTTGAAAACTAATTTGGATGCCCAACATAATGATTCTCGCGGACGAAGTCGCTGGCACAGCTGGTTACAGATAAAGGAAAACTCGAAATGTATTAAATTCTTTGATTTTGAGCTACAACTACTTATTAGCAGTTAACTTTTTTGTAGAGTACAATATTTCACTGGTAATATTGTAATCTACAAAAAATACTGTCACTGGCACTGGCCAGGATATGAGGTAGAGCAATCGGGTCAACCTCCCCGAAGCTTCTAGAATAAGGCAGGCCTACAAAACAGAGATTTCTTTACATTTCAATTTAAAGGAAAACATTTTTTTTTATAAGAAAATAATTGCTTTATTTTTTTTTAAAAAAAACACACTGAGATTTTTAATGGAACATATTTTGCAGCCCCTAGTCTTTTCTTGTCGACCTATAAATATCTTGGCTGTTCAAAATATTGCCCCTTACACCGGTGCGTTAATATCTGACGTAGAGAGATCTCTCGCTCTGCATAATATGAAAGCAGCAGGTGTTACTCAACACTTGCGTCACTCTTACATCCTCGTATTATCATTTATATCGGAACATAATTAGGTGCAATCAGAACTCGAAAGTATTCTCGAGACTTCGGAAGAGCGACGCGAGGTTAGTCAGCACAAAAATTTACGTATTCGATAATATGTACGATGACTAGTGGAATGTTAAAAATTAAAGTGACTTTCATTCTTTAGGCTTTAATTCGAAACAAGTCGAATGTTTTTGTTTAAAAATTAACCGAAACTTACATCCAAGAAAATGTACACATTCTAAAGGACAAACATATGGTACTTTTATATTTAAAAAAGACATTACCAAGTCACTTGTTCCTTTAAACGCGAAAACTGTATATAATCTGTAAATAAGAACGGTCACTCTATAACTAAGACTTCCCTGTTAGTCTGTCTATCTTTTTGTAAGCAGGCTGTGTGTCAAGAAGCTGATTAGTCAAAATTTTAATAACAAACAGTAATCAATCAAATATACCTTCGTATACGAGCCCGACTCACACTCGGTTAGATTTTTAAAATTTGGCCGTTCATCTATTTGCAAGTGCAAATAATTATATGTTTTAGGCTTTTATATATCCTGTACAATTAATTCGTCGTACTAAAGATGCTGTTTATACACGCATCATAATGAAGGTTTGTGGCGGAAACACATAAAACGTAATTGGTTGAAAAAATGTAAAACTATTTTAATTTTCCTGTTTTTCTCATTTATTTCGAAACACAATTACAAAAAAAACCACGTGTTTCGTGTGGTTTTTGAAGAGTTTTAGGTAGTTAATGTGGTTTATAGATTGATTGTATAAAAATATAAAAGAATGGGATTTCAAATTCAATGTTAGAACTATAGTCAGTATAATTTTATTTAATAAAAACAGACATATGTGAAGAGATGATGTCGAGTACTTGAGAGATAGAGAACATTTAATGGGCTAATACTAACTCTAGATGATGTTGTAAGCTTGTTTAAACAAACGAAGCTTAAATTTAAGCAGAACGTGCGAATAGCCAACCTCTAATCTCAGTATGGGATTGCAAAAGGTCGTTAATTTAACGAATTATTGTTCTTTGCTTAATTGCTCTCCGTCATAAACGGATTTAATTTTTTCCTCATACATGCAATACAATGTTGGCAAAAGCAATTGCATATAATATAATCACATTTAAATGAACGCTTGCGAGAGATGTGAATGTTGGAAAATACATTTTGTACAAGTTAATATCTTTATCTGCATGAAGTAGAAGTTAGTTTTGCAATATATTATTGTAATAAGAGTTTGGACGGCTTTTTTAAATTGTATTACACATGTTTATAATACATATTTATATTTACGCCTTTCAAAAATCAACTTTTCGAGTAGGAAGCGTTTGTGAGATATTTAACCGAAAACTAGTTTTGTTTTATTCATTTTATTAATGAGCTTTATCAGCGATGAAGGCCAAATTTTAAAAAGCAAGACAAGTATAATTCAACGAGGTTTAATGTTTTTGTTGTAGTTTTTTAAGGCACTATACTCTTAATTAAAAAAAATATCCTACGAAATCTTAAACTGTGTACTTAGTGTATATGAATTGTTTTCGTTCCAGTGGTTAGCAATTATTAACCAAAGCAGAGGTAATGCCCGTTTAACAAACAATACTTAACGCCAGTGTATCGCTGTCACGAATTAGTGTGTCACACTGTGTCACGCCAGTTAGCTCACAATTGGCGTAACATTCCCATTTGTTACGCCTCCGAACAATGTGTCGTTACTGTTTGCATTATAACTGTATTACTTTTCGCGTTATTGTATGTTTAAAACAGCAATGTTCATAGTTTAGTGTCGTAGAACGATAGACGGTTCGCAGTTCGTAATTCACAAACGCATGTCTTGGCATAGCATACACCATTTGGTATTCTATTGGCTCAACTGCTTATCACCGTTTATTTATTGGATCGTAATACTACGCATATTTTGTAAAAGTTCTATGCATCGAATAGGTGGCATTAATAAACTTACTTCCAACTTTGTAACTAAACAAAACGACGTCGAATACGTCGAATATAGTAAATTCGAGTAATTTCGAGTTTTTACAAAAGACATTAGCAATAAACTCAACTATACATAAGCAAATTATTTTAAGTGTGTCGTTAAATAGCGTTTTAAAGAATAAAAGATAGGTATAATATATATATATATATGAAACTAGTATTGCCTGTAATTAACGCAGGTAGTGCATTTTTAAATAAATGAATTAGTTAATTAAATTTTTACTAACTCTTAATGTAAAACTTCAGCCGTGTAAGGCTGTTCCTAAAATAAATAAATAGTTTTAAACAAATGTGCGTTATTTAGGTATAACAAAAGTAGCCGTTGTTATTAATAATAATTAAAAGATTAAACACAAAACGATATGGAAAATCGTCTCTGTCTCAGACGAGGACAGTCATTGGATTAAGATGAGCCGCGGAGGCCGTGGACTATCTTTATCTTAGTAAGTATATTTTTTTAGCATTCCATGTAACATTCATATCGATGAATCCTTATAATGACTACTTATTGTATTACTCATATATACTTAATTTGAAAGACCTTGAGAGAATTCATATAAAAATTAAATGAAATACTTTGATGTTAGAGTAAAAAATAACTTGTTAAAATTAAAACGTGTAAACTTATTTTTGCGACAAACTCGTTCCTCTGCCAGAAAGATGAGGGTCGCCTGCGGAAAACTAGGAAAAGTAATTTTATAAATGTATTTTATATTCACGCAACGTGCTGTATATGTATCGCGTGAAGTCAACTTCCTTATTGACGCTAAATGTGTCTTCACACAAGTAACCTCACTTTATATATGTTTAGCACATGACTCATAATAATCGCTTTTGACATTTTCTAGCCAATTTAGGCATAACACGAGATTTAATCTACTAAGCTGGCCAAGCGATAAACTAAAGTGGATGTCCCCTTATTAGGGGACATCCACTATTATTTAAAAATCTATTGATATATCTTATGCCAAAATATGACGATTTTTATAATGAGTATTCCAATTTTTTAAATAAAGCACTTTTAACGTTTTAAAAGGCGAAATGTATTAGTTAACTTATGGACCGTAGTTTAAATAAATCGTAAATAAGTTAGCTAATATATTTCGCGTTTCGAATTGTTAAAAGTGTTTCATTTTATTGTTTACAACTCGCGTAAACTACAGACAATACTTACTGATATTTTTCAGTTGATTTTTGTATTTCAACAATAGTATTCGTATAACTTTATATTTTATCACTTCCACTTTCAACTTCAAGGCTTTTAGCGACAAAAACTTAAAAAAACTAACCTCAAATTCTTGACCATCCTGTTCTCACTGGGCAAATCCAAGAAGTCCAAGAGAAACCGAAGCCGGTCTATGATCTCCCTGGTCTCCATGCCGAAGATCCAGCCGAAGTACATCATCGTCTCCTTGATAGTAAACTCTCCATACAGAGCTATTTCCTGTGGCATGTATCCCACTCTTTTGCCTGGCACTCCAGAGCCTGGAGGACATAAGGAATACAATTTTTAACTTTTTAAATGTATACATAGCTTGAGATATCAATGAGATGTCGGGTCAAAGGGTCACGCAAAGACGACCAGGGGGAGGCTTTTAACGTAGCTGTTAAAAGAAAAAGAGACAACAAATTCATAGGTTCAACTGTGCAACCAAAGACTAAAGCATTGGACTAGCTAAGAACTAACTAAGCAGGTAAAAGTTAAGTTAACGTAGCACCAACATAGGAATACGGTTGTCATACCTTTCGTCCCTGGTTTCCCCCCCAGTACCCATATATCTCCGCTGTTCAGTTTTCGTCTTCCCACTATACAGGAGAGCAGAGTCGTTTTTCCACAGCCTGACGCGCCGAGTAGACCATATCTGGAATTATCATTTTATTACTGACGTCGCTGGATTTTATTAGTTATCTACTAAGTACCTAGGGATAATAATAGTATGAGAACATAAAAATGACTGCAATACGTAAGAACTTAGTTTCTCTGCGGCCTTCTTATTGTGCGAAGATGAGGAAAGATTAACCTGAAGGTGAAGCGCAGCCAAAAATCTTGCCATTATTGGCTGTAATAATAGTGCACTTATGCCACATTATATTTTACTACTGGGTCTTCGTTGTTATTTTAAGTTGTCATTAAATAGTGGTTACAAACTCGGCTTTACGTTGTAAGTTTAAGCCAACTTTTTTCAATTGAAATTTATTTTAAAACAACGTATTGCCTATGGAGTTTGTATGGATACTTGCGTTTACATAAAGACAGACAAATACGTAATAAATTATGTAAGGCTTTCACGGCCATAATTCAGTATATCATTGTTTTTCGGGCTGTACGGCCGACGTGAGCGAAAAGAAGAATGCCCCCGCTCGTGATGGCGAAACGTCGAGAACCTTTTCTCTTTTTTCAATTTGAACAAACAATTTTTTTTTCTTGATATCTTGAAAGTCTTTTAAATATATTTTATATTATTTCCTTGTTTGTATTGCTATTCTTATCGAATGCGAAACGACATTAAAATAATGTTTAATTTTGAATTGCCGCCCGTCACTTTTTCTTCTTGTACCTATATTTCCTGGTTAATATGTCGACGCACATCCAAGGTGATTCAAGTTATTATATTAAATACGAAACGCTATCGAAACATCCTGCGTAGCGGAACGAGAATAGAAATTTGCACGCCAAGGCGATAACAGGCACCCCAGCGAATTGTGACCTGTTAGAGGGTAATCCGAAGAGATTTTTGATGTAGCAAAGTGAAGAAATAAATAAAGAAAACATAAATAAATTCAGGTTTTATCTAGTGTGACCGTATTACCGTCTAATTCAGATCCTTTTAGATAGATACATAATAAGATGAGAAATTACTAAAAGTATGTACGAAAATTTAATTAAAAAAATTGTTTAAAATGGCGATTTAATCGTCATCGCGGTGGAAGTGGTACCGAGGGGGAAAAACTGAATCGTCAACTTTATCGCGTATTTTAAGTGATGTCTATAGCTTAGTCATGCTCTGATAAAAATACAGACTTACAGAAATGCTTCAGGACCTGGATCGCATTTAAAATGTTTGAATGTTCTCAACAAACGTTCTGTTTGTTGAGGGTGCATTTTATACTTAATATAAAACAGCTGTCCCTTTCATATAAAGCGGAATCATACGATGTCCCACGTCACAGTAACCATTGTTCTAACTAGGAAACAAATAACACGTATTACCTACGCAACAAGGGTCAAAGTTACCATCGATCCTTATTTGTTTACAATTGTCCGATAAATTTAATCGTTAGTAGAGGTTAATGTTCGTTTGTTAGAAGCGTGCCCTTGGCTCTCTGCCAGACTCCTTCTAGGGGATCAGTGAATCAATGGACGGGCTCTAGACTTACGTCTTTGTGTATACGGTCTTTGAGTCATGTTTTTAGAAGTAAGTAGGTACCTAGTTTGTAACTTGTTATGCCGTTTGAAGTCTAGAAGGAACATTCAATCCAATCTGGTCAGATGATATCTACTTACTTATTTTGTATTTTAACACTGAGCGTTGTTAGAAAGTTATTCGTTATTATAAGAGTTATACAATAATTACACTTTATTCATTTACTTAAACGATCTAAGCACATTAATATTCGCACTATCTATGCTTTAGCAGGAACCGAATAGAAATCGCTTGGCCACATTCCCTCACTTTAGCTTTAACATCGTATATATATCCGTAGCGTATTGTATTTACATGGAAAACAAATTACAGTAATGCCAGGAATGTGGTAGTGTTGCCAGTTAATGTGCTTCGTTGACTTGTATGAGTTAGGACAAAGACCAAATATTTTAACTTTAAAACAAAACATTTTTAATGATTTAAAACGCCAATTATATTACGGGAGTCCGTGTTTGCAACTGCTAGCGGGCTGTAGTTAACTGAAATAATATATGTTTCGCATGAAACCATTATATGTGTTTTATTTAAAATTGTACTACTCACGAAAACTATAGACATTTTAATTTTTGAGATACTTTGTTACTAAAGGAACGCTTATTCGGATTATTTATTAAAATATTGCGGGAATTTTGAATTTTTGCGTCTTTCTCTAATCTTACCCACTGCACAAAAATGTATATTACTTTAATATAATGTACAAGTTAATATTTTATCTTACATATTAAATTTATAACACGTATTTTTATAAAAACATTAATTAACTCCATAAAATGGTGCACGCGTTGAACTCTTCTGTAACATATGTACGTCACGAAAGAGTTTAACGCGCAGTTGTAAAGCAATTAAGAGATTCTGTAATGTAAATTCGTACCATCAATTTAAGTTAAAAATCAATGGTAGACAATCATTTGTTCCTTCGTAGCATATTGCTACGCCGTAGCACTATTGTTGATTTCGTTTCTTTATTGAATTATTAATGATAAGGAACTCAAAATTAAAAGTCACAGGACGGATAAATGATTACTTAACTCTCGATTCAGCCGTTCAATGTCCACTGCTGGACATAGGCCTCCCCCATAGACTTCCAGTACGACCTTCTTACTTAACTCTAGTTTATTTAAATGCACGGTCTGTACTTACATTGTGCCTTTTTTGACGGTCATGTTAAGTTTGCTGAGTACATGGTTCGGTCGCTTATTGGACCCGTAGTGTTTGTATGCATTCTGAACGCATACCGCCTCCGCCCGCTTCTGTAACGCCTGCAACAACAAACACAGGTGAGTCTTCCGAAAATCTCTTTAAACACGAAAGATTTATCTGATATTATGAAAAAAAAAATGGATTATGTCAAATAATTAAAACCTAGTCGGCTGCATGGTAGTTTTGGTACGATTTAAGTTTATTTCTCTTTTTCTTGATCCCAAAAGTCATTTGATCCTTACGTTGTTTACATAGTCAGGCGCGTGCAATCGGCCGTGCATATGCATGTTTTATGAAGTGTGAGTATTAGAGGATTAAATTACCAGTGTGTTTTGTTTGTCGATCGGTGGTGAGAATTGAATCTGGCTCATCTTCGACTCCTTCTCGTCGCCCAGCGGCGACGGAGGCGAGGTCTCTCTGTAAAACACATTTCAAATTAGCAGACGTCAACACAAACGATAAACGTACACATTTTATACGCTATTTGAGTAGACGCAGGTGAGAATAGTTTAGTTAGGAGCTTTTTCATCTACTATAAGGAAGCGGGTCTAAGAGCTTAGGTCACACTGCTTCGGAACGGATTGGCTTTAACCATTTGCTATTACTACATTTTAACAGACACGAGTTTCTGCGCGAAACCATGTGATCTGCAGTTATGTTCACAAATCACTAGACAACCAAAAGCACTTCCGATCATATCAGCGAGAAGATTAAACAGTCGCCCAACGTACGAGTTTTGACATATCGCCCACGGTCGCGTGGCGAAATCGTTTCGATAAACTACGCCTCAGAGCTCATTGACATACACCATCCCGTTTGCTGGCGACCTTGGGGAGTGCATTACGTCGTGCTAGGCCGTTTGGTGTGACAAGATGGACGTCATCATTGATGATCGTATCAACGTTGACCTGCCAGGGTTTCAGGGAAGCGCTAAGGTCAACAAAAATATACAGCTCGCGATAGGGAATTTAGCTTCTAGTTTAAAAAAAGTAAAGTTCTGAAGTTTTCAATGGACTGAATCAGGTATAATCATTTCTTTAACTCAGATGCTCTCTCTCATTCCATCGCTATTAGTAAAAGGCAAAAGCTTTAACCCACAACGCCAATATTTTAAGTAGTAGTTACTAATGTAATGTAACTTCTACGATACGCTGTTGGTGTGGGAAAAGTAGCATTCACTGACATTACAAAACCAGTATGGGCATTCATACGATCTATTTATAACTACGTAAACATATTGCAAAAGTCATCCTTTGCTACAATCTAAATAATAAACTTATATTAAGAGTATAAAGCAATATTGTTTTTAAAAATTAAGTAGATTAAAAATAAATATTTGATTTGTTGATTAATGACACAAAAAACGTATCGTTCGTGATAATATATAAGAATGGATTTGCAAATATAATGTAATATTTTACAATACTTTTAAATTATCATTATTAAAATGTGCATTTTAATACTTTAAAATTAAAACACGTAATACACTACAAAAACCATCATTACTTTTAAACGTTTTTAAATGCACATTACATTTAAAATATTAAAAGATATCCTGTGTTAATAAAATTCATTATTTAGCATTAAACATATGTATATAAGTAAAGTTTTCGAGACACGTTTACAATCGCATTAGCATATTACAACAAAAATGGTTGCAAAAACAGAATGGAAAAATCTCAGGCGCTAAAACAATGAAAATGACTTCGACATGACCTTAACCTCGGAATGGGATAATCATTGTTTCAATTGTACATATCACACCTCGGTTTTACAAGACTATTTTGCAGTACATGTCATTAATGTAACTATAGAGATCACAAACAATTTATCATTTGCGTATGATTTGGCAAATTGGTATATAGCCATAAAGGAGGAACAGATAAAGACGCGACGAATTTAAAAAGTTAGGCAAACGCTGGAACAAAGTCGGCCAAGTAATACGGAGCAGCAATAACCCTTCCGTGTGCGATGAATCTTACGTATCAATTGTAATATGAGAATCGCTCCACATATTACAAAGCTGTTAGATGCTATGCTGTGCACATTGTTCACAGCATAGCATCATAAAATAATAATATTTTTTTCATGCTAATTCCAATCTTTATAATGATAGGCACATACCATTCATATTAATAAACTTAATTGTTTCCTCGTCTGAGGTAATCGAATTGAAGAGGCGACAAGACTTAAGATTTAAGCAAATATGAAAATACGCTGGCGGGATTCGAACCTGCTCAATCTAGTGGGATAAGAAATAAGATTTACCTGCACGTCTTTTACTAATTTTTATCGAGTACTCGATTACCAAAGGATTTTCATAAAACTCTATTATTTAGCTAAATTTATTTTTTGACTCTATTCAATAGTGGACGGTGTTGTTAATTGTTAAGAATGGCAACACCACGTTCCAGAAGAATGACAAGGATGCTAACGCTCGGAGTGCGTCACTGGACTTACGTAAAGCTGGCATTTAGCGAGAAAATCGATTATTGCGCAAGCGCCACTTACGAGGAAGGAGGAAGCACGTATTGTTTAATATCACTGCAGATGAACTTTGCTCATCTCGCAACTCAGCCCGCCTTTAATTGTACCTAAAGCTGCAGTTTTTATCGCCTGAGTCAGGTGAGAACAGGTGGAGATAGAGGACTCTATAGAAATCAAACGCATAATCCGTCATAGCTGTGATTATCCATGTATGTCTTTCTTAAAAGTCATCGTATTTTTTCACTTAATGGATAATAAAATGCCCCAACCACATAATATCTAACACGATGCGCTGTCCACCTGTTTTGGCTTCGAATTCGGAAATCCAGACCGGGCTCAATTTTCGACATTCTTATTACTCATTTATCTAGGTTTCCAGGTGAACTCCGAACACACAATTAAGAAAGATTATAAATTTATAAGAAACCGTCAAATCCACGATTCGTGGATTGCTCTGAATACATTGCTACCATAGTACTAACAAGTCCGTATAGATTTTTGTCTATTATTTGTTCATGATAGATTAACTAACTTCGACATGAATAGAAATACGATATAAACCATCCTGCCTTAAAATTTAAAACAGTATGAGGGATTACAAATTAGGAATCAATGGAAATAAATAATAGTTAATATTTAAGAAAATTTAAAATCATTTGAAAGATCTCAACAAACTAGTATATATTTCATTCATAGAAATGACTCCAATAAATAGTTATCTATTAATATTATATTTTTAATTAAGTTAGATTAATTCATAACTATATAATATTATATAATAAAATTATATTAAACGTGAGTTAAAAAAAGTGTTAACTTTTTTATTTATGTATAGTGTGTTTTTATGAGTCTTCTAATATATTATGTATGCAATGCTGTTCTTTTTTGCAAGTGAAATACCTATGTATATATTTTTGTGCACATTTTAAATTTTATTATATTTAGTTTGAAAGTCTGTCGGTTATTCATTTGAATGCGTGACTCAAACAGGTACCTATTTCATTTCTCAATATTATATTGAATGCAATAATTAAGAAATACAGGTCTACAGCGATAATTGTCGGCCACCGAACAAGTTTTTGCCTGGTAGACTTTGCCTTCGCGACGAAGGTCTTGTCACTTGTCACAGATTCAAACAGTATTACTTCATTAACATATGTTTTTCCAATAACCTCGATACTTCCTCTCCGTGTAATGGAGCGACGGATCAAGGCGACGGTTTAGTTTTCGACTTTAACTTATCATATTCTTTCGTTTTAGGCGTATGGCATGAAGCCTTATTTGAGCTATTGAGCTACGAGCTCGCATGATCGTAAGGGTTTTTGAATGAATATAACCAGACTATGTATGTATGTATGTATGTACATACATTCTGTGTAACATTTTTATGTTGATCTACTTGTACGGTGTTAATTACTCGGAGCACGTGATTGAATAACATCCATAGGATTTAGGATTTTCCCTTACAAACAACAATTACTTACGTAAATATCGTATTCAAGAGAGCGCTTCAAACATCGCCACGCTACTCTGTGTAATAAATGAGATAACATATAACTTTAGTATAATTATTATATAAGGCGATTTGGTCAGAAGTTGAATGAATGTTACTATGGTATGACCTGGTTTATTAGAAAGTTATATTTGATTACAGCGAATGTATGCCGTTTTCAGATTGAACAAGAAATAATGGTCTATAAATATAGTATAGACGTTTATTTTTAATAGCCAAATGTTTTTCTGAATGTGACAGAGTATATCATTTTGTGTATATTTACACTTTTATATTTTCTTACTATGTACCGGTGTTCTCGAATGTTATATAACCGATTTCGTACCACTATATATTTAGCTATAAATCCCGAATACGTTAGAGATTATTTATGTAATTTTTATTTGTAATGTATGTCGCAAAACAGAAAATCCGTTCGTAAATACATATTTATATAAAAATGTAGTCTATTGAAGGGATACGCAAGATAATTGCAGTCAACATAATTAGCCTTTGACCGACTTGCCTCACCGTTAATCATAGGAGTAAGGACGTTTAGTATTTATGCATTCTCGCTATAATAGTGTTTACTTTGAACTACACTTATTACTTACAATATTGTAGACTTATGCTCGTATGCAAATGCTTAGTATACAATTACTTCACAAGAGTACAGGCTTTAATCGCAGCTAATTTATATTAGTTAGCGTTTTTATAATTATATTCGAGTATTATCTTTATGCGATACGAGTGTTCCCCTATAAATAAGATACTGTTCAAAACGCGAAAAATACGTTAAATATAAACAGGGAGCTACGAATGTGAGGTAGATCACCACATAGGCTCTTGATTTTAGAGATCGGACATTTGGAGGATATAATCTTTATATGACTAAGCCGAAAAGGGATTTTTGTAAATCTTCAAATCCTTCAGCTATAAAACTGGAGCAGTGGTTTAGATAACTTACTTTACTTGTGTGCAATAAATCATTTACTCAGATGGAATGAAATACTAACTATGTATTATAATAAATATGAGCTATTATAGAATAGTTTCTCCGTATTCTCCGTAGAGGGTAGAGGTATTTCTACGAGGTCGCTTAGAGGTCATTCGGTTCGGTTCTCGACGTAGACACTGACGCAACGTGTTACATCAGACCGCTCTTAACTGGGTCATGATCTCCACTTCCGTTAGAAAGTATTTAATCTTAACCTTATCAGGTGCTTCAAATTCTATTATAGAAGAAGCTCATTTGTTTATATATATAGAGACAACTTGGGTTTCAGATTCCCAGGCGGTAAATCACATGGATTTTCTAAGAGCGCATTGATACTTTTTACTACGAAAGGCAGTAGAGATACTATTAGATTGAATTGAGAGAGTCTTAAATTATTTCATTTATATTTGATACCAACAACGGTTTTATAGAAATCAATATTTTTATATCAAAACACTAAATAATTACTACTTAACGGATTTGCTTAGTTAGACTAAGTAATTCTTCTATTGTCTGAACAAGTACAAACGCACTCTATCCGATATTTATTTGTCAACTCGATAGCAAAAACTCACCCGACTCACAAATTGTCAACCATATTCAGAAAGGAGGTAAGTGTGTCAAGCCGAAAGTATTATGTAAGCCACCGAAGACAACCGTTCGTCCGGCGCGGGCGCATTGGCGCAAATTGGCCATCGGATGCTTCATATCATACGATTATCGATGTTGCATATTTGGGCCAAACGTACTGGTTATACCTGCTCCGTAATTGTAATAGTGGGCCGGCGTGTGCGCATATTTGCTAGGAAACCTTTGTTTAAACACAAACTATAATTTACACGAAGGTATACTGTTTTATGTTTATGATTGAGTTATTCTATTCTACGTTTGTAATTTTCACTTGTTCACTAAAAGTTTGTATTATTTGAGAAATAACTTCCAAAGAATCTTTATTCCTTAGTAAGTCACTGGGTAGTGTTCAATATAAAGTGATACTTTTTAGGTCAGTAATAAAAGCTTTTGTAAAGTCGAATATTATATTATTTAATATTAGTAGTTAATAATTTTGTTAATAAAATTTTATCATATCAAATTAGAATAAAAACTGTCATTAAAAGTGTCCTGTTTTAGGAAATACTAGCTGCATCAGGTAATAGACACAAATAAATAATTTTTAGATCTAGCTAGTGTTACACATATCGGCAAGATGGTTACTAGTCTCAAGTTTACGTATGTAAAAAGACGTTTGGCCTTTAACCCGATGTCGTAAGTCTGCGCAGCACCGATTTTCCTAATAAACGGCCGCACGACCTTCGCACATTACATTTTCAATTTGTATGCGTCTCTTGTTCGCGTTGCAACACGTGCATTCTGATACATTTCACGAATACCGCCCAAGAACTGGACAAGACAAAGAAATTCTAACCCACCAAACTTATTGACTTATTTATTACTTCTTTTTAGTAAATGAATATATCTATACTAATATATAAAGCTGCAGAGTGTGCTTGTATGTTTGAACGCGCAAATCTTAAAACTGGTTCGAATTGAAAAAATAGTCTTGTGATGTGGGAAAAATAAAAAAAAAAAAAACAAAACCCCCCCCCGCGAAAAAAAAGGGGAAAAAAAAAACCGGAAATTTGGGGAAAAACGGGGAAAAAAATTCTTATTATCTTTGAGGGTTTCCAATCCGTGCGCTGCGAAGACGGTTCAAGATCCCCAAAAAATATATATGAATCTTTCCTCTTTAAAGACTCTTAAAAAAATATCAACGACAGTATATATATATATCTTTGTTTTAAAATCAACTTGCGGGAACGACGGGACGCGACAGACGTCGTGAGTAACAGCATAAGTTCACAAAGGTAATGAGGAGGTTTGCAAAACCGAATTTGGATGTCCAAAATCACTACTAAACGGACGAAGTCGCTGACATAGCTGGCATGTAAATATATAGGCTTTAATTAATGCAATGGAACATTGAATTAACAAACCTTAAATAAATATGAATCTAAAAACCGGTGTTTTCTTATTTACAAGTGAATACTCAAATTTGCTCGACTCCGTCCACGTGCAAAAGAATCAACATAAAATAACTTGACAGAATGGGAACTGACAGAAATCGTTTTTCTTGAGGAAAGTTATATTCTCAACTGCATGGTGTTTGTAAGTTTCAAAGCACAAACGTGACTTAAATACTTAAAGCTCTGAGATTACACAGTTGAGATATTTAAGTGTATAAAAAGTGCAGGAAAAGAGTCGAAAACGAGAGAGGAAAATTGTCTTAAAGAGTACTCTCTATATAGATCAAGATATATAACATTTGCACGTGGAGACAAAGTTTCTCTAAATATAAAAACACTACCCGTCTCTTTCTTCGTAACGTATAACTTTGTTTTTCGTCTCACGAGGAAATATATCTAGAGTTCAAGCTGTTCTAAGTTTAAGCGTTTACTTTGAAAATCTTTTCACCACTCAACAAAATATCTCCATCTGCCAATGGGGAAACTAGTTATTAAAAATAAATAGACTTCAACTGCCTCACTTTATTATGTTACCGACAGGTTTTTTCTGTTTAATAATAATTAGAAAATATGAACAAACAAACAAGACGTACAATTATCGAGGCGTTTGCACATATGTATTACATATTTATTTTAAGACCCGGCCTACTCCGTATTTGCACAACATTTGAACCTTGCCGCGACCTCACGTGCCTCAAGGCTCCGCCGTTTAAGGTTCAAATATTTGACTCTTTGGGATATTTCCTGCTCGATACATTGTTTACGCAGTTATTGATATTAACGTGCAAACGACTATTATGGCTCCGTGGCAAAGCGCGAATGATCCTGGGTTTGAATTTCGGGAAATGTGGAAGACTAGTGAATCGCAACCAATGGTAGCGGTCGTCAATGGTATTAGTTAAATTAATTCCGGCCAGCAACAAATGCATAGGACCGTAGTTCACGAAAACCTACGTCATACGCCATAAGACTTATTACATCTGTCATTAGTTCTGCTTTGAAAAAATCCACACACCGCGTCTTATTTGAATTAATTATGATCAGAGTTAAAGGTTACTTTTTGCATCGCTTTTTGTTTGCTGACGTATATTACACGATTCAAAATAAAATTTATGTTCCGTGTAAAGATAGGAATATATTCCGTGAGTTTTGAGTTTCATCAATGTAAGGCTTGTATGGAAGTATAACAATTAATATATAGGGACGCGTTAAGTCTCCCCTATATGGATTTACTAAAGGTGAAAATTTTTAGTTTATCATCAGTAGGTACACAAAGAATCGTCAAATATATCACTCGATACGTAAGGTGCGTACCTTAGGCGTAACCGCCTTATACTTTATACTTTCTTTGTTCACAATCAATTTATGTCACAAGGAAGAGTGGATTCACATGTGAAAAGATCCACAATAGCATTGTTTTATGTGTGTCAGCGCGAACCCTGGGAACGGCTGACAATGCGAGTTGTCAAGGCTTTTACTTTGTGATGTATTGTTAATGTATTCAATCGTAGTGCTGTTGAAGCTTTACCTTTTAACAATTTTAGCTCCGTTTTCTTTTATTAATTTTCCGGTTGATGAAGACTAACTAAGTAACAAGAATTTTTTTGATTTAATGCTTGTACAAAATAACGACATTAAAAATAATAAACAAAAGAAAGTTACACGTCCCAAGTTGTCAATTTTTTTTGTATTTTAACAAATATAAGCAGAAATGCTTAGATAAAAATAGCTTTAGAAAATTTTGCTCTTGTCTTATTATCGCAAAGGAAGTGTTTAGGTAAACAAACCTACATCCTTGAAGTTATCTTCAGTGAAAAGGCATGTGATAATTTGAAATTTCGTTTTACCTTCGCAAAGCATTATACAATAATTAATTCACTATTGAAAACAATATTATTTTTCACATGTTATTGCATATGAAGTCACTATTTAATTTAAAAATCGAAAATAAATTGAATAAATTTTCGAAAAAATTTACCGGTTCACGTCCTGCCCGAGTCGAAAATTTTTTCAATTTATTTTCGATTTTTAAACAAATAATACTAACTAACTATTTCTAATTTTTGTTTTCATGATTCGGACTTACGTTAAAAAGTATGAGTACGTGAAAAGTCTGATTCTTAATTTAAAATGGCCAGGGAGCTCACCAGACACAAGGTCACATAAACAAAGAGTTGAGAATTTATGAAAAGATCTCAAATACTTGAGCAATGTTGTAAGAATGACTTTCACTCGGGGTTTCCCTACAAACAGTGCCGACCAAATACGCGGACAAATAAACCAGTTCCATTGAGCAAGTTCAAAATGGTATCGTTGCAACATTAATTACGTATGGCGTAACGCGACTAATTTGAAACCGTAATGCATTCACACAGAGTTTATATTTCTATGATGCGCGAATATTACATAAAAATAGATGACTGGACTGTAAAAATATGGCGAAGTACTTAAGTAGGAGTTTTGATTTGAAACGATTATGAAGATACTTACACAGGACACAGCCCGGAATCCAAGGCGCTAGAATTAGAATAACTTTACAAAGACATATCGTTATTAAGTAAATAAAAGGAGAAGAATATTTGTTGCTCTTTCCTGCACACGAGAAAAGTATAGAAACTCAAATTGTATGCTATTTTTTACGTCCATGGCTTTACAAATTTTTACTGTTTCACTGAAGCAAAGTTCTGTCTTGAGAACCGCAAAACCAGTAACAAGGTAAATATAACAACTAGAACTTTGGTTTATTTCTTTGTAAAAGACGACAGAGTACAATGAAAAACGTATCAAGGAAATGTTGTCTCGGACTTGTTCATGTCGTATTTAAAATATAAAGCACTGAAATAAATAAAGTTGAACTTTCCGTAATTCGTGATAAAAAGGTAGTTCGAAATATTTAACACTTTAAACTTTATAAGAAAATAAAACAAATAGTTTTGTTTTTACTTTTGGGTGAAGTAACGCGCGCGTTGATGTCTTTTATGTGAGGCATTCATTTTCGTTCATCGCCCGCAAAGTATATGTCTCACTCTTTTTGAATTTCATAAATTTTTAGTGTTCAAGTAATATATTCATATGGTTTTATAAGATTAAATATTTTGCTATGTTTACGAAAATTTGATTTTTAATCATTTAAAATACTTTGCACTATGCGAGCGTCAAAATATGACATCTCCTATCTCTCAAATGATAATTAAGACGAGAATTAGGTATCGTTTGATATCTTAATCGTTTCTTGCAATTACATAAAAGAATTACTGAAATATTGAACTTTGAATGGATGATTCAGTCTCTGCGTCATACAAAGTAAAAAGTATTTGTAGCAAATATATTTCTCAACACGGGATGACGTCAATTGGCACATCTTACATATCATGGATTTGCGAAAAAAGAACCATAAAATGAAAGAAAGCGCGAATTTGACAAGAACATCGAGGTAATTAAAGAAACCTCGTATGACATCGTATAGGTTAAACAGAACCCAAAATATAATTTTCAACTAAAACAATTGGGTCCTTATTCATTTTTAACTTCAACCCGATTTTCATATGCCTTGCAGCAAATGTGGTCACGGGGACAAGCAATATTTAAAACAACTTTGATTATGAATTGAGTTGTAAAATTGTAATAAAATCAATTACAATTAGCGTCTGTTTTTAAAGTTTGTGAATAATGTTATTAAAGTAAGCCTAGATTATTCGCCATTTATTTTTATTTTTACTTCAGTTGTTTACCAGTCTCGCTAGTGCCACTGCCAAGAAAAGATATGATTTTACGTAGATCAAACAAATTAAGAGTGTTGAAACTAAGAGCTAATCGGAACACGCCTTATGTAATGAACATTCACTCGTTACGTGAAAACGTGACCATCTGCGCCGGCGCAGCCGATCGACGGATGGAACTCGGTTCATGTTAATCTCATGTCGTCCCAATACACGCTTTTGTGTCTGAAATATCCCTAACCTTTATAACCGTCTACTATTAGGAGGCTGAACGCAAAATTCTAGAAATACAAAAAAATAGTGTTAGTTAAATAGTGCACAACTTTCAGATTTACATGTTTGTAAATAAAAAAAAATTTGGTACGGGTACAGAAACGTGTTTGCGCGATATCTCTTATAAAAAATATTTTTTTTTATGTATATAACATCCTTATTTAATGGAAATAATAAAAAAATATATATTTATATACATTAATATTACTCGAAACAATAAAATACCTGGTAAGAAGGTCTCACATACATTTAAATCGCGACGTTTTTCACGAAAATTATGTAGGGAGTAATTACATCAAATTCAAGTAAAACAATCAAAATGAATTAAACCGCTAAATTAGCTAATTGGGGTCAACGATTCTATATTTATAAAGTGTTTTTAAAAACCAAAGCATGACGTGACTCATTCAATTCTCTATTCGTAAATTTTTCAATAGCTTGAATAATTCTTGTCCGTTATTATTATAAATTAAGTATATGTTTAATATAATATAAGAACTGTATGAATAAGACTTTTAATCCGGTAGGCGTGTGTATTGTGTCTAGTGCGACTGCGTGTCAGTCGCGTGCGCTCGTGTGCAAGGCCGTCGTTGTTTGCAAAACTGCAATCAAATCACTAGTCATTAAATTGTTTACTCGAGAGTGGCTACCCTTGCTTCTGTAGATATTTCTAGATTCCAGGTTTTTATATGCGGAACAAACATTTTCTTGAATCCTTTTTACTGATCGATTTTTATTTACAGCCACGAAGGTGCTCAAAATCATGTTTATCTTCGAATTGGACTTTAGCTGTATAAATGTACTAAGGTAAATACAATAGACTCTTCTTTTAGTGCTACCACCGTCTTCAGGCTTCGAAGAAGTTTTTAAAAAAAATAGTCTTAGACACTAATACTAAGGAGAAAGCAGTACATAGTTAAGAACTTATCTATATTATATATTTAAATACGTACTTATCTTATCGTCTGCATAAAGAATAAACATTTAAAATGGAATTAAAACGAGAAATAATGCAGACAACGAACAAGTAGGTTCCAGAAAATCAAGCTCAATAAGCATCTACTCTTTACACCTAACCGTTACACTGCACAAAGCGTCAAACAATATTATATTGTTCGTTTAATTATTAATTTAATTGCTTGGATGATTACAGATAACAATTAAAGTCATTATCGCATTTGAGTAACGTATTTATAGTGTATTTGTAACAAAATAGTCCTCGATTAATAAGGGTAACAAACTGGCCTACATTAATTAATATTGAAACAGTGTAAAACGTATATAGAGTTATTATTCTTTGTAAGTGCGTATAATTCAGTTTGAACTTTGCCTTTGGAAATTTTACTAAGGACGCGGTTAATTTTGCCATAAACTATCGTGTTATGCGCGAATAATTATATATATAAATCCTGTCTTATGCTGTGCTGATTCATTCGAAAAATACCTCAAGTGTTACTTTGAATTAAAGTTGTTAATCAACTTTATATAATATTATAAAGGCGAAAAAGTAATACAAAAACGATGAACGAACAAATGTGATAGCGACAGATGGACAGTCCTTATTAATAGGGTCCCGTTTTAGTGTTGGAATGGAAAGAAAAAGAAAAAGATAGAGCCGTTGTCTAAACGATGTTATGTGTCTGCTTAAATTTATAGAAATTATTTATTGTGATTTAAAAAACAAGGTTTTATAGTGAAAAATGTCCAAGTAAAAGAATAGTATTAAATACACGTTTCCATTTTTAAAATCATCTAAACTCATAAGGAAAACTCCGCGACAATTAGACGACCATTAACCTTTAACGTTAGCGACGTTCCTTCACAAGGAACTCAATATTGCATATACGCTCACCTTCTTTGGGCATTTGTTATTAAGCTGGTTATTCTTTAAGTGTTCTTTATGTGACTCTCGTTTAGCTTATCACAGACGACGATCGTCAGTATTTTACGAAGCGTTACATTATAGGTTGTAGTTCGTTAAGATTGGTTTCAAACTATCAATGTCTCCGACGTCTAACGTTAGACGCGTTTTATAAGATTGGGCAATTCCAATCAGACCCTATCGGTAGGATTAGGCCTATATGTAAATGTATTGTGTCACATAATTAAGTATGCGTGAAGCGGATCATGTCAAAATGCGACTCACACTTGACCATGACCAGTATACGGACAGACAAGCACTAATTGTATATCTAGTGAACGGTGTTAGGTAACCAGTTTTATTTAATAGCATCATATTTCATAATTTTCAACGGAGTTAATAGTTCGCGGAAATTAAGCTGCTTGTACACGATCGGTTTTGTTGCGCGTCGTGCGTTTATGGCGTTTATGTGAATTTATCACGTGCGATATTTTGGAGTATTCATATTCATAGTATTTAGCCTTATAATGAACACATTAGCCTATAGCTAACTTAGGGCGTCAATATTTTCTATGAATTGTTGCATATTACTATAAGAATAGTCACGCTGTGTCGTTATTATCTCTGTCGTCTGTGATGAATGAGGCACTGAAGGTTAATCAGAAAATAGCGTAAGAACTAAATAACAATTGGCGATCCTGTCGAAATCAACGGCGGGGCGCACTCGAATCCAGTCCGAAACCTTGATTCGGTCCAATTACATTTCTTGACTAATAACATACTTAAAATAACGTTACGGCTGCGTGAATCTACGTGTACTCGACTAGCTAGAGGATACTCGACTTTTCCATTAAAATCTTGAATACGAGGAATAGGCTCCGAGTTGCGGCCGATTGCACTTACGTTATAAGCATCTCGGTCGTCGGTACATGCACACAACACAGCACAGATCACTGACACAGACACAGGTGCGAGAGAGGCGCGTGACTCGTGCCGCGCTCCGGTGCGAACTGACTGCTCAGTAGGTAACTCGAAACTCGTCGCTCCGGTCCTCGTCCGCAGGCAGTGACGCAAGCTCTTTCGGCAACTCTTGGCTTTTTTATTGCTACACGACACATAAATTGTTGGCATCTTTCGACTCCGGGGAGCAAATTTTAACTCGAACACCGTTTAGCTCTATGACGAAGAAGATTGGCTTTTTAAGTTTAAGAAATTAACATACCTATACGATTCAAAGAAGACGATGCGATAAGTTTTTGCTTCATTATAATTAAACTTCCGCGGCCAAGAAAAACATAGGTACATAACGATGTAGAGACAAGAGCGACCTTTTTCTTATAAAACATATGACTGTTTTGAATAATTTGATTATGTATGTAAGCTGACTTACAAAAGATTAAATAAGATTTAAAAATCGCGCAATCATACGCAAAATGTGAATTTGTTATGCATTTCCTTGCAAGAGATATAAAGCCTAGACGGATATAAAAGTGAAATGTCGATATATTCAATTTGTTGCAACATTTTAGGCGATTTATTGATACTCAACTCCATATCGACGTAGGAAAACGTATTTGTTGTAAGCCGCAAAATAAGAAATGTTCACAAAGCCAAAAAACTTTTTTTAAATAAAAAAAAACTCAAAAACTACACATCGTAGGAACACAATTTTAAAACCGTATTTTTATTTTCTCTCGTTTTATTTGTTGGCTATAAAGATATTCTACTCACTCAATTGTTGTCCATTTGTGGCTTACAACAAACTAATAATTTTTTACTGATCTGCATAACGCTGTAACCTTAGGGAATTTTCTATGGCAAGTAAATAATTATATTACGTTTAGATCTATAAAATGCTGTAAAAGACTGTTTTTTAGGTATAGTCAAAAAGACGTAAGCCATGATGAAGAATTGCAATTGCAATTGAAATGAAGGGGTAGACTTCTATTCTGCTGTGAGACAAAAATTGGTAAAACGAAATTTTATTTTCTTAGATTTTTTTAAACGAATATAGGAATATAAGCACATATTAATAATAAGATTACAATTTTTAATTCTTTCAATTTTGGAATTCAACTTAAGAATCGAATAACAACTAAGAAAAAATCTAAATACTTAATCGACCAAAAATAATAAAATATTTTGATGTAAAGTCTTGAATGCATTAGCGATCTTTATCGCAAAGTGCGAATTTTTAATATTCCATGCCATTATAAGCCCTGGTAAAGAATAAGCAAACAGCAACTTGGTATTTCCAACCATTTATGGTACGAAGACTCTGTTTACATGGAAATACGTCAGACTTCCGGATAACTTACTAAAGAATTTCCACGGGTGCAGATATGAAAATATCAATAACAACAAACAGTTTAAATGAAACACTTTAACGGTTTAAAACGCGATATATTAGTTAAACTTATTTGAAAATGATTTTTAACTTCGGCCCGACGTTTCGGATGCTTTGCAGCAGCCGTGGTCACGGGGAGACTAACTAATATATCGCGTTTTAAATCGTTAAAGTGTTTTATTTAAATGTGTACTACTCGCGTAAACTATAGACAACGTACAGTTTAATATAAAATACTTTTGGACAAGAGTAATGAACTAAATGTTTGAAAACCATACCTTCACTTTCAACCCCTACAAAATTGTATTAAGTTTATGTAAAATCCGTCTGATAGTGGATTCGGGGTAAATGGGACCGTCTTTCTTATCGATGACAGTTAAAAGTTAGTGAAATAAGAAGGTGGAATCTAAAAATTATATAAAATATAAAACGGGAAGGAATGTGACACAATTGACTCTGCTCAATCTGTGGTTGAGTTTTGTGGTCGTCGCGTTAATTTAGTTTTAATTGTATTATTCCATGAATAATAGTAATCGATAAATTGATGACTAATCAATGATAACACGTCAATTTTGTAATTTTCTCGAAGTTTATGAGGAGAGAAGGCAATTTTGCCATCAAATATTCTAAAACACGAATACCAGATATACGTATTAATAAAAGTTTTAAAGTAGAGGGCTTCCTGTCTCTTTGTTACTACAAAACAACTACTTATTTTTAGCACTACCGGGGACCGTAAGACATTGTACTTTTGAATATGAAATAAAGTTCGCGATATTAACATTCTCAAATCAAAAATTACGCTTGGAAATGGACACAGGACATTCACCTTTTCGCAGTTAGCATGAGAGCGGATAGCGGTTTCACGTTTTGTTAATTGAATCGTTTAATATCCTTCAAAGTTCCTTCTACAGCACTTGAAAGAAATTAGGTTTCATTAAAGAAACAAAATGGTTGACATAATGATATACTATGAAAAATCGTCTTTTTATGTTGTTAAAAATAGCTGCGTTCATGAGTTGCTTCGTGCTTAACTGGCTCCCAGAGAGGGACAATCTCGTCCATACCGCTCGATTATTACCTAGACACAATTTGAAAAACGACGTAAGGCAATTAATTATAAGACCTGTCGGGTCGGACTTCGTTCGGTGATTTACTGCTCCGATCGAATTATACTTCATGCTTTGACTGTTACGATTTCATAGAACAATGACCCTGGAATGTATTCGCTAATTAATGGTCCTAGATAATTGCTTCGGCTCCGCTGTGTAGCATAACATGCATCTTATAAATCCTAGGCGGCTTAAGCTATATTTGAAATGGCTTAAATCTCTACGTTGTAACCTTAGAACCCTTTGTTAAATCCATTGACAGAAAACTAAACTTTTCTAGACAGAGCTGGGGTATTTCATTAATTTTGTTCCCACTTATTTGATTTAAATATTGCGTATTTTTTTTAACTAACAAAACTATTTATATCTGCTAATCTATTTAATTATAATGAATAGTCTTATCAGCGATTGCAGTTAATTAATTCGTAGTTCTTGACTAATTCTTCGTAAAAGAGATTGAGCTCTGTGTGTTTGTTAGTAATATTGTATGATATTTTTGGGTATGACATAACCATACAAATACATAATAAAAATAACAAAAATTATAAGTAAAATATATATTTTACTTAAAGTTGACTTATTTTATTTTGACTTTAAGCAGCTTTATTCTGAGCGGAAAAATACCAGCAAACAATTATTTTGCTTTACTTGAACTACGTTACATTTATCCAGCCCCAAGCTTTTGTTAAAAATAATTGAGCGTTGTTATAGTCGTTTGGTGAATTCCGAAAGCGGGCGAACCAAAGATCACACATGATATCAGTCTATACTAATATGGGTTGTATTGTAAGTTTTACTGAAAATACAAACATAAATATCAAGCAAACCCGGGTCGCATCGTAGTTTGAAACTATAAAATTTCTTGCTCTCACAGGTTTGCGGAACACAGAAAGCGCTATTAGATTTAATAAATTTTATAGCTACCTGTTGAGATGAAAAAGTTGGGTTCCTCGTTCTAAATGTGAGCGGCTCGTAAACTCAAATTGAAAAAGAAATATTTATGACACGAGTCGGAGCGCCTTTTACAAGATCCAAGTTCCACCTACGTATAGAAACATTATCTTGCCAATGGATAGTGTTTCCAATGAGGAACACAATTAATTAGTATTTAGCACCATGGGTTACCATTGTACATTGTAAGCGTAAACGATCAGAGATTACGAGCCATTTGGTTTATGGTGACTTCAGGTGACGTCTCTATCGACGGGTTTACCCCAAATAAACATATGTATCTAAACGATTTGAATAAAGCCAAAATTAAAAAACTAGTTTCTTGACGTCAGCAGTTTTGACTGCGTAAGCTCGTTCGTGCTTACGTATTTTCAAATGCACTGTATCAGGATTTCGAGTCGTTTGAGTTCGCTTTTAGTTTAGCATAAGAGTTGGTTCGAGTGCCGCAAAATAATTATATATAGTTTCTTTGTTCAGAAGTGAGAGGACATCAAGGCTTTAAAATAAGTATAAGATAAAAAAGGAGTTTTGGCTTTATAAGTTTTAACCTTTTTGTAAAAAAAAACGTTTGTTAAATATTGCTTGCAAAAACATTGAAAGTTGTAAGCGATAAGCTGCCTAGTACCTGTTTCCTGGTTTAAATAAATCTATGTTAAAAATATTTTAATGATACTTGTGGTAATTATGAATCAAAATAAATTAAAATATTTTACAGGAGCAAGTATCGCTTATTTTCGTAACTCCTCTGCGCAGAAGCCTCGGTAGGCTGCCACGAATCTCGTTTCCATTGGACTATGAACTCGCGAGTCAAGGCTCCGTTGCTTAATCTTCCGTATGAAAGAGAAAAAATACTTCTTCACTTCGAATATAATATATCGCCTACGTTACATTGTTTTTAGATAGCGTACTTCATTTGAATATTTCGCCTAATTGACGCGAAAGGTTGTCGAATTTGCATCAACATTGAACTACCTAAAAGCCAATATATTATTTGAATGTTAAATCATATATTTCGCATTTTATTGACATGTAATTATAAAAACGAAACCTTCACATGCCATTACTCCGGTGGCAAATAACATAGTAGGCTTCGCCAATAGAGTAAACAGCCAAACAAATGTCACTACATATTTTAGATTATCTGAAAACATTGTTTTTATCCAAATCATTATTGACAAATAGATTGAATTTGATTAAATTCATGTCCAAGGTTCCTACAGTTGAAGATCTATTAAAAAGCTTTTCTTTTTTATAATAGAGAAGACAAGCACCAGGTTCGCATAACATCTCAACGAGACGCGCTGTCGACCTGTATTTGGGCTTGATATTCGGAAATCCACAGATTGAAATCGATACGCGATTGAAGTTCACCGCTTTTCCATCTGAGGACGGTGTCTCGTCAGCTGGTCGGAATTTCGAAATTCCTACCACACTTAATCATCCAAATTTCCAGACAAAGTCCAACATGTTTCAGAATTGTTTTTTTAGATTAGGAACGTGTTGGGCCTTGTGGGGAACCCGTTCTCATTAGTTCGATGAGCTCGCTGAAACTACATAATTACGAGTAATAACATTGCTAAGATCCAAGCCTCTTACGATTTACGTTTGCAGTTTTAATAGTACCACTTAAGAACTCGCTAAGGGCAATATTTATTTATTTACACACACAAATATATGCTGCCATTATAGATATAATCCAACTCGACAGTAATACAATGATATTTTACACGATGTAAGAAAAAATATGAAAACTAAGATTTAATAATTATTTTCATTACTTCTAGTAGCAATTACATTAAGAATAATATTTGCTTTCTTACGTTGCCAAAGAAAATCCTCGTCTCACCCTTAATTCGCTATATCCTACCATACCCATGACGAACAGTGTAGCATACATAAGTGGGTAAAATGGGTAAACCCCATATTGTTTGAAGTACAAATATCTCAAGAACTTGTTTTGAACTCGCTCCAGCATGAGCTTATATGTGCCTTCATAGGGTGCCCAAATCCATGCATTACAGATTATATTCAAGATGGCTTCTTACTAATATATTATCATACAGGACTTTAACAGTAGCCATATTGGTAAAGGCCTTGGTTTGTCTAAGTACAAGTCCTAGTTAATATAATATATTCTTATAGCCATATATTTTTAAGTACAAACTAAAATGATTGGATGGATTGAGAATTACATTTCCGGACACCGGATATAGAGAAAATTACGAAGGAAATAAAACAGGTACAAGGTGGATCGCAGGTAAAAATGTTCTTGACATTTTCCCATTGTAATTTCACATTCGATCTTTTACGAAAGTTCTTTAAAAGGCACCTGTTTTAGGGTTCCGTACGTAGTGGACTCTTTTTTCGAACGAACAAGAAGGGCCCATGCTAAAAACAAAATGTTAGCTTTATTTTGGTCGATATTACTAAATTTAACAGGTAGGCACTCGAATTATCTAAAATAAGGTTATAATATGAAACCTAGTTAATTTTACCATCGATCAATAAAAGAATGGTACTGAACCCTTCGTGCAAAATTCCGACTCGCACTTGGATTGTTTAAACCGGTGTTATTTATTATCATTAAGTATATTTTTTCTACTCTTGATTGTCTACAAAGATACGTACACTGATCTGATCCGAAATTGAGCCAAATATAGCTACTAATGATGGGAAATTTTATTAAATTTGATTTTTATAATATTTGGAATAACTAGCGGCTCAAGTGTCAAAATTGTTAAAAAAAGCTTTGCAGTTTGAATACTATAATATTTTTACATGTTATTGCGCATGATGGCATTATATTTAAATTAAAAATTGAAAATCAATTGAGAAAAAATACGACTCGGGCAGGACTTCAAGCGACATCCTCATATAATACCGACATGGGATACTTAATATTATACAAATAATGATTAAATGTGTTCACCTTATCTCAATTTTCGTTTTTTACAATTTTCTGTAATATTGAACTAAGAAAAATACAGTTTTAATTGTTCCATGGAATCAGTAGTATCGACACGGTGGCTCAATAGGTTTGAGCTGCAATATGGAACGCTGTGGGTGTTCTCTTCAAGTCACACCGGTTGTCGTATTTAAATAGATTTTTAATTTATTAGTAATCTATTATTTAATACTAAAACGTAACTTTTTCGCTTTCAATTTCTTAGTACGCCACCTTTTGATGATTACTTAAATTACGTAACTAATGGAAGAGTAATTATAGTATCGACATAATTTAACAGATGGCGCTGTTCCATTTTATTACTTCTCTCAATAGATGGCAGTAATTTAAATGTTATTCAGTACAATTGCCTGCATTGAATATAATGTTATATTGCGTATTTGAATAATATAACAACGATCTTGTTATTTAAATAATATCACGTAACTTAACGTCATGAGGAAGTGTAATAAGATATATAAATATTCAGTAGGCGCGTTTGTAGGTCTCTTACTTAGAGAAAAGAGTCTTAAAATATACATACACCTACGTAATTAAATAATTAAAATTAGACAACTGACCCAAAAAGTATCTATACCTATGCACATACTATCGCAAAGCAGATTTCAAATGTGAAGAAACAAAATCGAGCAATAACATCAATAACAACAATTCCAACCGCATCGTAAACACTACGCATTTTGGTCGAGAATAGCGTGTACATTTCTATATTATGTGGGTTAGTGGGCGTATCCATTGATGTGTTGGGTGCATGCGAAAGTAGCTCTTGCGTCAGAGATCAACATCTCATAACCACTTGCATCACAGCATCTTGAATGTCTACGACCGATTACTACTTATATATATTAAGTAGCTAATTAGAAACGTAGGCTTGTACTATTCGAGAGGCTGGAATTGACTAAGCTCTTTTAAGGCAAAGCAGACTATACGATATAGTCGACTATACTATATAGAGCATAAAAAGGTGGTTTTGAAGCAAGAATCGAAGTATTTAACGTACAAACGAATATAGTTGGACAGAAAAAGTTGCGCTTATTTTAATGACACCTTAAATGCGTAAATAAATAATATAATTTACCAACAAAACTTACCCGACTGTAGTCCAGCTGAACATTTGCCGCAGTCTATCTGATCGTGCATTGTTGTGATTCGGCGTTGCCATTTTCTCTGCAACCAAAATACTCACATGAAATAAATTTTGCTGAACACTTTATTTTAAAACTATAACTATGCTATAATTGTATATCATCATTCGGTGTCATTTTCAATGTAACAGTAGGTATTCTGGTTATAGTTATCAACATATTTAAATAAAACACTTTTAATGGTTTAAAATGCGAACCATATTAGCTATACATCTATACTAATATATAAAGCTGAAAAGTTTGTTTGTTTGTTTGATTTATCGAGGAAGGCTTATAGGCTATAAAACATCGCGCCGTGACTAATAGGAGCGAAGAAACACCGGAAAAAAATTTCATCTTGCAGGGTTTTCGTTGTGTGCGCTGTAAAAACGGTTTAAGAAACCAACACAATTATAACTATAGACAGTATTAAACCAACACAATATGTATGGAAGGATTATTCCTCTTTAAATGATCTAAAAAAAGTCTGCGACGCTATATGGCTATCTCTTAAGATTAACTTGAAGGTTCCGTTCTTGAGGTGAGATGGAAGTTCGCAAAAACTAATTTTGACGCCCAAAATAACTATTCTATGCGGACGAAGTCGCCGGCATAGCTAGTATAATATATAATGTATTACGTATCGATGCTTAGCAATAGCCATGGTTCTTCTATAACAACATCACGAAATTTTCCGTTTTAAACCGTTAAGAGTATTTTATTAAAATGGTCTATTATAACAAAGTTGTCGGTGAAAAGGCAATGAAGAGTCATGTGTACAGTGTTATAAATAATCTTCTAAGCTTTGTCTGTTTGGATTGTTTGTCCCTTTTTTCGTCCGTGTCGATCGAGTTATAGGATCGATGCAATAATTAATTGTCTCGTTATGGTAATTTGTATTATCTGTAACAATTATTATGAGCAATTTGCGTGTTCATTAAATACAACACTATAAATATCTAACCACAGGTGAGAATCATGGAAATTTTACACTTATTAACATTCCGTCCTTTAAGGGGGATGGAAGACAAAGATCTTACAAATTTAAAATATAAAATTGCTGTACGCCTTTATTAATAAGAAAAACGTGTCTCTAATTATGAAAAAAACCCTCCTATTCCAATAACTTATACAATAAAATCACAATAATAACTGCAATTATGAAAAAATAAAACAATTAAAATACACAGAACAATGGTTTGTTTGCGGAGAGTACTTTATGTAAATCGTGAATTAACAATGTTCTGCATTGACTCGGATTCAAGATCAATCATATTGAATTATGTTGTATGCGTTAATTTACTAATAATAGGTGGAATGTAAATGTCGGTCCAAATAAAAGGTGGCCCAGTCCAAATTTGTTTTTGCAAACTTCTACATCTTTATAAATTCAAGCTGCCCACGACGTCGGTCGCGTCCCGTCGCTCGCAACCCTTAGCTTCGGTGCCGTCGTTCTTGCTTCGTTTATCTTAATATAGTGTCGCGAACATTTTCTTAGATCATTAAAAGAGGACTCATTCTTTGAATATCTTGAACCGTTCTCGCAGCGTACGCTGTTTCTAAAATTGCCCCAGCTTTGTTCACATTTCCTGCTGTATCTTCGTTTCCATTAGTCACAGCGCAATATTTTATATATATAAGATAGACATATAGCGTCGCGGACATTTTTTAGATCATTTAAAGGGGAATCATTCTTTCATACACAATTTTTAAGTATCTTGAACCGCAGCGTACGCATCTAAAACCTACAGAGTTGAAAAATTTCCCCCGTTTTGTTCACATTTCTTGCTGTATCTTCGCTCCTCTTAGTGACACCGCAATGTGTTATAGCCTATACCTTCCTCGATAAATGCTCTAACCAAATTTTTTTTAATTCGAACCCGTACTTCCTGAGATTAGCGCGTTCATCAAACAAACAAACTCGTCAGCTTTATATATTAGTATAGATATTTAAATAAAACACTTTAACGGTACTCGCGTAAACTATAGACAGTATTTAGTATAGATATTACAAAATTAGTATAGATGGTACAAACGACTAAATCATTTTTTTTTAATAAAAGGGGAACACTTGTCAAATTAAAACGTTTTCTGTGATATATGTTACAAAGTTATGAAAATAAAAAAAATTAATCAATATTGTTCATTGTTCTATTAATTTTTATCAGAACAGAAATTAAAAATGTCGTAAAGTTCCTTTTTTCATGAGCATTATGTAAGTTTTCTTTGTTATGACAAATGCGGTCAAGTAACTTGGCCCATGACAAAAATTTCAGTTCCGGTTAAACTATAAGGTAATAAGGATCGTGTAAATTTTTGTTGAACTGCACCTATGTGCAAGCAAGATAATAAGAACTTGGTGAGTAATGACTAATTAGCTTCCGATTTATCAGGCCTCGTGAATAAGTCTGTGAGGTCGCTGTGAGGCAAACTGGTCACTTAACGGTCATCTGCTTTTTAGGGCTGTCGACAATCAAACGCTAGTTGCTCCATTGACAGCAATTTATAGTATTTATAATTTATCTGAAGATTAAATGTGTGATAGGAATTTCGTAATTTCGTCCGGGTCACAAACCACAGATGAAAAACAAAAGGATTGAAAAATAACATTGCAACAATGTGACTAGTTTCCTACCACCTTGCATACATTTTTAAACTGCTTAAAACGGGACACGGCGTTGATTTAAATTTCAGTTAGAAAACTTATATTATATGTATTTACGATATGTATTGGGCATTGGGTTGTATGTATAAAATTAATTTTCTTAACGGAAGAGAAAAATTAACAACGAAGACTATGTTGAGACAGCCCTATTAGCACAAAAACCGTCAAGTAAGTCGAAACCCACTACTGTATACACTCTATATAGACATTGTTATTCAATGGAAAATTTCGACTGCAAAGAATTAACCATAGCGTAAACGAGTAAACCGACAAAAACGTATAACCGTAGGCATAATAACAATTATATGATTATAAAAAACGTACGTAATCGAATCTCTCCGGCCGCAGACTAGTCAAATAGACAATCCCCGCTTGTCACATTGCGATGTATGTATTTCTCAATATTTTGGGTAAACAGCTCAGTACGTCCCAGATAAAACTGGCCACCGGCGAGTGATGCAACTATCGCATAATGCTATGCCTTTCACTGCGTTTTTAGCTCGTGCCATTTCCATATAGCTTGGCCTACGCGTGTCCGACGTTAGAGACGCTATTTAGCCCCAAAATTTCCTTAACTCCGTAGCTTGGGACATTTTTGTGGACGAAGTTGATTAAGCTAACGAGTCGATGTTTTTTGTGTCGTATCTTTTAACGATACATTCATATGTTATTCTTTCAAGTATTTAATAGTGATCAAAATCAAAATCATTTATCCATGCAGGTAGCTTAGTACACTTATTACCGTCAAAACTGGTAAAAATGTAAAACTAAATTTACACTTACTACCAGTTTTCAAATTAGGGCGTAGAACGAACGAGAACTGGCAAGAAACTCGCCGCCACTCCTTTTAATTGCCAAATTTTTATTACATTTTCTTATATTCCTTACGCACACATTGTGTACATTTCTTCCTTGATAGAGCGGGTTCCTCCATACCCCAAGCATTTTTATCATTTAAATATACATTTACGTTATAATAACCCTTTTCAATCAGTTTTTGTTAAATTACGTTTAAACTTATTTATTGACAGTATTTTTACTTCACTAGGGATTTTATTAAAATAGCATTTTATTAAGCATGCAGTTACCTTGAAAAGAATTACTTGTTTTATGGAGCCTTTTGGTCTGTACACTTATTTTATCCTTGTTGCGTGTATTATATTGATGAAAACTGCCATTTGTTTTAAAATTATGTAAATTTTTTCGAGCAAACCTTTTTCATATAATATTATAAATGTATTCACTTGCTAATGTTATTTATTTATTTAGGATAAACCTATTAAAAAGGGATCACGAGACTGCATATTTTCATTCCTTACGTCATTGTTTTTACTCTAAAGTTATATATCTATTAATAATAAAAAGTGATGCAGAAAATAAGAATTGGCCAAATGCATAAATACTTCGGAAATAGTAAAAGTTGAAAACCATATTTTCGTATGTTAACAACTCATAATTCATATTTATTAAGATAGGTATATTTAGTATTAGATTCTTTCGAAATAGAAGCGACTTTTTAACTCGAGGATCAATTTTCTAATTGCAATTCCTCTTTCGTCTAGAAAAGGATTGAACTCACTTTTTCCCTTAGGAATTCTCCTCATCTAAAAGTTGGCTTACAAAATGTACCAGTGCTAGAGCGTTACATAGCCGATGATGTCGGAGATCACGAAACCTTCGCAAAACATGTAATAGGTTAACAGTAATATCTTACCTAAGAGCTAATAAATCAAGTTACAATGATGGAAATTATAAGAGCGTGACTTTGTTTTGTGTATTTTCGATTTCCTCGTGTGAAGTTGCGCGTGCGCCGATGTTCGGTTCGCTCACGGAAACGTTGTATTTTCAGGATGAGTGCCTATTGCAACCTGCCCGGATATTCTATGTTGGATAAGAACTGTTTTCGATGCTATTTCTGTAAACAAACTACGGAGGTGTGTCCCAGAAACGACTTAATTTAAACAAGTTGGTGGATTAAGAAAAATTAAGTCCTCTTTAAATTAGATTAAAAATAAGAAAAGGTAAATTTATAAATATAATCATACAATATAATCAAGAAAGTCATACAATTTAGATAGTCTCAAAATGCGTATAAAAGATCAGGGTTGCCTGGTAGTGATATGAATTGCTCCTTAGGCCATTAAATTCACAGAAATGTATTAGTTTATAAGACATGTTGAAAAAAGGCAGACTGAGTTTTTTAACACTGTAGAATCACGACGAACAGATAAACAAACTTTTTTTTACGAATTTAAATAATTTTTATAATTTTATAAAAAAAAGTATATTTTATTTATTTTTTATGCTAGTTTATAAATTGTTCTAGAGAGTTTATTATACCCCCACTTATATACGCATTTGCTTTGTTTTTAGTATTTGTTGTTAACAGACAAAACAGAAATGTTGGCTAGGAGTTCTTCAGATACACCTGGGCTCTGTGCTGCTTGTCTGGTTACAGATTAACACGATAAGCAGACCAATATAGAGCTTTTAGAAATTAAGTTCTTTTCATTTTCTTTTTCATTGCATATGGATTTAAAACTTTAAGATATTCGTTTGATGTATCAATTAAAATTACGAAACTTTAAATTAAGCACGTTTAACAGTTTAAAACGCGAAATATATGAGTAAATGGATATGGAACTTGGATTTCATTTAGGATTTAGCCCAGGACATTATATTTTTTCTATGTAAAGGAAATCTCAGCACTTGATATATTATATTAAATTCGAAGAATAGAAATAAAGATAGTTATAAACAATTTGACGATACACATAAAATAATTGCATCATAACTTATAACTCTCATTAAAATTCGTCGTTACTTTTATTCTTGTTTCTATTGCTAATGATAAGAATTACATTACCATTTCGCTCTTCTGAGAAAGGCAATTCTAATGACAAATCTATTAAGAATGAATAAACGTTTACACGAACCGGACTCGAACCTAAGAGTGTTTTGTTCATCATGGTGTAAATATAACGTGTAATAAAATATGAGATTATTTATTGTGACTTAGTACTCAATAAGTAGAGTAACTTTTATTTTGTGATACGTAACGTTTGAACAAGATCCGTTGTCGACGTATTTTGGCTTTGGATATTCGGAAATGCGCAGACTGAAACCGAAATGTGATTAAACGTCACGGGTTTTTCATCTGTAGACAGTAGTTTGCGACCCAGACGGAAATTTCGTTTAAAAGCAAAAAAATCCATAAAGAGCCTTCAAAGTAGTGTGCAAACCGAATAGAAGCTAAGGCTAATTATTTTTATATGTCCTCCGTTTAACTACACTTTCTCCTCATAGAACAATATTTTAAATTTTTATAGATCCTGCTGGGTTTTGACACTCCACCCGCACCAGTCGGTTAAGCGAGAAGACAGTATTCCACGTCTCGTCCGCGGTTCCGTCCGGCCCCCTCGCTGCAGGTCACTTTCTCCAACCTTGATATGCCCGACGCGAGTACGTCGACGCGTGAATCAGTGGTATTTTTGACTACGCAAAGAGAACTTTTACTTTTGCGGCGAGACTTTCCAATATTCCCCTTATTCGAGCATTATCGGGATTATATAAGCACGCGGAAACTGGCGTAAGGCGTCTCGGGCGCGATATCATCGATCCGATCAATAAAAGGCGGAACGACGCCGTTCTACTAAATACGAAAGTAAATACGCACAAAGCTACTCAAAATTAACTTAAAATCTTCGTATGTTTAAGCTTTGAAACGGCCGATCGATGTTATGAGTGACGCACAAAAAGTTAACTTTTTATCAGATAGCTCGCAAACTCTCACCTAAAGTCCCAGCGATCCAATAAGAGACACAAAACACAAACACAAGAATTTCGCACTGTCACTAGTTTTGGCGCGGAAATGCGCGCACGCCACTTTCTATGAGAAATTTCGTCTCGTTTTGAGTTTACGGTAAATACACGTTATGGGTCTCGCCACGTACGTTACGGACAGTGGCTACGCCGGCTGTGGGCCGTCGCCGAGACTTATAATCCGACCGTTAGAAGCCGCGCATCACCTTGCAGCACTGCAGCACATTTCTCCTCAGTTGCATTAGCTCTTGGACGTGTCGAAACGGCCGTTTTCGCAAGAGCTACGCGGAGGATGCCCGTTTGATGCATCCGCAGTCTTGTAACTCGTAATTGGAATGTGCTAGTGTTGCGAAATAAAATATTTTTATTGATTGTTAAACCGATCGTGAGGTTGGCGTTATCGTTATAGTGTGTCGCTGTCGAACACGTATGATAACAAAGGCAATACAGTGGAGGCGCCGTGACGGAACGGGCAACGGGGGACAGAACCCGAAACGAAACGCAGAATGATTACTGTTCCGTCTATGGAGATTCCGATTAATTAAACATATATTATATTAAAAACAGTATATTATGAGAAAATTCGAGAGAGATAGGTATACTTACAATAGGAGTAACGATAATACCCAGTAGAACACTTAAACAGGGTTTAATCTGATTCATTAAAAAATCAACTCAACGGGAAATGAATAATTAAAATTTTCCATCAGACATCATCACGTTTGATGGCTACACTAATACGCGCCGAGCACCTACATCGTTGTAATAATGACCATCTATTTATTTAAGTGTAATTGAAATTTCAAATAGGTAACATTTAGTTTATTTAATCATTCGTAAATATTTGAATTATTATATTATACCTAAATGAAACATATACCATTGAGTGTCCGTCCATTGGTGTATCTGTTGTGTTAGAACGAATTTATATAAAAACAAAATACGATCGCTGTGTGTTTATTGTATAATAAGTATAATAATAACTAAAGTCCCTTATTATTTTTAACCGTAACTTTTAACACAAACAGTAGTTTAAACATAAAAAAGGTAACACCTACGTCGAAAAACAAAATAAACTTTGCAGAAAGTATTTAACGCAAAGTCCGATGCACATAAAACAAAAGAATGACATTTTATTTCCTCTTAGATAGACCCTAGAGATTTTTACTCGAAATTATGCTTTTTTGTTTAAACACAAAAATAAAACTTATATCATTTCTATAATAACAAATTACGAGGCCCAACGATAAAAAACAAGCAATAACTAAAGTGTCGCACAAGATGAAAATTGCTTCGTGCATAAGCAGTTAGGGGGCCAGACATCTTTTTTTTATAATATTAAAGTGAACAGAAAAACAAGAAGAAGAAGACTTACTTGGCTATGCGTGGTGTTTCCCGGCCTTTTCCTGCAGGTGTTCGTTGATTGTCTTTTCAGGGCAAAATACGACAAGAATGTGCTGTACGACATTGCCGAAGAATAAAAAGTTTACAGGAATCTTTTTCAGAGCACCAACTGAATTAATTCAAAATATCGTCAGAAGCCGTTAAAACATGATTTTACTTAAAACGCACAACACAACATGTAAATACTAGCTATCACGTCACAACGTTTCACATCAAGTCACGTCAGCCAAACATATAAGTATAAATATAATATAAGTTATAAGTGGTCAAAATGTAAAAATTGCTATCGTGAATTCCATAATCAAATTTTGGCGCCAGTCGCGGCAAATTTTAATGACATGTCATGGATTTGACAGCTTATTAATAACGCCTAGCACCTACTCTGTATATTTCATTCTGTCTACTTAATTTTAGTGACTAACACATTCTAATATACATTTTAAGTTAAAAATTGTTACTAACCTAACTAACGCACATTAGAATTAAATAGTTTTAAGAAATGGATTTATGGTCTAAAAAATAAATTATTATTATTAATGTCATAGAACCAACTTCCTATAGGAATAATCGGTATTTTTATATGGTCTCTGTAGTAGTCGTATGGCACTGCAATTGAGTCAAAAGTCAAAACCTTCGGTCAAAACAAATTTTTCTAAGATAGGTTAAGACCCTTTGCAAATAATATCTTGCTCAGTAGTAAAGACTCTTGTTTCTTGATTTAATGAATTTTGTTTATCCTTCGGCATTCCCTATTTGAGCTTATTATGGCACTTTTTAAAGGAACAATTCTAAAAAGTATAAGTAAGTACACAAACAAATGAAATTGAAGTTTCAATGTTTGGTTGGGTTGTTAAAGGTTTTAATTTTCAGTTCTTAATACACACCGAGCCTTAACAGCGGGTATTCGTTATGCTTCCGTCGAAGTGCCTACGGACGACAGTCCTGTGGAGATGGAAAATCCCTTCACAAAGGAGAGACGACAATGTATTCTATGCAAGTTAAATATTACGCCTGATTACAAAAACTATAGACTACTTTCACAATTCCAAAGCCCTTATACTGGAAGAATATATGGGAGACATATAACAGGCCTTTGTAAGGCAAAGCAAACAGCAGTCGAGAAGGAAATTACTAAAGCACAGAACTGTGCTTATATGCCATATACATATAAGGACAAAGCATTTTTAAAAGATCCCAAACTCTTTGATCCGGAAAATCCTGTTAGAACACACAGATTCTAATTATTGCCATTATTTAAACCAGTTCAAGCAATCCTAATGTGCAGAATATTGATGACCTGAAAGCATTTGATATAGACATAGGCACTGTTTTTTTTAGTAAAGAGAGCTTTAGTGAATAAAATAATTCTGTTTAAAATAAGTTTTATTTGGTTCAATGCTTTTTATAATAATTTAATCCTTCTACTTCACACCTTAAGTTTATTTATAATATAATATAAACCTCTGGATTGTTTTCTTATTGTCACTAATGGGTTACTAGGTCGAAACAATTGTTATCCAACTATTTTACAGTAGTCTGTAAGCCTAGTGGCTAAATATACAATACTAATTGTTTATACTAGAAAAAAGGATATTACTATCATCTGGTGTTACAAAACAGTCTTTATCTACATCATAGCCAACCAATCCTGGAGGAATCTGCAATGTTTGTAGTATTTCGGAAAAATCCATATTCCTGCAATCTGGTAGCTTTTCTCTCATTAAATCAAAGAGTTCCATAAATGCTTCTTGAAAACCTTTTTGCCATTTTTTCACTAGATTTCTGAGTTCATTTGAGTCTTCAGTCATCACTCTAGCTTCTAAAAGTTTCTTTTTCATTTCTATTCTTGCTTTTAAATTGTCTATATCTCTCTCTGTTATTGATCCCGTTGATTTCGCTTTTATGGGTTTAATCATTTTGTTATATGATTTTTTAACAATTATAGTTTTCTTAGAACACTCAAAATCATCATCATCATCACATGCGCTCTGAGCAACTATTTGTGGTGTGGTGTTTTTCATTTGTGTTTGGTTATTCATAGTAGAGGACTTGTTTTTACTAATTGTATTTTTAAGTGCTGGCTTTTTAACCATATGTTTTTTACTCTCAACAAAAACATTATCACAATTATCAAATAACACAGGCTTATTTAAATCACACAGGGGTACATCATCAGAATCTGAATCAAATAGGGACTGTGATTTAGGCTTCTCCACTTGAGTATTAGCTGGTTCCTTACATCTAAGATTTTTTAACATTTTCTTATGAATCACAACAAAACATTCTTTTGCTAAATTGTTAGGAAAATTTTCCGCGTTATTTTTACCTACATCTGAAGAATCAATTTCCATAGTACTTTTATTATCATCATTTTTAGCCTTTTTCGTACAATTATAGTTTGTAAAATCTGGTGAAGATATTTTAGTAACATCCTTAAAACTGTGTATAACTTCAATTGAATTTTTGTCATCTTTATTTTCGATATCTTCATCCTGCATTAATATATGAGTTTTAGATTTCCTTTTGGAAAGTGGGACATTTCGTAATGGAGTACTAATTATATTTTTGTTATAAGACTGATATTCAATCGTTTCAGGTGTAGATGGTAAATTATTTTTACTCTCTTCATCATTCTTAGAGGCAACTTTTCTTTTTTTTTGTTCTCTCTTTGGTGTCTCTACTACATTGTTAGTAGAACTAGTGCTGCTGGATAGTGGAGATATAAAGGGAGAAGGACCTTTCTTGTTAAATTTTCTGGATAAACCAACTCGTCTACAAGGCGTTAATAAAGATTTACTGATTCCACCAGGAGTTTTTGGAGAATCCGTATTCAGTTTAGATACAGGATTCATTTTAGAAAAAAATCGAAATAATTTGTTTTAGTAATACTTTCCTTATAAAAAAACTGCTTTAAAGTAGTAAATAAGTATTATTTTGAATTTTTATTTTAGGCGGCTCCTACGTGACAAAGCCACAGATATTACCACATAATATTTGAAATATGTCATTTTTGCAATTGACAATTTTCAACTTTTGAGAATGTCCATTGGAACGTCATGGAGAAATTTCAAAAGTTACCAAAATCGAACGACGAGCCAATCAACTATTTGCTAGAGTACCTTTAAAGAAAGCGGATTATTTTGTTTTTTAGTGTTATTGGTATCCTTTAAAGAAATTCTTGGCAGCGACCGAAACGATTATTATTAAGCTCGAGATATTGCGAAAGATTGTGCAAACATTTAGGTAAAAGCCTGTTGTTTGAAAACATTACATAATGCCGTTCCTCAGGATTACTTATGGCACTTTTGGACAGCTGCGCAGCTTCGCTACGTCATCTGCCCTTGGAAAGAGAGTTAAATCATTCGCGGTATATCGATGGAATCCCGATGAGCCCGACAAAAAGCCCTACACTCAGAACTTTGAAGTGGATTTGGACGACTGCGCGCCAATGGTGCTTGATGCTTTGCTAAAAATTAAAAATGAAATAGACCCAACCCTTACCTTCAGAAGGTCCTGCCGTGAAGGAGTGTGCGGATCGTGTGCAATGAACATCGACGGAGTTAATACTTTGGCTTGCATAAGTCATATTGACCAAAACTTGTCTAAGCCCTCAAAGATTTATCCATTACCACACATGTACGTAGTTAAGGACCTGGTTCCCGATCTGAGCAATTTCTACCGTCAGTATCAGTCCATCGAACCTTGGCTCCAAAGGGACAATGAGGCAGCAAAGGGGAAAGAGACCCAATTACTTCAAGATGTTGAGGACAGAGCCAAACTGGATGGTCTGTATGAATGTGTACTGTGCGCATGTTGTTCTACCAGCTGCCCTTCATACTGGTGGAATGGTGACAAGTACTTGGGACCCGCTGTGCTCATGCAGGCATACCGTTGGATCATAGATTCTCGTGATGATGCCACTGGAAAACGTCTTTCTAAACTGAAAGACACTTACTCTGTGTACCGTTGTCATACAATCATGAATTGCACGAGAACTTGTCCGAAAGGATTAAATCCAGGACGCGCAATTGCCCAGATAAAGACATTATTGTCTGGCATGGTCAAAAAACAACCACCGATCATGGACCCTGCTGGTCTACAGAAACAGGCTGCAAGCAATTAACACAGCAATTAGTAAAATGTTATTTATTTTGACAAGTTGATTCTGACAATGACTAAACAAATCACCTACAAGAAATAGTAGATTTATTTTCAACTTAACTCATTTATTTATCAAGAATAAATTAGAAACACGACTGCAACTTTTACGAGGATACTATTTCTCGAATGAGATGACTAATGTATTTGTATTTGTAATTAATATTCTTGACTTTTCAAATTGACCACTATCATTTTAGTATTAATCATGTCATTTATTAGGCTAAACTTAATATAGACAAGTATTAAGACTAATTTATTTACCCAATTAGTTGTTTGTAAATGTTTGATGCAGTTTTGTTTTTCAGTAAAGCTTTATTTTCAATCAGTTTTTTATTATGTGAAGAAATTATGGAAACCTGTGTGCTAAATTTTCCTAATCAATTTTTCCTGTATAATGTGTACTACTCGCGTAAACTATAGACAGTATTCAATTTTTCCTGGTTTATTATTCTAAGTAAACCTTTCAACCTCGAAAATCAGTTATAATAGTTGAGGTTAGAACAGACCTTCCAATAGAAAGAATAAAAAGTATTTCACAATTCCCGCATTTTATCTGGTGACATTCATAATATAGATTCATCATAATATGTACAACTTTTCAATTATTTGGAAAAACAATTGTCCAGACCATATTATTATGTTGATGTATAGACAACAAAACAATGTCCAGGTTAAGGAACTTTAATTCATGCTTTTGCTTTTCCATAAGGCTAATAAAACATTACTTTAACTTAATCAATTATTTATTCTTTATATATTGTAAGAAACTGTTAAACAATATATTATATAATTTATATATATATATAGTCTCTAATGTAGTAGTACTTTACACTATTGGCAGTTTCATTTTAATATTATTATTATACTATAAAGATTTTAACAGATTTTACACTAAAAGTACTGAAGACATAGAGAATATTAGTTTAAAAGTGCTAACATGTCATACAAGATTTTCTCAATGACAATAAGTTTATATTTACAATTAAGAAACATTTGAAAAATGTTGACTTCAATGTATTTTTAAGATAACGTAAAACCAAGACTATAACAATCATAACAAAACCCATGTACATCAAACTTTTCTGAACTATGAAAAAGTATATTCGATTTATAATATAATAATGAATCTATTAACAGTGATTGCTGTAATTAATATTTACAAAGCAAATAAAAATTTCATAAATTACATTTACAAAAGGACATGTATAAATTAACTAATCATTGCTTGATGAAGGTTTGAGACAATCAGAAAATGTTTTACAAGCAATGTATATGCAATTTAAAAAAATATAATCAGGCTGAAGGTAAATGTATTTTTTATCGGCTAGCCTTTGTTATGTAATGTATAATATAAAAGTAGCAATTCAAATTCAATCCTGCTTCAATTGATACTCCTAAATTTGTAGAATATTCGCATTGTTTGCAGTAATATGTTTCTAGGTAACATTCCTTCTAGAAAGAAAGTGCAGCTTGGGTTTATAAAGGTCTGCGGTCTCATATCTCTGGACGACGTGTCTGGGGGCCTTTACTTTACCATTGGGACTTTTTTTAGGGGGGTTTTGATTGTTCTCTTCATAGTTTTCTATAGACTTATCACTCGAAGGACTGTTTGGAAGCTCTGAAATAAAAAGCATAATTCCTTTATGCCTAGTATAGGGTCGCAGAAGCAGTCAACAAAAATGATCATCTCATTAGACTATGTCTAAGAATGTTTTTGTTCTCTTTAGAACAAAATTCATATATATATCTCTTATAAGTAAACTTTTCAAATACCTGTTCTTTTAGGCCGAGGAAGTCCAACTCTTTTAGCACGCCCTAAATACTTGGATCTCGATGGGTTTGTTATTTTATTATCTGAAGGTTCTTCTGTGTCTGAAAATATACAAGTATATGTACATATATTATTATTATTAATTTAAAATTTATATAAATACTATGCATTAATAATACTTTATTTAGTAATATATTTGCAAAATGTATACCTTGAGTTGTTGATGTTATAAGCTCTGAACTACTAACTTTTCTAATTTTGTTAGTTGTTAAAACGGGTCTGTTATTATTTTCAACAGTGTCTACAGTGTTAATTTTTCTTTTCAAATTGCAATCGTAAGCACTATCTATACTGGATTCAGTGATGTAATCAATTTTTGGCAGTTTCGTAGGCGAACCGTCGATCATGTCCCCGAGTATTATTTGCATGATTTCTTTTCTAGATGTGTTGTTGACCATTTCTTCCAGTTTTGCATTATAATCACTGCTTAAATCGAACGAACACTCTGATTTATCTGGACTAAATACTTGTAACTTTGTGCTATCTGCATCATTTGAATGGTCATACTCTAAATCGATAGGTAATGATACTTCAGCAGACACATTAACGTTTTTAACGATGGACTTGGTTTTAGGTATTTGCAAATGGCCATTTCTGTGGTAATTTACTATTTCATAATCACCAAAGCTTCTTGATGCTTCTTTTAAAATGTTTTCTTCATATGAATCACAATTGATAAGATAAAGCTTATTACTTTTTGTAGTTTTTGAAATAAATGATTTTAGGAATGCCTCGCTTTTAGATTTTTCAAATTCTGCAGCAAATCTGTCTTGTTCAGCAAAGAAATAGAGGTTTTCTGATGTAATCAAACCCCTAGTTGTCTCCACTTTACTAAGCTTTCCCTCTTTAACAATTTCTTTTTTTAATTTCTTACTGACTGGCAGGTTTTCTAATACTGTCTTATGCTTGTGATCTATTTCTATAAGCTTTTCATTGACAACGTTATCTTTGTGTTTTTCTAATTTAAAATCCTCTATTTTGTTTACTTTTGCTTCTGGATATTCTACTAATTCAGTAACTGATGTTTCAGCATTACCAATAGGTTTGACATCAACATTTGGTTTTAAATCTTTGTTGTCTGTTAATACCGCAGTTTCATTGCCTGCATTCAGTTCTTCGAATAGTTCTGCATTTGTGTAGGCTTTTTCCTCCACATAGGATTCTTCTAATTCATGAGGTGCACTGTTTTGTATTATATACTGTGCCGCTGTATTAGTATTACACGCGAATTCTAATTCTGGACCGGGTATACTAGAATAAACTTGACTCAAACTTGGTCTAACGTTAGCTTGGAACTCGAGAAGGAGCGCAGCTTCTTGATTCATACGTCTTTGTTCTTCCTCCAGAAATTTACGCATTTTTGTAATTTTCTTAGCTTCCTCAAAATTTGCGGCAATTTTTGGCTTCTTAAGTGTTATATCTGGCACAAAAGGCAGCCGTGGTGGTGATGCTACTGGCGTTTCTAAATGTGTTTCTATTCTGACCACAGGCTTGTTTTGTAACACCTGCGCTTTATTAACAGTTACTTCTTTATCGCTAGGAGTAGTGGAACCACTCCCTGATGTGTTATCTGACTTCGAAGTGCTTTCTTTAGAATCTTTTTTACTTTCCGAAGACTTTGAGCTGGAAGGTCGATGGTGAGAGCCTTTAGATGATGAACTACCGTCATTTGAATCCCTATCTGTCGAGCGCCTATTTGGATTACCCCTACCAGATAGACCATAATGATCATCTGTATCCTTTTTAGTTTTCTTATCTTTGTCTTTTTCACTTGATTTGCTCTTACTGCTACTACTACTCTTTCTATCTTTTTCAGAACGATGTGAGCTAGATTTAGACTTATCCCTTGATGATGATGGCTTATCAGAACTTTTTTCCTTATCTTTCTGGCTAGAAGAAACATATTTCTTATCATGAGATTGGTTCAAATGCCTGTGACTTGAACTAGAACTTCGATGTGACTTTGAATCTCTATGACTTGATTTATGCGAAGTTCTATGTCTAGATGAATCTTTGTGTTCCTTTTTATCGCTTCGGTCTCTAGACCTTTCCTTTTCATTTGATTTGTGTTTGCTGTCATCTTTTGATAGCTTTTTATCGTGTCGGCTACTGTCTTTGCTACTTGAGGGTTTTGAATCTGTCTTTTTGTCTCTGCTACTTGAATGCTTATGTGAGTCTCGAGATCTATGAGAACTTTTATGACTACTTTTTTTGTCTATATTCTTTTTCTCCTTTTTAATATCTTCTGAGTTTTGATCTGATTCAATTTTTGCTTCAATATTTATTTTACTGTTAGCATCGCTTTCATAATCAATGTGTAAATTATTACTATTGGAACTATCTTCAAAAACAGGAGTATCAAAATTATTTATCTTCACTTGATTAAATTGATATGATAAATCTGTTTCCTTCTTGTCATTGTTGTGATCATCTGAAACATTTTCATCTGATTTGGAATCAATTGTGAATCTAAAAGAATTTGGTTCCTTGATTTCTTCTTTAATATCTTCTGTTAACTGGCTTTCAAATGCCTGCTGAGCATCACAAGAATTCTCTGTGTTAAAATTCTGGATTGGTGTTAAGGGAGACATATTTCTACGTAGAGATGAATCTGAACTAGACTCATCATCGCTATTTAATGTTTTGAAGTAAGTTCCATTTTCTTGTTTCGGTATTTCATCTGGGAGAGGTATGTCTGTTGCCAAATCTGGTTCTTTGGGCAATTCTATTTTTTCAAGTTCAATTTTTTCTATTTTGGGAGGGCTATTTTCAGGTGGAGGTATGTCTTCTGGTCTTATTTCTTCAGCTGGGAGAGGGATGCTATCTTTGTCATTGCTCATATCAGAATCATGGATAGTTAACTCACTTATACCAGAAGTCTCTGCCTCCTCTACTTTATCATTAAGTTCTAGCACTGCTATTTTAACCTTCTCCTTGTAGTCTTCTTCATTAACATTTGTTTTGGTTGGTTGCGAAGATTCATCAATCTCCATTGGTTCATTATCATCATTGCTTTTGACTGAGCCTGGACTAACTGCTTCAAGATCTGTTGGAAGTAAATCTACAGCTCCATTTGATGTTTCAGGAAGTGTTTTCTTTCTGGTGATCCCAAGATAATTGTATACAAGATCTTCTACTTTTGGTACAAATATGGTAGCTACTTTTGGGTTTACAACTTGATCTACTATCCTTTCCACGCCCTGTTCAAGATAGTTGCCGCTGTAAAGAGGAGAAACAACAGTAATTAAACAGTGTTAAATTAAAGATCTATAGTTTAATAATGTAAATAATCATAAAATGAAAATGACAATATACAATACTAATGGGCAATGGCACCGCAATTAGTAGTTCCATTTCTAGCATAGAAAATACAGGCAAGCATTACTTCATACATTTTGCTTTGTGCTACACTAATAAAATATAAAATACTTAAACAGCATACTCTAATATGTGTTTCCTCAGTTTTTCTCTCAATTGATTTTTATTTAGATCAGGTTTCCAACACTGCCGGGCAAGGAAAGTGGACACTGAGTTTTCAACACGTTGTCGGAGATTCTGATAAGCAGGACGCGTATCTACATCAGCTATACAATCTTTTCGAAACTGTAAAACATTGGTTCATAATAAGTAAAGTATATGGTAAGTACAACTGATTAATAACTAACAAAATAATTGTTAAGTTCTGTAGTACATGGTTATTGTATTGTTTCATCAGTTTTTAATCCAATAAATGCTTAAAAACTGAGGTGAGAATATGCTTTTTTACCTCTTTTAGTTTGTTATAATTATCACTTAAAAAATGTTAAACAATATTGATCATAGGATATAAAAAGAATCTTAATTTTTAGTTCCTTGATAATTTAAATGGATAAAGAAGTCGAAGGGAGAAGCAGTTATTATTACATATTGTGTGTCACACAACTGTATTGTCCTGTAATGTAATGTGTTTCATACCAAAAATATATGTTTACCTGATCAAAAATTCCTTTTGATTTAAGCTCGTACACTAATTGATCAACTAAACGCGGATCACCAGGCAAATACTGCATATGGGCCATTTTAAAACAACTTAGCACAAAATGAATGTAAAGTTTTCAGCATAACAAGTAAGACGCTTTACTCAGATTATATTATGTTAATGTTAATATTATGTTTAAATATTTCCTTCTCCAAGGATAAAGTTGAGACAGTCTCTGTAATAATTTTATGCCAAAGTGATCAATTAATTATACAAAGATTGATTTAGATTTTAGTGGTTTAGATGTACAGAATATGAGGACAATTTAGTGATGTCTTTCATGTTAAGTCAAAGTTGAAAATCGATTATTCATTGAACATTCAACTTACGATACATTTTCAATTTTTTTGTTTAAAATACAAAAAACTATTTTTGTTATTGTAAGAAATGATTTGCAAAAACAATTAATAGTACTAGTTTAACTTGCAGCAAATTCGAAAATCAGTCATTGAGTCAAAATAACTTGTGGGCTATGCCCAAAACAATAGACATTAAAAACAACTAGACAAAAACATATAACCTGACACTTTGACAAAGTCAAAATTAATTCTTGATTTAAAAATAATAAAGTATTTATTTTTCTGTTATAAGTTTAAGTATTAAAATCAAACTTGGTCAGGAAGATGGAAGGAAATTCTTATTATAACGAGCAAGCTCTGGTGAATCTTTTACAACGGCACGACGCAGAACAGATCGCAAACGGTATGTTTGAACTTTGAAGTTTAAGATAAACTTTTGACAGTTAAATTGAAGACTGTTTATTATTGAACTCAGCTTTATAACCCCTTTTCTTTCAAAATTTCTATTATTGTATTAAAAATGAATAAGTTATCTTCGTATACTATTAAAGAAATACACAGAGCATATAATGATAAGTTTCTCACTCCTACTAATTTTATTGATCAATGCATAGAGCGAGCTAAAAAAACCAGTGGATTTAATGCTTTTATTACATTAACAGAAGACTTAGCTAGACAACAAAGCGTAGTTAGTGAAAAGCGTTTTAAATCTAACAGTAAAATTCACCGATTAGATGGAATTTCTGTTGGCATAAAGGATAATTTCTGTACTAAAGGAATTTCAACAACCTGCGCTTCAAATATGTTAAAAAACTTCGTACCCACATATAATGCTACAATATACTCTAAATTGCTTGATGCTGGTGCCTGTGTAATGGGTAAGACCAACTTGGATGAATTTGCTATGGGTTCAGGGACTGTCGATTCAATGTATGGTCCTTCTAAAAATCCATGGTGCTTAGATAAAAACTGGAGAATAGCAGGCGGTAGTTCAGGAGGCAGTGCTGTTGCTGTGAGCAGTGGAGCTTGTGTAGTGGCTATTGGCTCAGATACTGGGGGATCGACCAGAAACCCGGCGGCACTATGTGGAATTGTAGGTTTCAAACCCACTTATGGTGTTGTGTCACGTTATGGACTTATACCTCTAGTTAATTCAATGGATGTACCTGGCATTCTAGCGAGAAAAGTTGAAGATATTGCAGCTACTCTAAACTGCATCGCAGGACCAGATCATTTAGATTCTACTACTATTCAACAAACATTTTCACCAGTGTGCATTAGGAGTGACTTTGATTTAGCCAAAATAAGAATTGGTATCCCTAAAGAATACCACTGTAAAGGCATGAATGAGGAAGTTCTTGAAACTTGGCAGTTTGTGATAGATTTGCTTGAGAGAGAATGTATAATTAGCACAGTCTCCTTACCTCATACCTCAGTGTCTATAGCAGTTTACTCTATTCTGAATCAGTGTGAAGTTGCTAGTAACATGTCGAGATATGATGGGCTTGAATATGGTCATCGGGCAGATACAGATTATTCCACAGAAGAGTTGTATGCCTCAACAAGATGTGAAGGTTTTAACAATGTTGTCAGATCTAGAATTTTTGCTGGAAATTACTTTCTATTAAGGCAAAACTATGAGAAATTCTTTCTTAAAGCTCTCAAGTTACGACGACTTATCTCTGATGATTTCAGATATGTTTTCAATGGCGTTAACAGGGTCGACTTATTGTTAACACCGACTACTCTATCTGATGCACCCTTGTATAACGATTTTGTCTCTAAGGCCAACAGAGATCAATGTGCCCTTCAAGATTATTGCACGCAGCCGGCAAATATGGCAGGAATACCAGCTATTTCTATTCCAATTAAACTTTCCAAGAATAAACTACCACTGTCCTTGCAATTAATGGGACCTGCTTTATCAGAAGAACTATTGCTGAATGTTGCTAAGAAAATAGAAGACTTTGTTAATTTTCCGACATTAAATATTAGTTAAGACAAATAGTAATTGAGTATTTATTTGAGTGCACATCATCTTAGCTCTTGGGATACCTAATTTTGTGAAATATCCTGACATTTTTTCTGTTATGAAAAAAAATATATATATATTATTTATTTATTTCATTCATTGATTACCATTGTTAATAATGTTAATAGGTAATAACATAATATGCATGCCCTTACATTCAGTATAACCTTTATTTAAATTACTTAAGGTTAGATTAACTATTTATGAGTCTTATTATTGTTATGAGATTTTCCACAGCTTACAGGACAATAATTTATTGTACTTCACATGAGTTTCATTACATGTTTGGGCCAATGCGATGTTGTGTTTGATTTGTACTAATATTTTAAATATTATTACTCACATTAGTCATTCTATTTCTTTTTTAGCTGCAATTGCATCAAAGATTTTGGCACAACTTAACATCACATTTGAGAAATTACCTCCAAAAGCTCAAAAGATGTTACAAGAATGTGCCAGACAGCAGTCTGACATGAATTTGGACCCCATATCAATATCACTGGAGCAGACCAGGGTCATGTCGGAATCTCTCGAGGACGAATATGAGATTCTAAAACTGAAACAATTGCACACGACGTTGCAAGTGAATATAGACCGCAATAAAAAGTTTATAGATGACCTTAGAAAGGAGCTCGCGGCTTCCAGGCATTCGTTGGGTCAGCAAAAACCGAATCCGGAAAACATTCACGAGAGCATTAGGCAGTTGAAGCAAAAATTGGGCGCGTACGAACAGAGCTGTGAAAAGGCTAAGGTATATTTTATTGTCTACCATTAGATCCTTTGAGTCTCTTAGAAAATGAAATGTGGTGTAATAAGTAAAAGGCGAATTTCCTTATTTATGTATTTTTTAATATTTCCGTCATAATATAACTAATGTAATTATGAATTTTCTTGACCTCTTTCTGTTTAGACAAATTTCTCGAGTCTCAACGTGAGCGACGCTATCCTGCCGAAATCGATGACGTCACTAGTTACATCGCTGGCCGTCTTAAGCAAAGAAGCGGCCGCGCTGAAGCAAGAAGCTGATGATGTTCTGTTTATGAGGGAAGCCGTCGACTGTATGAAGATGATTAGGTGAAGGCGAGACAACAATTCTAGTATGTTGCTCATTTTACGCAATCGCAATGTAACGTAGCGGGCCGAGGCTCGACTCTTGAGAGCATATTTTATTACACTTGATTTAAGTGCTTTTCCTCTGTCATAGAGAAAAATTATATATATATGTACCTACATAGATTCTTATAAAATGCCTTCTTTACCTAGCTGTTCGTTTTGTTAGCTTTAACATTACTTGTATTTGTATGAATTAACATTATTAGTTAAAAGTTGTTTGGTACGTTATCCTGAGACAAAACTACTTGTAAACTTATACTTATAAAAAGCTATAGAGTATAGATGTACTACAATGACAATTAAAGATCGAAGAAAATTTATAGTATGTAGGTACCTATAATTAAAAGCGAAGTCAAAAAAGAGTAAGTAATTATTTTTGCGTTCATGTAGTATATAAAAAGTTATACGATGTAAAAAGATGGTGCCCCTCTAAATGTAAATTAAGATAAAATCAACAATGTTTTTACACGAAACGTAATACATCTGATAATGATCAATAATCTTGTTTTATTTTATTGGAACCTGAAATGTGAATAAATACGTGGGAGCTTTTGACATAAGATGCCGTTGCTGGGTTAGACTTCACTAACCTCTGTTGAGAAGCTCGATTAATAATTAGCTAAGCAAATATTGAGTTCGAATCACCTTCAAAGGTGGCAATTTAAGCTAATAAGTATTCGCATTCTATGTTTTACAGTTATTTGTCAGGTGTAGCGGTGAATGACCCCTAATGTCATTTCTAACGGGTTACATTGCTATTTTGCATAGGATGCAAGAAAATGTTCTTTTTTAGTGCTGGCTGTTCGTTTTTTTTCACTCTGTCGTGATTCGTGAACATATTTAAAAGATGAACGGGGTAATGTTGCTTTCATTTAGATATACGTATTGAGATATAAAAGCCTATTTGTAATGTATCTCTGTGTAACTGATTGTACATAAATAAATAAAAGCTTAATTATTTATTGTATTCTCTACATCTACAATGAAAAATGTTTTTAACACGTTTGAATTCAGTTATGTGTGGCGTAGGAATTGCCCACATAATAGTAATTTATTTATTTATGCAAATGCTTGCATACTTCTGCATAAATAGGTCAATAAGCAAATCTCCAATTTGCCAGATCTATCGTTTAGACTGGCCTCAGCCGTCAACAATACGCTGCCAGGCTAAAATAGCTTGTTCGAAAAGATGCTTGGATTAAATATTTTTATTTAAGAGTCCGAACTAGATGAACTCTCGAACCTAGAACTTCGTGCGAACTACACCTTACGCTTCGATCGACGTCCTACGTCGATATTAGTCGCAACAATTTTTTTATCAACGTGACTAAGTATTATACGGTAGTAAATTATTTCATAGATAACACATATTAATCATAATATAAGTTCTGGGATCATTCCTAGACGCTATTGAAAAAAATGATTTTTATATATTATATACCCTTCTAAATGGGGAATAAAAAAACGAGACCAAAACATTGACATAGGTCTATAAATGCAATTGTATAGTCTACACAAAAATGAAATCAAGGTAAACACTAGTCTATTGTCAATTAGGTCTGCTCATCGATTTTGTAATACCTCGTAAATAAAATATAATAAAACGTCGGCCAATAATGTACCTAATGACCGGACGATTTTGGCTTAGTCTGTGGTCGATCGTTGGCGGTAATACACGGACGTAAGTGATTTGTTTTATTAAAAATCTTATTAAATGTATAAAATTGAAAATTATTTTATAGAACAATGATGATGTAACCGTTTTTATACTCCATTTTGGAGCCGTATTTGTAATTCTTGGAATCAACTTTCTCTTTGCGCGAACTTTTCTTGACGGTAGCCGTTAACGAAAGTTTTCCATATTATTAGGTCTTAATCGTATTAGTTATAGTGCTATTACGTTCCTTAGAAGCGTTGATTTGGAATTTTCAACACTTATTTACGGCACGTTAGGAGCTAAATTAAATTGTTTTGTTAGGGAACGACCCACACGACGAATTCCGTACCGTTTCAATTATTTTATGTCATCTACTTTTTACCACTTTACAATACAAATTATTCTTCTCTGAATTAATTATATAAATGTCATAATATACATTAAAAATAAACTACGCCTTAAATATTTAAGATACATGCAGGTAGCTACGTGATGAAAAAATTAGCAAAGCTTTACTCAGCAATTACAGTAACATAACCTAGATTTTAGGTCAGTTTTTGATCAGTTAGGCTTAGCATATTAAGAAGACATTTGACTCATATTTAAGCCTCTTTTGGCCTTATTAGGTCGAAATTGCGTTTTACCCCTATAGTTTAATACTTACTTAACGAAATTGCGTCAAATAAAATTATTGCCTATTACCCATCTATATATAACTATACTCTATCGAGCTTGAATCAATATTTTTTGGCATCAGAATTATGAATCATCAATATTCTTAGATTTAGAATAATTTAAATTTTTTACCAGTTATAACGCTTATACGTTTTAAATATGGTGTAGTTATTTTATCCAAGTCACATTATAAACTACGACTTATACAGTAAATAATTCATTTAAACAAAAATTGGTATACAAAATCTGCGGTACAAAATTATGTACGAAATTTAAAAAAATCGTTTTATATAGCAATGAGATGAGGTACTTTAAACATAGGATTAAACTAATAACTGTTAAAATAAGCATCGCATACGAGACGCTGCAGCCTTAGCACCTCAGGGCCAGTCGTGTCGGACTCAAGTTTATCCTGTCCCCAAACCGCATTCAATAAAATATTTATTTATCAAAGGCTACTTTCGCAGAGCAAGTTCAGCAATACAAAGTTGAATGACAAAAATATACCTTAGAACGGCTCTATTTACGGTGCAGTACTAAATGTTAAATACTTTTATTTTTACGAGATAGGTATATTTTTTATCCCAGTAGGATATATAAAGAAATAATATAAATAAGTAGAAAAATGGTTTTCGGATGCCACAATGTAGAAACCTTTTATGAAATTTTTAAAGAATAAATTTTCTACTTGTATGTAGATTAAACATTCTTTGTTTAATTTTTTTTTATATAATTCAACAACATTCATCTCGGTTTGAGCGTAAACAGCACGATGAAGTAACACGTGTACGGGGCCGGTTTTTCGCCGGTTCAAGGTTCGATGCACTTTTAAAAAGCTGATGTCATTTATTATGGAAATTAAGCATCTGTTCGCTTAAATTTATTTAGATACGGCTTTAAATTTCTCTGCGTTTCATTTGAATTGTAATATAATCCCGTAGCTTTGTTTATCTTTGGAGATAAACGCTCGTTTTAATATGGTTTGCTGCCAATTTCACCGTTAATTATCAATACTTGTTTCGATCCATTAACATTTTTTCTTAATAAAGTTTTGTGCGAATTATTACACTGTGATTACATTGATTGGTTATTTTTCTTAAGAGGAGACAGACAAACAGGGTTCGACAGGAGTATTCTTCAGTAGTATCGTCTACTTAGTCTGAATCTTAGACGGTACTCGGCTGAGGTATTTCGTCGTCGAATGTCTAAGACCAGGCTTGGCCATGTGGAACGCCACAGATTGAAAGCAAAGACGTTCGAAGGGGGTTCGTGATCCGGACGGTACTTATATATTTATATCACCGCTTTGATCTCTTTATTTTTCGCGCTAACTCTAAATTCCATTAAATAAATTGCAACTAGATTTTAGAAACCTGGTGGGCAAGGAAGAACTGAAGCCACAGCCCGTAGAGTAGACCATTAGGCCGACGAGAACGGCACTTTACTGAACGTAACTTTTCAAAAGCATCCTCTAATAAAAAAGTGTCTGCTCGCAAACGAAAGATAGAACCGTTCGTCCGATTCAAAGAGGACTTAGGCACGTGGCTAAAGGCGTTTAACGTGAACTAAGGCTTCATTTAGGTGCACTTTGCCCTTGTACTAAATCGACCTAATGGGTTTACGGCGAACCTACATTTTATACTCCGAATACAGGAGCTGTCACGATGAGAAGTATGATCAATACTACTATAGAATTTTTTGCATACCTCAGTGGTTACGTTGCTATCAAGGAATGCTATTATCAGGTTTAAATCTAGTGAGAGACAACTAGCGGTTTTATATAATATCTTCTAATTATTCTTTGAGTTAGATTCATTTTAAGAACATTCCCGATAGCGAATCCCATTATTGAGAGATTAAAAGGGACTACCCTCGCAGACATACATTATTATATTATTTTTATTTAAGAAACTGTATATTAATATTTTAATTACCGCACGCAACTTATGTTTTTTATTGTATTTAGTTACGCTATGATTTCTTTTACTTTAATTGATATTTATTTTCACTACGCTTCAACAATCGATGAATACGGTCATTAACTTTTGTTTTACCTAGCAAAAATAAGTTTTAAAATTATTTAATATTATATCATTACTATTATAAAGTTTACACGAGTAGTACATATTTAAATAAAACATTTTTAACGGTTTAAATTGCAAAATACATTAACTACATTGGTCGCCCCGCGAGTAAGGCTCCGGCAACGACGAGCCCGACGATTTAAATTACCTAAATTATAAAATAAGTTAAGTAAATAATGTCGCGTTTTAAGTAAAAAATTGTAGTTTATCTTAAAATAACTTTAAAACCGATTGCATTTTGAAAATAACTTGAAAAATGATTGAACTTATGAATGGTTGATAAGTTCAATAACTATATAAAAACAAATAAAAAACATACACATACATGTTTTATTTGATAAACAGTCGAGACTTACCATCTTATTCTAATACTGTATTAAAAAACATATTCTCATTGAAGCGTTTTGCAAAATAATTGTCTCTGGCTACTTTTAATTGTTTTAGAAATTGTCAAAAAACCGACTAGATTGCACGAAACAGTTCTCTATTCTGGTGAAAGGCGGAGCTACGTAATTTGTAATTGTAATGTAATTGTGATCATATTGGATAGCAGCTGTAAGGATTGCGTGTTCTTCTTCCGCCTATGTAAGTTTATTGGCTACATCGGGGAAGCCCCTCGCTTCACACGTAACTTTTACTCGGTACAATTTTGCATTCTGTTTGTCACTAATATAGAAAATATGCTGCACTCAGCTCTTTATGACCTACATCTCTAGAAATGTAAGTCTACATAGTCATCACAATGTGTCTTTAATGTTTTAATTAGTATAAAAGATTTACGTTGAAATACACATAATGTTTTTTTAAGTGTCCTTCAGAATATCTAGTAAGCTGTGCGATGTTTTTGAAGTGAAATTTCTAATGATAATAGTTCCTCTAACCTCAGCCATTATATCGACCAGAAATAAATATGACCACTTCAAAATATGATAATATAATAGATAATAAAATCTGTTTTGCAATTGTACAGCCACACGTGGGCAGAATAAAATGGAACAAGCGCTTAATGTTTGCATAAATACTACTCTAACAATCAAGTCAATGGTAAACTATCTAAGCCAAGTCAAGCCACCGTCGATTTTCCTCAATTTTCATGTAAATGTGGTTATTATCATTGATGTATTCAAAACACTGCAAACTTTATTGTTTTTACATTTATGTGATGAATACATTTGTGTGTGCATTCAGCAAAGTGTTTTTGTTTTGGATTCTGCGTGAATGTAATAACCCATTAATAACTCCAGTAAACAATGAGGTGGAGCGCAGCAGTGATCTTGGTGGCAGCGGTGAGCTTGGTGGCCGGCGAGAAGGACTATCTACTACCCGGTGACGTCATTCCCTCCCACTATGACGTCAAACTGGCCTACGACATAGACCCCAGCACGAACTTTACATACTTTGGTGTCGTCGATATCACGGTAATTATAAAAAACATACCAACAGCGAATATTTGAGAACTTTGATATTTTTCACACGTTATTGCAGATGGTGGCAGGATTATATTAACTAAAAATCTATAGTTTCTTGGGAAATATGTATGAATTTCACCCTATAAAATGTGGCATAGCTGCCCATTCATTATACTATAAAACATTTATCGAATATAACAAAGCAATGAACATTGTTGTCCTCAGCTAACTTTCCAATGCACGCTTATTTATTTGCGCTTTTGGCTCTATTCAGGCCACGTTCGCTACAAAAAACGTTTCGTTCCGAACCACTTGTGTCGTTGTGTCGGACGACAATGAAAAACCTTTCCTTCTTAACAGCAATAACGTTACAAGGCCTTCATTTTCAGAATTTGGTCTTGAACTCAAACAAGTAGGAAAATAGCTAACCACGATGGTCAAAATTAAGTCAGTAGTATTCAAAGTAATAAACTTCATAAATATAAGTGTAACATAAAAATATTGTATTGTTATGTAAAGCACAACTCGACTATGTTCCGAACAATAGAATTTTCTATATTTTTTTCGTCACAGATTCTTCATTCTCCGGTAAGTATGTCCAACGCGTATTGTTTGACACGCGCTGACAATTACTTATTTAACATCGTTTCGTGTATAATACAATAGGCGTTTAAGTTCATGGAAATTCTGAAGATTTGTCTTTCTTCATTACTGAAATTCAAATTAAAAATTGCTAAATATATTATAAAATTATATATATTGCCAATTTTCAAATTTACATACCTTCTAATCTGAGTAAAAGAAACTTGTAATAATAATTGAATAAATAATAAGAAATAAATTTCTCAATCGGTCATAATCCTCGTACGATTTTTTTTGCAAATTACAATGTTTTACGAAGCAAAGTTACTGTGCGAGTTAAAGCATCGTAAAAATATGGTAAAATAGACTAACAGCAGATCGATTTCATTTCCACTTAATTTCCATCGTTTTCCTCAACACTAAGCGGTTGACAGTTGAATACATAGTGAAGGCTACTTGAGGGTTAATTTGATACATTGAGACATAAACATTATTACATATTTGATTTGGATGATTCTGTTTAATAGGTGAACTTCTGTACATTCGGTACAAAAATAAAAAATAACTGTTTAGTTGCTAATTTTACTTTGTAATGCAGGTTAATTTAAAATGATATCTAATTTCAGCTTACAGCTATCAGACCGACTTCGGAAATCGTTCTTCACGCCCAAGACTTTACGGTGTCGAAAGAAAAAATCGCTCTCACCAGCGTCGACCACGAACACCGAGTAGTGGGCGTCGACCTAAACGATACTTACAACTTTTTGACGCTTCAACTAGATAAGGACTTGAAACAAGACAAGATCTACAAGCTCACCATACCGTTCTTCGGGAACCTGAAGTTGGGACTCGATGGAGTCTACATTAGTTCCTACGTTGACAAAAATAGCAAGAAGAAAGAGTGAGTTAAATATGTGCTTAAAACTATAATATTCCATCCGCCTGTAGCGCGGATGAGAGGAACTGGCTGGAATCTCTGCTACCGTTGCTAATAGTGGGATGGGCATAAAAACTATTCGTTGCTTTTTATACAAGGCGTGATCAGTAGACGGACGAGGGCCGTCCCGGTACAGAAAGAAATAATGCTCCGTCTCCTCTTTCCGGGTAGCCAATGTTTCCTTTCCTTTATCTCATCTCAAAGAAGAGTTTAGAGGGCTCCAGGTAAGCTTCGGGGCCCTGGTGCACTGTGCCGTCTGATCTTACACTTTCTGATTCTCTACTAAACTTGAGATAGAAGCACATATGTATATACATAATGTTCATATTAACACAAATGTTTAAAGATTCAATCTACCTTTCAGATACCTTGTTGCGACGCAATTCGAAGCGATATCAGCCCGCAAAGGATTCCCTTGCTTCGACGAGCCGATGTACAAAGCCACCTTTTCCATCAACATTGCACATCACGTTGACTTCACGGCTGTCTCCAATATGCCCTTGCGAAGCTCTTCCAATGACAAGTAATTCATATTGTTGATCAGGTGTCTTTAACAGTAAGGTAACCCGGGAGATTGATTCTCGATGGCAAAAGAAGTGTAACACCGTTTTCTCTACATTGCTTGGATTCCACAGCATTAACTATCTATAAACGTAATATAAAAGCCGTGACTGAATTTCTTTGCGCTGCCATAGAGAAGGTTTGTCTAGAAAAGCTCAGTAGGTAGGTAGGGTAATGTACAAATAGCTTGATATAATTTAAAATGTCTAATTTTATGTTTCAGTGCCCTCGAAGATTTTTGGCCTTGGAATGTTATGCAACAGTCATTTAGGTGAGACTTCATTAAGAAATATATTTAAAAAACTGAGTGATTTTTTGTGTACTACAACCATCGGCATCGATTCAACAACAGTACAAAAGATTTCTTCTTTCAAAGGAATTCTTGTACCTATGTGTATCTATTCTATTGCGTCTAGATTTTCAGTTCAAATTTTTTTTAAGGCTACGAAAAAAGCAGCTAACACATAGGTAAAATATGTTGTTTCAATCTTGTAAAACTCACTCTCGTAGGTTGGTAGGGTGCTAGGTCGGTATTATATATTGGTAGGTATTAATAGTAGATCAAGTAAGTGTCAAAGCGTCGTGTTGTTAAATGAAGCCGTTCTTGCTTTGCAGCAAATCCAGGTCCAAGTTTGTGTGGGATCAATTCGACAAGTCCGTACCTATGTCGACGTACCTCGTCGCTTTCGTGGTCTCCAAGTTCACATATGTGGACAGTCCCGCCGAACTTTCCAGCACCAAGTTCAGGATTTGGGCTAGAAGCGACGCTATGGATCAGGTATAGTTTTAAGACCCGATAACGAAAATGACTTCTTGCTATCTTTGCTTTGTCAAATAAGGCGAAGCATTTCTGTGCCATTTTACTCACGTGCTCGTGCAATTCTTGTCTCTATGGATCCCGATACACGAATTTTCGTGTTTAAAGCTATGATAGGCTTTTTAATTTCTAAATAAAAAATAAAATTATTCGCATTCTGGTCTCCTCTTTTAAACTAATAATACTTATACTCATACAATCACTTGTTTGCAGACGTCTTACGCAGCTACTGTCGGCCCTAAAGTGCTGTCATACTTCGAAAAGTTCTTTAACGTGACCTTCCCGCTTCCGAAGCAGGACATGATAGCTATCCCTGACTTTTCCGCGGGGGCCATGGAGAACTGGGGCCTCATCACATATAGAGAGACAGCTCTGCTATATGACAAGGAACAGTCATCCTTTTTGAACAAGGAGAGAGTTGCTGAAGTAAGATCCTTGTACAACCTCATTTTATGCAATGAGAAATGTTTCTTTCCTAACCCTTAAACACTTTATAAAAAAAAACTCAACAGGTGATAGCGCACGAGCTAGCCCATCAATGGTTTGGTAACCTGGTAACCATGAAATGGTGGTCAGATCTCTGGCTGAACGAGGGTTTTGCGACATTCATGGCATCGCTGGGTGTGGAGAAGGTGGAACCCACCTGGCATGCGGACATGAGCTACGCTGTCACCAATTTAATGTCTGTGCTTAACTTGGATGCGTTGGAATCCAGTCATCCGGTGAGAAAAAAAACATTAGATGTTCTAAGCGTGTATATTTCAATAATGCTTTAAATTACCTTCCATTTACATCAATACACCAATGATCATTGAACACATGGAAAAGTAGGTAACCTTAATTTCTGAAGATAGTTTTGCAACCTTTATCAATTTTAAAGGTATCAGTGGAAATCGACGACCCGAAGCGGATATCGGAGATATTTGACGAGATCTCGTACAAGAAGGGCTCCACGCTCATCCGCATGATGGACATGTTCCTAGGAGAAGAAGTCTTCAGGAAGGCGCTGCACAAGTATGTTGTTAGATTTATCCGTCTTTTGTATCTTTCTACTCTTAAACAAAAATGTGTTTCCTCCGTGACTCCAACCCATGATCTACCCTAGAATTCTATCTTCAAGAATAACTATTAAGTATTTAGTTAATTATTTTTTAAATGTAAAGTCTGTTCGTGCACCAAAAATAATACTGTACGAGAGCACGTTACTTCCTACTTTTATCATACCAATGGGATTATACAATAAGGCTAATTATAGTTGAAGTTCGTAAAAAAATATTTTACTATTTCCAGCTACCTGATTAAGAACTCGTACAAAAATGCGGAACAGGACGACTTGTGGGAGGAACTGACTGAGGAGGTGCAAAAGGAGGGGGGCTTGACACGCAACGTAACCGTAAAGGAAGTGATGGACACATGGACTAAGCAGACGGGATATCCCATCCTGACCGTGGAGAGGGACTACTCCGATAAGTCGCTGACGATATCGCAGGTTTATTTGTTACTACTTTAGTTCAATTTATTATATTTAGTAATATATATTTTAACAGATTATTATATTAACCTCCTTGTTAGTTATTGCCCCTGGGATATCTAGGTGGGGGTCTAAGGTCTCAACTTTCTCTTTTATAAATGACTAGTAATGTATACTTATAAGATCTTTACGTTCCTTAATAATTACTTTTTCTATAGAAACGTTATCTATCTCTGGGCGGGGCTGCGCGCACCGATTCGGCTTGGTGGGTGCCACTCAGCGTTCTCTGCGAGGCCGAAACGGATCCCCAAGAGGTGCAGTGGTTGTCGGACACTGAGGGAGTCGAAAAGGAGCACAGGTTCGAGCACGGCGCAGCTCCTAATCAGTGGGTCCTCTTCAATTATAACATGATTGGTAAGAGAGCTCTTTTAGACTACGGAGGAACGAAGTCTTGTCGACTTTTTAAATCTTCTTTCTATATACGGTTTTTAATAAATCTCAGAATCTTAGTTAGAGAATTAATCGAGAAACGGTTTAGGCTATAAAATATCACGCTGCGGCCAATAGGAGCAAAAAAACAGTGGGAAATGTGGTACAAAGGCGGGAAATTATTGATCTTTGAGGATTTTCGTTGCGTACGCAGCGAAAACAGTTCAAGTTACCCAAAAAATTGTATCATAGAGTTCAGAATCTTTAAGTGATCTACAAAATGTCCGCGAACCTGTACCTTTGAGATTAACTCGCAAAAACGACGAGACGCGATTGACGTCGTGAGTAACAGTCGCTCACTCAGTTAGTTATTATTAGTTTAACACCATGCCGTTGCAGCGCCGTACCGCGTGAACTACGACGCCCGCAATTGGCAGCTGCTGGTTTCCACGCTCACCAGCGACAAGCACTCGCTGGTGCCGGTGCTGGGCAGGGTGCAGTTGCTCTCCGACGCCTTTGCGCTGGCCTGGACCAACAAGCTCGACTACTCTACTACTTTACAGTGAGTTATTACTACTGGCTTCTAAATATAATGAATACTATTTATATTGCATTACATACTTGTAACGGTTTATCAAAAGAACTGATAGCGTAAAGGGATACCTCTAAGAACAAACTTTACATTTTTAATCTATAGGAATATTCACAATTACACTAAGAGTTATTCCTTCTCGCAAATTAAATGGACGGACTCAATGGCCGTATTCAACGGCTTACAATCGACGTGTCGTGGGTTCCATTCCCACCACCTACGGCATGAGTTAATTTTTTTTTTCTGTAATATTTTAAATTTCGCGACGAATCTGATTTCTATTATATACTATATTTATATATATCTTATACACTTAAATTTCGTTCTGGTCACAGACCACAGTCTATAGATGGAAAAGCAATAAGTTTGGCAAATTTTATAAGGCAAACGCTATCGTCATCCATTGAGTGAACCTCGTGCTTGTTTGTCTATCCTCTTCTGACAAAAAAGAGATGAAGCATATAATTCTCTCATTATGGGGCAGTATCTTATTTTTCAAAGTGCTTGTAAACTTCTTAATACTTTCTCGCGTTGTGACAGATTAGCGAGCTACCTGCAGCACGAAGACGACTACCTCCCATTGTCCACCGGCCTGAGCGCGTTGGCGAAGATCGAGAACGTCCTGAAGCGCACTCCCCACTACGGGGCCTACCAGAAATTCATGAGGAGACTGATCCGTCGCGCGTACGAGAAGGCCGGAGGTCTCGCCGCTAAGAAGATACTCCGCGCTGACGACTTGGAGAGTGTTAAGATGCAGGTAATTTGAAATGGCTTCTTAAGGCTAATCGCCTGCTAGGGGTCTATCTGCCACATTATGGTCAAGCCAAACTAGATCTATCTATTCGCACAAACTTTAAAATAATAGTATAATAAATTGCATCTCTGAGTACTATTATTCTTATCAAAACGTGGTATTCCCTCATTTCTATTAAATACAGCGGAAGAACAGCAATAATACAAAGCTTCTAAAAACAACGTCACATTTCATTAGTAAATTTTTAGAAGAGAATATTAATTTTGAGTGGTCTTTCTTACTTATTTGGTGGATCGCTCGTAAAATATCGGTGCGTTTAAAAATAATTACAGGTCACAACGAGTGCAACGGCCTGCCGAGCCAAAGTCCCGGGCTGCGAAGAGAACGCCATACAACTCTTTGAAGACTGGATGAACACCAAGAACCCAGACGAAAACAATCCGTGAGTTCTTATACCTTTGCTAACATATTTCTGTTCAGACAAATCTCTCAGATGAATAGCGTCACTCATCTTTACCTTCACCAAAAAAAACTAATACTATTAATGTGTTTCCGGTTAGTGAACGTGCACACACGATTTGAATCTTTTATTCAGCGTCTTTTATATGATTTTTGGTTCATATTTTTCTTTATGTAGCATCCGAAACGTCGGGTTAGTTAAAAAAATCATTTTCAAATAAGTTTAACTAATATATCGCGTTTTAAACCGTTAAAGTGTTTTATTTAAATGTGTACTACTCGCTTAAACTATAGACAGTATCCATTGATGTCTCATTTACATGAATCGGAAAGATATGTAATGTTTGAAACTTACCAGTTCTTATTGCAATTTTCAGCATCCCACTGGACCTACGCTCGACCGTGTACTGTGTCGCCATCCAAAGAGGCTCGGTCCGGCATTGGCGCTTCGCGTTGGAGCGGCGCAGGCGCACCAATGTCGCTGCAGCCCGCGACCAACTGCTGCGCGCATTGGCTTGCTCCAGGGACATTTGGATACTTGCACAGTAAGTGAGAATTTGATCTTTAGAATACATAATTAAATTTTGAGTGTATTTGAGTTTTAGAAGGAAAATGTATTATACATAAACACAACAATTCCTTCCTTCAGTTTCTTGACCGTACGCTGGTCGATTTTTGTCGAAGGTGTCAACTCCGTCCGAACGAATTTGCTTATTGTTGCAATAATGACGATGCTAGTTAACGCGTTCCTTTAAATAATCTTTATTTTCGCCTCAGATACTTGGAGTGGGCGATTACAGATGGTTCCGAAGTCCGTCGTCAGGATTCCGCGTCCGTCATAAGCGCCGTCGTCTCGTCTTCCGTGGGCTACTACTACGGAAAGGAGTTCATCTACACGCGCATCGACGACATCTACAAAGCGTGAGTAATCAGTGGACATGGATTAAAGTTTAAAAGATTTTAATAAAACACTTTTAACGGTTTAAAACGCGAAATTACATACAAATTATTATAACTATAGCCCGACGTTTCAGGTGTTTTGTAAAATAAGTGTAATAAGTGTAACATTTTGTATTTTAAACCGTTAAATGTGTTTTTAATTCAATATGTAATCGCGTAAGCAGTACAGACAGTATTAGATAGAAATATACTATAATGACGGTATATCAAAAGGCATCTTTGTCCAAATCATTAAAAAAAATAAACACTTCTATTGTGCCCATTACAGGTTCAACGGCCAGGACCGTCGTTTGGGCTACATCATCAAGACTTTGCTCAACCAATTTACCACGCAACGGGAACTTGACGAGGTAACCATTTATGCTTATTAAATTATTGCTTACATACGCATACTGACATAATCGGCTCGAAGGACCAACAGCAACGTGAATTGTAGATAAATCGAATTATTAAAATATAAAAATTAAAGCTTAAAATGGCAGTATATACTTATAAACTTATTTTTAATTCTTTTTAACTACGACCCGACGTTTCGGAGCGTGTCGTGCAAAGTATAGACAATAACAATTTTTCAAGTTCCTGAAATGGTACGAGACCAACTCTTCGTACCTGGACGAAGCGAAGCTGGCGGTCTCTCAGGGCATTGAGCGCGCCAGGGTCAACGTGGCCTGGATACAGCGGAACCAGGCGCTGGTCGTCGACAAACTCAGGGAATACTCGCAGTAAGATGTACTCCATCGTAGTTAGTGACAAATAAAATTTAGAGGTATCCATTTTGTGAGTTATAATCCTATATTGACGCCAATCGACAGGGCATTTGATCTATTAATGTGACATTTAAATAAAACATAAAACGGCCCGACGTTTCGCATGCTTTGCAGTAGCCGTAGTCACGGGGAGACGCAGGGTCCGTCTACTCGTGACCACGGCTGACAGTATTCTATTATGGTTAGACAGAAATATGACGTCACAATTTTTTAAATTTTGATTTTAAAGACTATAATCAAATGCCTGTCAAACTCTTGATTGACTTATAGATTACGTGTGATTTTATTCCATATATGTAGTTATTATTTCTGTTTAGTTTGCGTAGCGGAGCTTGTAAGTAGACCTAATTTAATGTCAACCGCTAAGTGGATAATAGAACTCGTTTAAGTAAATTTTATTTGTGTAATTAGAATGTATTCAACACTTTAACAGTGCTTATTGTAATATTGTCTGTAGTTAATGCGAGTAGTACACATTTAAATGAAACACCATATACGGTTTAAAACGCGACATATATTAGTTAACTTATTAAAAATTTCCCGACCCAACGTTTCGGAAGCTTTGCAGCGGTCGTGATCCCGGGAGGAATGAAGATGGAGGGTGTAAAATAAATTGTAAATAACCTAACGAATATATATCACGTTTTAAACCGTTGAACGGGTTTTAATTTAAAGTGCTTATAATATATTTAAATGAAGATTGGAATCAATTGTTGTATCGCTAGTTGACCGCTATGTTGTCTTATGCCACATACTCATACAGCTTGAAGGAGACGCTTTTAATCTTGTAAAAAATGCGTAGGTATTGTATATTAAAAACAGTACGCTGTTGGTAGCGGGTTCGAGTCCCGTCCTACCATTTATTATCGATATGAAAATAAAATTCTAACAATTCTTAGATAACATAATATTTCGTGGTATATACGAAGTTACTGTAATTATTCGAATTTCGCTAAAATGGAGCTATTATGCTTTATTATGTCTACTCAAATACTAAACACGGTACATATATCATGTATCTCACAATGTTGCAGAGCCTCGTGACATTTATTTTGTTTTTTGTATCGATCAGCGTCGAACCTGCTGCCCCCTGGCGAGGAAAACCGACCTACATGTACTCCCTGTATGCGATTCACAATATATCCAGCCATCGGCTGAAACCTTTCCAATGATTGAATTAGCTTTGAAAGACATTAATTAAGGCGCACTGTTTTAGTTACATTCGAGTTTTAATCATATTTATTTTGTAGAATCACATGCCATAGTTTTCAGAAGTATTTATGTTTTTTTTAATTGTTAATAACTCCGTCCAGCTAGGGTTGTGATCGTAATATTTGATCAATGATTTGTGTATTATTTTATTAGCAATTATTATTTATTATAGAGACCGATCGAAATAAATGACTTGTATTAATGAACTAAGTGAAACCATTCGCCGAATCTGCGAGATCTTTGGCGTCGGTGAGTTAATGACTTTTCACTTTACAGAGATTTTGTAGACGATCAGCAAATAACAGTAAAACTCTCTGGAAATGGTAAAAGGAACATTCTAAACAAATCGATGTACATTTTGCTATTGATTTTATTCTTATGAAATTTAGTACAAGCTATTGTAAATATGTAATAAATGTAAGATTGCTCTGTATTTATTCATCATTTTAGCAAAAATAGATTCAACGCTTCGTCCGTAGAACTAAATAATAATACTTTAATGTATAAAACTTAAAATAAATGCTTCAACGTCGATGGCACCAAACGGTAACTTGTCCATGCGATTTTGTAAGTCGTATGAACGGAAGATACAATATTACAACACTCTAAGTAAAATTATAGTAATTTTGGCTCGCCACAAATCGTACAGGTTCAAAGCTATGAAAGTGAGTAAGAAGGTAACGGCAGGCGAACATGTTGATAGTTGGCATTTTGACAGTCACTATAAAATGTCAACATGACAACAAATGTCAAGTGTCATATTGTATCTTTCGTGTTTAAACATATAATCTTTCTAAAACGAGTATTCAATCACATCAAAAATACATTCTTAAGGCACTAGTTTCACTTAATAAGCTCAAATATGATGACCACTTACTAAAAATATTTTACATAATCTATATTATATCTAGAAGTCTACTACCTATCCAAACAATGAACTTCCTGAGATGTTAACGAGTATTTAGCGGCCATAATTCAATCTACTTCAACGACCAAAGTAGACTTTGCTAGATATATATATATCATATATTAAAATTGACTTTTCTACCTGTAATTTCTTAAAACATTATATACTCTAGCCTCTAAATGGTTACACCTAATATTCCTAAACAAGGTACTGTCACAATACCCAAAATGTAACTTCGATCAATAGAGGGTATGATGTGATATTACTAACCATACGATAAGATTATTTACTAATCTTTCTATTACGAATAGAATGAGATAAGGGGCGCTTTAACTCGTAGTCACCTTTCTAGCTTTATAATAGATTGATCACGTGTTCTCAGTAATCAAGCTTGGGCGATGTCCGCCTCTGCGCTTGCGCAGCGTGCCCAATATCTGCAGCATCTCCTTCACAGCTTCCGGTTGTTCATCTTTCGGCTTCTTTTCGACCGTGTGGTCAGTGGATTTGAGCTGAAACTTTCCGCCTTTAATCTGATCCACTATGGCATCTATAGCACCACCTGGAATGTTCGTACAAAACAAACAGTGAGCTAAGCATTATACACTGCGCTTTATAAGAGAATAGTATATTATGTATAAATCGACGTTGTAGTCTTCGATTTATCTTCGATTTACTTTTAATTAATAATTGAAAAAACGTTTGTTTTAAATTATTACAATGACCTACTGGTCGTGTCGGACCATCTTCGATACATATTAAATAGTATTGGCCTTACCACCATTCTGCGTTGTTTTCTTGAGCGTTCCCGACTTGCTTGCCAACAGTTTTGCCATATCCGTTTCACCACTGCTTTCGAATACCGCCGGGGGTGGCGGCGGCGGTGGAGGAGGCGGTGGGGGTGGTAATACTGGAGGGGGAGGGGGAGGTGGAGGCGCTGTTTGAATGGCGGGGGAAGGGCTAGGCAATGGCTGAGGGGGAGGCGTAGCAGCGGTGATGGGAGGTGTAGTTGCTGGCAGAGAGGGCTCTAGGACCTGCGGTGTCATGGGAGCCTCTGGAAAAGTCAACCACTAAAAGTTATCGTTTGACAATAAAATATATTTCATACAGATAGAATACCTACTAAAATAGTCTAATTGCTATATTAGCAATTAAAGCAGGGGGTCTGTTTCCAGCAGTAAATACTATTTTGTGTAGATTTAATACAATGGTGATTCCTATTTATACGACGTACATATCTGCGTCTTGTTACAGAGCGAGATACTTTTGTAGCTCTTTAATATGAAGAGTTAATTACCTTCTTCTTTAATCACTTTTTTTTCAATTTTCTCCACTCCACCGCTCTCGAAGTAACTAATTCTACTCTTGAGAGTGGAACGCGGTTCACTTTTCATTCTCTTTTCCAACTCGGCTAACTTCTTCTCAGCTCTTTCCGCACGTTCGAGGGCCTTTTGCGCATCTTCTTCTGCCAGTCTTATCTTCTCATCCCATAGAAGAATATCAGTATCTTCGTGCTTCTCTGATAATTGCAACTGAAATAAGTTTTTTAATTTTATTTTTACGGACTGATGCAACATGCAAGTTGTTGGATTTGTTGTAGTCTAACTACGAAGGAAGGCCAAAAATGCACACTTTCACACCCTATTTAGATGAATCTGAAACTTTGTCGCAATGTTGGTAACATTGGACGTCAAATAAATGTCACAGCCTCGCTCGTAAGTTTTCGCATTTGACGTACAGCGTTTTATGGCATTTACCTGCAGCTGCTCAATGTGTTCATTGTGCCTGGCGACCTGGTTTTCCAGGGCGTCTCTCAAACTATCCACCTCGGTGAGAAGAAGCCCTAATCGCTCGTCCAGGTCCATCTCGCCCATGAGCAGGGCGCTCTGGTGCGCCAGGACCACGGCTCGTTTCTTCGCGTCGCGAGCCTCCGATTTGTAACTGGAAGAAATTATTTTCACTCGTGATGCGCTTGCAAAATCTATTCATAACTACGTTCTATATTGTAGTAATAAGAAACGAAGAGGGGGTGCTACAGATCGAAGTTTTCAAATATAATTTAATCGGTTTTCTAATTACGTCTCAGCCATTTTCCTGTCCTTATCAGCGTTCTCCTTCAGCGCCGTGACCTCATCCATCAGCAACTTGGAGACGCGGTTGTGCCGTTCCAGCTTCGACCTCATCTCTTCTAACTCCTTCGTTTGCTGAGAGCTTTTTTCTCGCTCTACCTCTAATTCCTAAAATTAAAGTTCAACAATAAAATTATATACAAAGGTTTTAAAAGAAATGTGTCCTTTTCCAGTGATTCTGGCATTCAGAGGTTTTACATTAATATAAAGAAACTTACACTATGTAGCATTTTTAAAATAATGACACAATTAAACATATAATACAAGTACAGTCAACACTTGCCCTATTGAGCCATAACTCACCTGCGTAAGTTGCACGTTCAGCTCGTGCGCCTCGAATTCGTGCAGCTTCGCAGCGCTGGCTTCCGTCTGCAGTGTAGCGATTTGTTCAGACAACTCGCTGACTGTGCGTTTCAGGAACTCCACTTCCTCGTTGCTGCTCGCTTCTGACGCTGTTTGGTATACGAAAGTCAGGTTACATATATTGCCATATCAACATTCTTTCTAATTCAGAAGCTTCTAGAATAACTCTTGTTTCACATCACTATCACTATGTGAATGAACAAACATTTGATAATCTCTTAAGTGACCCTTTCCTTACCCTCAACTGATAAAAAAAAAGCAAATTTAATCTAAAGCCATATAATACCGCTTACATGTGTCTGTGGCATCGGTGAGATCTATGTCGACTGTGGAAGGCAGCGCGTGCAGCAAAGCAGTACTTCGCCTCTTGAGCTGCTTGTTCTGTTTGTACCACTCGCCCGCCTGCTGCATAACCCTGGACAGATTTTATACCTTAGCGACGAGAAAGGCCTATAAGAGACTACATAACTCTTATATAATCCAGTTGAAATCAAAACTTTAAAAAAATGTGTATCATCTACAAAGTAGAAATTTAAAGGAAAACGAAATAAAATGTATGAATTTAACCTTACACGCATAAGCTACGTGAATGACGAAAGCTTGATAACTAATTACTCACAGCAGTTTAATAATAACTTTGAATAGCTTTTCATCGTTCAAGCACTCCGTACACATTATGCCGCTTGCACTTAGAAGTGGTAAACCACCGAATTTATTGTACCATAGTAAAATCGAAATTGAACCGACGCGAACGCAGTAAACCACTAAACTATAAAATGTTACAAGATTTAACGTCGACAGTGAAATTCGTACCGAAATTATCATATCGGCATATATTATGAGCTTTCTAGCTCAGATGTGGAACGCCAATTCGGTACATCGCAGACATTTAGTGATTAATCAAACATTTCCTTGGTGACTTCTTAATTATTTCAGGCGTCTTACTTAGTAATCGTGGAAAATAACAGTGAAATGCATCATTCAATAAGAATAACCCACTTTTGACAAAGAACAATTAAATGCTAATTTTCCCTTTACATATAAGTCACATCTTATTGCGCTTTATGCATTAAATATAGGGAATTTATAATTTTAGTTCCGCTAAATTACGGTGAAAACTACATCAGATCTTTATTTAAAAAATGTTATTTCAATAAAAATACACTGTTTTATCGATTTCGGCACTCGCAAATAAAGAAACATTGTGCTCGTTTGAAAATAAATTGTTCTCTACTTCTCATTAAAATGAATGAAACAAAAATCCTTACATCTCGAGTCCCGTTAACTTATCACGAGGATAATTAATTGGCTTCTGAGGTCCAGACGCAGCGTGTACTCATTCTTATACTGCGGCTATGCATATTCAAACTTCCCTTTAATCCTATAAATATGCAATCACCCACCCACGTAAACCTTAACAAGCTATAAATATGGGTCATTCTCCCGTCGCTGTTATTTGTAAAGGAATATTCAATTCTTTGAAAGATTTTGCGTCATTTTGGATGCATTTAGAATAAACAATTTTTCCCTCGCTTCGTCATTAAATTTGGGATATAAATAGCGATTAACCAATAAAACAATATTTGTGCTCACTTATAACAATGACTAATAATTGTATAGGAATTATTCTGAGAAATGATTGTTTATAAATGTAGTAATGTGTCCCTAACCCCGATTCATGCTCGCGTGTGATATGCACACAAACATAACATTATTTGATCCATAATGATAAAAAACGGAGATCTCCGCACCACCTCAGGAATATCAGTTAAGTTCAATAATAAATGTATAAATTTTTGAGAAAAAGTTTTAAATAAGCAATATTGAAACAATTCAATTATTTTCTTAGGCAAGGCATAAGAGTTGAAGAATTTTAAACCTAACACTTCCATATTAAGCTAGAAATTACATTGCGCGAGAGATACTTGTATCAATAGGATCGACGATGACGTGTGGGGCACGGTAGCTCAATTGGTTGGAGCAGCAGCACGGAACGCTGTGGATACCGGTTCGAATCCTGCCCGTGTCGTAAAATTCTTCCAATCAAAAATATATTTTCAATTTATTCAATAGTGTTAACACACTTGTAAGTTTTTGGAAGTGGCAACCGGATAGTTAATAGGGTCAGTCAACTATTCCTTGCGTTACTTAATCCATTCTTAGCGAATGTGTCCGATGCGTAAATAGTAATGTCAGACGCAGATAATAGGTTTAAACTTCTTATGTTATACTTAAGCTTCTTAGGAAATAGCTCAAACACAACTGAATATGTCCATCCAACACAGAATAGACTTTACGATTGCAAGCACTATTTCTGTTAATAAACCTAATAATCATATTGTGTCCAATGATGACCAATACAATTGTAATATGTTTGCCTAGAGTTCAAACCTTGAGCTGTTTGAACTTGTCGGTTATGCAACCCAGCATATTACGAATTTGAACACCTCTGCCTAACTTAGGATATACAAAAGTAATTTTTGAATAATAAGTAAACTAATTTTTGTTATGGGAATAGGACGCGCCAACGTTCATTTTGTGGAAGGCAATGTTATATGCATGTAAATAACTCACTTGTGCATAACCCCAGCATCAATCTCGTGTTGGTTCTTGAGCTGCTGGTACTCCTGGAAAAGTTTTTCAGAGACATTTCGCAACTTGTTGAGCTCCTTCTCTCGGTCGTTAAGCTCAGCATCCAGGTGGTTCCTTTCTTCAAAGAGGATATTATATCTGCGTTGGAGATCATCATGTTCTCTTCGAGCTGAAAGTGTTTAAAATAAAGATGAAGAAGTTCAGTGAATTAACAGTCTCTAAAATGGGGCCCCACTTTTACATTATTGATACGGGCCACTTACAGTTTAAAAATTTATTTATTTCTCAAATGATTACATTAAATCTCTTACTGAGAAACTAGGGTAAGCACTTAAGTTGCTTTACCCACAAATTTATTTTATTTATAAGGAAACAAGGTGATCACCTATCCTATCAGGTCCGGACCCATTTTCTGGAATTTAGACCTTTCATGCTTGGCATGAGGCCCAGCATTACACAACTAAACTTTTGAGTTAGTATATATAGCGATGGCTTCTATATATACATGAGCCTTATATTGGTATTTATTTGATGGTAAGCAAAAGCTTAAAAATAAACCTATGAAAATGCATGCATGCATTACATGCATTTTAGAATAACACCAGCCTATTGAGTTTCCTAGGTCGTATTACAATTATAAGAATGTTATATTGTTACAGTGTATCTTCAAAGTCATTATTGCACACAGTGAGTTAATGACAAAAGCTATTACTAGAATTCACTAAGGTTGATAAGCAAATGGTTTCTCTAGACACGATCATGACAACTGATAATATTTGTTGAGAATTATAATACTTAGATATTAGATGATTAGACTTTAATAATTACCAATACAATGGAATTAGTTTTAAAAGAAATTTGAAAAGTTGTAGTGTCCTTTAAATTTACCCAAAAACTTTAATACACTATTCACTTTACTTCTTAAGTTAAAGTAAGAAAATTTTACCGAGTACTTTGGAAAGTTTGAGGTACACAATAAGATATTGTGTTTTAAACAAAGATAAAGCAAGCATTAGGTAATATTCCAGATATCATGATCAAGCTTCAGATAATGACATGTTGTAATATTTCTTATACCTAATGTTCGAAGTGATTATCTTCAATTACGCAACTATGACTATGTAATGTAAGACATTGTACAAGCATAATATGCTCATAAGTTTTACTTAAATTTATTAAGAGTAATCTTAACTTACCAAATAAAGTTTGCAATTTATCTTTTAATAGAGAAATTCATAAACTATCTACCTAATGATAAATAGTAAATACTCATGGTAAATAGTAATTATCTAGGTTAAACAATTTGAGTTGATATTGTCCTTGAATAGGAAAGTTGAGAAGTTTTTGACAGTTTACTCATTTATCATATTTGACATTTCATTCTTTTAGTGGAGAATGACACAAAAAGTTAGAACTAAACAAGTTCTCTTGTGAATTGTTATTTTACTGACGTAAAAAATTAAACGTAAATTGTATAGACGACTCAAATGCGTCACCGTTTGTTGATTCATTACAATAATCAGTGCAAAACAAAACTAAACCTTTTTCTGACTTCAGCAGGTAGGCTTTGTGTTTCCGTTCCGCGTCCTCGTATCTGTTCTTCCACTTCTCCACGTAAGTGGAGAGCGCGATATTCGCCTCCTTGGTGTGCTGTTGTGCATCTGGCTGCATCATCCTGCCGGCGGTCGAGCGCGGTATCCTCGTGTTTGGACTCGAGTAGATCGACACACTACTCCGTCCGCCTTGACACTGATTGTTGTTCGACGCGATCGCATATCCATTATCGCCGTTCCTTTTAATCATTTTCGAATTCGGTTTCTCACAAACGCACTCCACTCATTGTTCAATTCCCGAGTCAAACGAACTCGCGAATATTACGCATGTAAAATAACGCCTTTGTGTTGTCGTTAAGGAAAACGCAATATTCGCGTTGCACTGTCGCAGTGCGCCTTCACTCGATAACAGCCTTGAGTTGACGACTTCACAGTGTAACAAATAATCGAGGTAATTACACGAAAAATACGACAAATGCCGTTCGGCGTCGGATTGCTACTAACGTGTGCTTGAGCTCGTGATATGATAATGAGTGTAAGTCGCCGTTGAGTCATTCGGTTCAATGTTTACGCTTATTGTTTACGATCGTTGCTTAGTTGCTTCTAATAAACATGATGTGATCGAGATCCCCAAAGATGCGTGATTCCGACAAATTACTAAAAGATAGCAGCCGTTATAACGTTTCTAATAATGGATCTTATCAGTTTGTTTACCATCAAGATTCTTCCTCGATCGTAACTGTTATTCTATGAATTCAGTGACTCACCAGAAATTGCCTAATGATACGACTATTTTTATACGTTTTCCCCTTAAACCGAACCACAAAAGCGTCGTTTCACGCACAAAACACGCATAATTGACAACCGTATGACTGAAGTCGTTCATCAAACTGAATGCATTTCATCTAAGGAATCCCAAACGGAAATTCTAATTTTAACACGGGTTCCAGTTAAAACACGCCCGTATTGCAAACGAGACCTGTGTGGGTAGACAGGACCAAATAACTTGCTTCATGATTTAACTATTATCTGGGAATTCAAATGTAAGAGCGACTAGCAATTAGTTGACCACCCAAGATGTCTAGATCGAAAGTTTATTAAATACAGTGACTGTTTATCTTACCTGACTCACATACCTATCACGGATAAAAAAAGTAATCCTTAAAATTATTGCTTGGCACGACTAGCTCTGACTTAGAAGACATTTACCTGTACAATCGAAACAGCCGCTTAGAAAGATCTCCGGCAAGTCACACAAAGAGCTCATGACCACACAAGTACCCGCTGTCCAGGATGAATCTTTATTATTTGACCTCGTTGGAATTCTTCACTCGCATAGTCGTACTTCACAAATTAGCTTCGAATGAATTGCTAAGTGCTCCTAAGTCAATTATAATCGTTTTAATAGATGTTTTAAATCGAGAATGTATCGAGTATATTTCGTATTTAAGGTATTTTTAAAGTGATTAATCCAATCGTGTTTCAGGATTCAAAATTAAAAGATGAAGCCAACCCAACGCCGTCTGTAAAGATGGAAATGATGTCTTCGAAGAGCGAAAAAGCCGCCGGGGCCGGACGGCCTTACAAAACTTTTCCATATTTATAAAATGAGGTCACTCCGAGGCTTACCTTTGTAAAGGGCTCCGGGTTTAAGCAAGGCAATCCGATTACCTCATGATAGCCAAGTTGGTTCGACAATATCGTGTAATCTTTTATATCAAAACGCGTACTCGATGCAACTTAGTGTAGATTTTAAATTATATTATGAAATTAGTAATTAGAACCGCTTAAAACGTCAGTGGTTTGTCGTAATCCATTGAAGCGATCTCACCACTTCCATTAAATTTATTTGTATTTGAAATAAAACGCTCCGCCAAGATAATAATTGCCCTCGCCCTCGTTTAAAGTGCGAAATAAGTAAATTTGAGCGCATGTGCGACGTTTATTACTTCCCTGAACACATGATTCACGCCTCGACTTCGACGCTATTATTTTTACGAGATGCGAGATAAATGAAAAGTCGGGATCGTTCACCCCGACACTATTTTTATCACGACATCCTTAAGATCGTAGAAACAATCGCAGCTAAGACGGCGAATGCAATTTGAACAAAACGTACAACCAGCGGAGAGCTAACGCTTAGTCGCTTTATCGATGCTATCATAAAATTGATATTATGAGTATTACTGATTAGACAGTACAAAGTCATCAATATTTAAATCTTTGCTTTCTATGATCGAAAGTATTATTTGGTCCTTCAAATACGAACCCCACTCCTAAAACATTTATCAATCGACGAAATGCAAGCACCACCTATTAAGACTGTGTGTGTGTCTCCAAAGGCGATATAGTATTACGTTCGTTTATTTTTAAGACCGTCTCGCGTCTGATGTCAAATACGTTTTTACATAACCATAACGAGTAAAGGTCACTTTACTGGGTCAACTCCCCATGTTGGACATGTGGACAGTAATTATTATTAGCTAATTTGGCACAACTTTTCGCTCACCAATTAAAATCGTCGAGAGCGATTCGACTTGATAAAGGAAGCCATTACGTCACCCGATCCTAATTGAACGGGGGGTCAGTGAAGGTTGCGAAACGGTCTATGACTAGATTTAACATATTATTCATTATTGTAAGAAGTAGTGGTGGAGATTAAGTAATATATTCTCTGTGATGTTTGTTATTTACTCTGCTTTATATAAAATCACTTCTAGGATATAGAGATTCTCTCATATCTCAGGATACACATCTTTTTTAACTTGTAAATGTGTCTTGGACATGACTATATTAGTAAATAAAAAGCGAGTTAATTTTATTTTTATTTAACCTTTTCATGCCTCTATCATCGCAACTCTATTAAGGCAATTTCCCAAATTTAAAAAAAAACAGTCCTTCCATTTTAATTATAGCCAAATAAAACTATTTCACGTGTAATTAGTCGGGAGCACCCATGAACATGATAAATGATAATGCTATTCAGTCGCTAGTCTACTCTTTATACCTGTCCTTAATCGTCGATCGAGGAATACCGGTATACGACAGTACAAATAGCCATAAATTATCAAATGCTTTTTCGAACCGTTAACAAATTTTTAGTCTAATAGCATTTCGGCAATAATCATTATTCATTTACAAATAGACTCCGTCGTAGAAGGAAGTACTGTAAAGTTAGCAAATCAAGAGAATACCCATTTTTTGTTATTAGGTGTTAAAGTATAACTCCGCTGCTCTTTGACAGCTTCTTAAAAAATAAAACTTTTTTTTGATGAAAATATTAAATCTTCAAACAATGTATATACTATTTTATTTTTGTTAATGTACACAAAACAGAATAATATAGAAGTAAACCTACGTCTCAATTTATTTAAATTTGTATACTTTTTATGCGCCTAGAGGACAGCGTGAGACGATCGAAATCGTTCAACATTGCTTAAATAAAAATGCAGGCGCCGTCTCACATTCTTTTATACCACATAGAAGCAAAAGCAGTGCAACCTCTCTCAGGACTCATGATACAGGTCACATAAATACTGACGATATACATGTGTAGGAAGCTGTAAAATCGAAGCTTGTTTCTCAAGAATCGCGGGAAATAATAGAAATTCTTGCACTCTTTTCCTGTTATTATCCGTTCACTGCAACCTACTTGACTATTTGTTCCGATGTTGTAATTTTTCCTTGACCCATTTCGAGTTTGTTGCTAAGTTTTACAAGATCTCGCGAAAGACTTCGATTTATTATATAAATGAAGTTTCGAGAAATGACTTTAGTCGCCTTTAAAGAGCCGTAATTAATATCTCGGTTAATGATGCACTACTGTATGACATATAGATTAAACTGTTTAGCAATTGACATAAAAAATAACGAAATAAAGTGGTTCCTAACCCAGAATATCGGTTCGGGTACTTTGCTTCTATTCTGTGTGTAGTATTACCCTAACAACTGAGCATAGTAAAGAAATATTTTTTAACCGGTTAAGGGAGCAAATGTACTTCTAAGCCCCCTTCAATAATAGATCAATACTAAAATTAAAAAAATATGAATACTGCCATACCGAAACAAATTAATATGTAACTCAGGTGTTTAATATTAGGACCAACTGTAAATACTCCTTCAACGGTCACCTCCACTCGTCTAAGCTGGTTAATTACTTAGTAACATCCGATGACAATATTACGCGGTATGACACAATTATAATATCTCTGATTCACGTAAATGTGACACGTAGCGCCGGAGCGCCCTACGTAATTCGTAGCCGGTGTGGGCGGGCGGGGTCTACGCGCTACGAGGGGCGGCAGGCCTTGCAGTGTTGCCAGCACGATTTTAAATTTCACCACTAAAATCTAGTTTCCGAATTATATACCGAAACATTTATTATCTCAAATAGTCGTTCATAAACTCCAACCAATGTAATAATAAAAAGTCTAATTAGGTCTACGAAATGTACGAAACCAATAATTATAAATTAATCACAGTTTGAAGGGAAGATGATTCTGATAGTTTTATTAACTTCTGACATAAGTTTATATAGCATTTAAACTGTTTAAAACGTGAAATGTTTTAGTTAAGTTAGTTAGTTAGTTTAGTTGACATTAACATATAATCTTTAGTAATACTTATACATTTTAAATAAGTTGTAAAAAAATACGTAATCTGTGAAATAAGATGTGCTTACAAATGTTTTGTAAAAATTCTAACTCGCTTTGGAATTTACTGAAAATCTCCCAAAATTAGGTGGAATATTAGTCTCCTTGCATCCCTCAATCACTACGGCAGTGCAATTCAAGCCAGCGCGACGCAACTACGCGCCATCACGTGACGCACAATTAAAAACAAAGTAATCTCACTTAAACATAATTTACTCCGTTTTTATAGATCAAAGAGTGCCCATTTAATTAAATTAACGACCTGTTAACAGCCTGCTTAATTAATTAGTAATCAATGTGTTAGTTCGATTCGATCACGGTTCAAGATTGATTTTTTCAGAGCCACACTTTACAACGCTGCGGTATTTTTTCGTTTATGTTATGCGGATTTTTTTGTTTTGGTATAAATTGTTTTCCTTCTTTTTTTTTGATGTTCAAATTCTTTATTACTGGACCATCTCGATTGATTTAGAACAACTGATATTTTTGGTAAGTGCAAGAAAAAACAAATGCAGGTACTACTATATAAACCGACATTACTAGATATATTACCGTCATTGAATTATTTAAAAAAGCTATTTTCATATCTAATACAAAACAAAATGTTTCCACATATTTATTTTAAATAGCTAGGCAGTTAATATAATCTGTAATTACAAGAATCTACGAATTAAAAAAATATTCCCTCTAATAAGAGCATCAATGATTTGTAGTTTTCAAAATGGCGCATGACAATTGACTAATATTTCAGACCTCAGCTACTCATACTATCTGTGTAATTACTATTATATTTTTGCTCTATACTCATATAAGTCCTTGATTTGAACAAGGCCTTAAATAAAAAAAAATGATTTGAGGTTATAGTAATTACATTTATTCATCTTAATTACAAAATAGAACGTCAACTGTTTTAAAGTTAAAAATTAGACTATAAGTAAAAATATATAAATAGTCTTTAATCTCATAATTATCTAAAATACATCCTAACCATTCTAGCATAAAACGTACGAGAATAACTAAACTAGCTAAAGTAAATAACGTAACTAAAGTGTACTTGGAAGCATAATGTGTAGGTACATCTAACATAATTAACATAATGTTAAATTTACATAAGAATTAATTGCAGATAATATAACAAGGTAATAATCATTAGTTAACCCCTGTGTACCGTCCTTTTGCGTATATTATGAAATAATTAATTATTAAATATTCAATTATGTGCAAAGCAAATTAAACGTTCCTGTTGTTAAAGCGTTGACATATACTAGCAAATGCGAATAAAAGGACATGCATCAAAGAAACCTACCTAAGACGTGTGTTAAAAACGTAGATGTTTTCAACAAAAGTGAATTGTTCCCGAATTAATTTATAAAAAGGTATGTTATAAATTGCAGTTTAATATCTGATCCAGTTAGATTGTACAAATCAAAACGATTGTTAAGTGTAAACAGGACCGTCCTCCTTTTCGCAATGGGGTTAAAAATTTAGGTTACCATGCGCATTCCTTGTTTCAATTTTAGGCCGTCCCAGGAAATCTAGATCACTATTTTATGAATCTAAGTACTCGTTTGCAATCTGAGTTATATTGGCCTTTTTGAAGCTGAAATGTTTACTGTCTGTCTCCACATCTTCTCGTAAAATCTCTAGGTAAAGTACGCGTACTTAATAACGTGTCTCATGGGGTCGTCATTTATTCAGCACTAGATTACTAAAGTAGGATACACAGTAGTGCAGCAAGTAATTTTATTTAGGTTTAATTACTTTTTTAGGTTTTCCCTTTTTAAAAGGGGGCCCCACAAAAAATTCCTCCTAGAACTCTATTCACCAAGGCATTCAACTCAAACTTAATATCTTATCTCTATAACTGTGGTGAATATTTAGATATTTATTTAGTCTCGAAACACAGCCAAGACAAACAGTTGAAACTTGAGGAAGCTAATTAGGCAGCGTACAGTGAAGACGACATTAATTCAGCGCAGCTTTATTCTAATTAAACTACGATGAAACTAGATCACGTTTTGAATATAACTTGGAGGTACTCACTTACGACTTAGCAAGTAACTCGGTACTCAGTAGGGTTACGATTGCACAAACGTACATATTTCGTGCTTAATATAAAAACCCTAACAATGAACTGATTTTCAACTCTTAGAAATGTAATATTTTCATACCTATTTATCAGCAGGCTGTTTCTGGTTCTAAATTCATTGCCTTACCAGTGTCAGCTTGCTCAGAATGCTTGTCACACTAAGCAGCGCTGGTTTTCAGACTGGCCCGGGCATAGAAGCAAAGGAGTGAATTTTAATAAAGTAGTACAATATAAATATAATTCCAAGATTGATATACCCTAACAGACATATGTTTTGTATAACGCCTTGAGTTTTATTATTCTCCTGTTAGTTTACAGGTTTCAAACATCAATTATACACAAATAACATAAAACAAGGCTGTTTCGTCGACAATAAATAATGGTAATCAAAATTGTAATAAGTTATAAGAAGTGAACGGATGCGTATTATGTAAGTTAAAAGTGAAAGTTAGTGCGGCAGACGGATCCGCGCGGAGCGAACGCGTCGCCTACTATTAGTAGAATAGAGAAGATAAGAAATAAGGTTTTTTATGTATACAATGAGCAATAGAACTCGCATCGACTCCAATCAGTGCGAGCGTTGATTCGGAAATTGGACTCGAAAGGAGCGCACGAGCAAAAAGGCGCGCCAAGGCTTCATCCCGTCGCGCTCTCGGCGTTCGGCCAATGACGCCGCTGGGCCCGCCCAGGAGCGGGTCGCCGCTTCTTGCGATCCTTCTTGTACTCTGCACTGGTAAGTTTATATTTCACATCTAGTTGTATGTTCTGGGAATAATTGTCATAAGGCATTTTAAGACTTTTGATTATCGGAACTGTTTGCGTATTACGTATTAATCTGACATTAAATCTACGGTAAATAATAGCCCCGATTAACGGTATGAAACTATTGAATGGTATGAAATTATAGCATACCTTGACCGTTTCCTTGGTCAGGTGTAAGTTTTCCACGTCGGTTGGAGAGCTCTCTGATTTAAATCCCGAGGTGTAAAGTCGGTCAGGTCATAGAGTTTTCAAAATGAACCACACATAGAACTGTGTGACATGCCTTTGGTTATAGGCAGGTGATTGAGGCGGTTAGATAAGGTCACGCGAGGCGTACTGGCACTCTTGACATTAATATTATTGATCTATCTCTTGTTGTATGCCGCACATTACCGGATAAAGGTCAAATGTACAGTTAAATGCTATTGCCTAGTGTTCCACGTCATTACATTTATTTCTAACGTAACGTAACGGCAACTTAAATATTATATTAGTAGTTTTTATATTTCGCGGACAAACTTCTAGAGTGTGCTACTTCGGTACCAATTTCAATAAACATTGGTGTTTATTGAATAAGTCGCTCGAGATATTTACAATACATTCCATTTAATATTTGTAGAATTTAATGTATCCGACTAATGTTGACTTTCCTGACACCATTTTAATTTGAGTTGAGCCTAAAATTTATGACGCCGTTGTCATGACGTATAGTAGCAGTTTTAACTATATTAATACAAGCCTAAAGGAAGTAAAAAATTCCTGCTGGGAACTGACCAGAGCTAAAATAGGCAGAAATAGTGGTGATACATTTTAGTCGACGCTCACATCGCACGCAGTACGATCCTTCGCACAATGTCCAAATAGCACATTACGACAAACTTAGGCTTATCACTATATCTCATTGCAATGCATGTACAATTTCGAAATTTTGGATAGGATGGTTATGTAAATTGAGACAAAAGTCTCTTGGGAAAGATATTAATAAAACTACACATAAGTACTTACATTTGAAAACATTTATATTTTTCACCTGTTATTGCAATGAAGGCACTATATAATTTATAAATCGAAAATAAATTGAAAAAATTTTCGACTTAATGATTTCTTAAGTGCAAAGATAAGACATTGACCTGAGAGGTTAAGGTTAATAATGAGAGGTGATGTATAAAAGTTGAAAAAATTGAAGATGAGGTGTAGGGCTGGTAGGGTAGAGAAAGACGGAAAGTGAGGATGCCAGTTAAGTTGCCAAGTCGAAAAATTTTTTCAATTTATTTTCGATTTATAAAGTACTTACATTGATAATAATTTCAATCGCGGGTAGCGGGGTCGCGATTATGACAAAGACTCACACTATATAGAGTAAGATACCCATACACATTGAGCAGATTCTATCTGCCACGGTCGATACCATTAGTGTTAAAAATGATCACCCCTAACACGTCCCTTAAGCATATTGAATGAGCCTTTTTATCGCGTACTTCGTCGTTAAGTAGATTGCGAACGTAATCCCGTAATCTAAGCGCGCCAGCGCAAACCGTTAACACTTATTGTTTTGTACAAACCCCTTACTCTACTTTGTCATTGTTTTAAACTGCCTCGCACTTAGCTCGGTTCTTAGCTCGTTAGCGCCTGGCTCACCAGAAGATGCTGCTCCTACGTCCTTTGGAGCATTTTGACTTTTTCGATTTTGACCTGGTTGAGCATAAAACTTAAACTGTCCGTTACTGGGTTTCAAATAAGAAAAATAAATAAAATTTTCGTTTCCATGCCAATGCTTATAATTTTAATCAAATGAATGTTTTAAGCAAAATTTCTTAAAATCTTCGAAGTGAAAACGACGCCTTGGAGATTTACCCACCATTATGTTAATAGAGCCCAAAAGGCATAAAATATTGTTTTGGGGTGCATAATGTAGTGAGGAAAACCTAATTTAATCTCGCTTACATATTTTATTCAGTCATAAAAATTTGGCGTGATATAATATTTATATATTCGGATGATGAGGTGAGGTGTCGAACCAGTTAGTCGATGATCCGGGTGCTCAGTAGTTGCGTTAAATTGGTTCAAATATCGCAAAAATATACATAGTTTCGATTACGTTTCACTTTTTATTCGTGGATCACAACATGATCTCTCGCTTAACGAAAACCCGGGAACATCGTTCAGAGCAATAACGGAGTTTCGCGAACGTGACTTCGCGACGACTTAATAAATTCTATCCTTTTTGAGCGGCGAATACTAATGGCGCTCCACGCAAATTGAATCGTTATTTCGTTGTCAATTCTTATATTTCGTGAGAACAAGAGATGATACTGTAGGATTTTGTCCTTGGTTTAGTTTATATTTTAATTCGATTTTAACGCAAAAACGGTATCGATTTAAAATATTATTCTAATATCGATCATAGTATTTGAAAACAATAGAGAAATCCAAACGTTTTTGATATGTTGTAGTCTTATACAACGTAGTCAGTTTTAAATTGAGCGGTGAAACGCGAAGTATTCGCGAGAACTGCGCGAAGTACACTCGATTCGTCTTTCCTCCGAAGAGAACCTCTCCGCATTGTTTTCATTTCGAAGGGTTTACGCGTCTTATTCAAATTCAGCGGTTTTTTACTCAAACCTAACTCCGTTTCGATGCTTCACTTCGGATAATGCCGTAATAACATCGAGAGCTTCAAAAGGATCAGATAGATTGAATTTTATAGCCGATGCGAGTAATGCGATCGGTTTATGAAGATTTTTTACGAGAAAGGGTGTTTTAAACCCAGAGTCCTAAGGAAGTTTGACGCAGTTAAAATACGTCGGTTATACTATGTTTGCAAGCTATTTTTGACCACTAACCAATATCCCCGTTTTCACAACTGCGCCGTTACTCACTTCGGCTATACAGTGTAGTATATAGTAAGTTACGGCCGATATATAGCAATCCGCGCCCAGAGCACCTCGAGAATCGAAACAATATCGCTCGCCGAGCAGAACACCAATAAATAGGAGACGCGACAGAATTTATAGCTTATACAATTCCGTGTGTTTCGTGAAGTTGAGAAGAACTGCGACTTTATCTTCTCATTTTTCCGCAACGGAGTAGTTAACACTCTCATATTATATTTGGATGGATGAAATTAAAATGTATTAATGCAAGGTTACAATAATTACACTACAATTGTAACAAAAGTTCTCTACAAGCTTATAATTCAGATTTTTGTTTTAAAAATCTATGAACCAGTGCTGAATATTGTACATTTTCTTTCTCCTTTTTTGCTTCTACGCAAAATGTCCTTCGGGATAACCAAATTTTTGGCCGTGTCGGACGTTATTAGCTACCCATAAATGAGTAATGTCCAAATATTACGCGTCCCAGTGATCAAGCGAATCTCTCAATCTGCAGTAAAACGAACTGCCCCGGGAGGGAGAATCGTAATTTGAAGACAAGACTGTCGGCTAGGGTTGCCCATTGCGTTTCTTAAGGTTATATGATTTCTTTTTATTTTTTTCTAAGAAAAATTAAAAAGCGCCTTTTAAAGTTTAAATTAAATTGAGGCTGTATAGTTATCGACAGGAATTTCGCGTTTGGGTCACTGTGGTTCGCTGCAGTATCAAAGGGAGTTATTTAAATAATGCTTCCTTTATAACCTCATATATATCAGAATTTTCAATAAAAAAAATAGGGGCAGCCCTGAAAAGGTCTCTGCGTCGCAAATCTGAATCCAGCGGAGCATGGGTCGAGCGTCAATCAAAGTTTCCCGTTATGGGCTCCGCTCCTACAGGATATAAGAGAAACACGGCGATCGCTTACACTGCCTGGCAATTTTTCTCTTGAACTTCTTTTATTTTACTAGATTTTAAAATGAACCAAGTCAACGTCCAATCATTCCTCATCAATTCATCAATAATTTTTCTCAATCATTAGGCTATTCCGTGAAAAATATATAGAACACACCTATTGTAGGTTAGAAGATGGGAGCTAGACCTAGAGGCTATTCCCGATTTTTAACTGATTCGTGCTTTTTGAGATTAGCTCTCTATCAAATAACCCAATAAGTGTCGCACTGACGTATCGATAAGGCGATTCAGCGCGTCAGATTTGTTTTTTTAATATAATGGCTTCGCTTCTTTTTCTTAATAATTGCGCTCTCTGCCCGCAGGTGCCACGGAGTGTCGCCGGCCAGAGCCTTACTACGGGCGAATAATCGGACGACTGACGCAATACGCCCACGGCATCCGTGGGACCGCTTACGCAGTTGACGAGAACACGGTCTTTATACGAGGCTTCGCGTACGATGGAACCGGACCTGATGCCTACTTTTGGATAGGGGATACCCCCCAACCGTCACCCGAAGGCATACTGGTGCCCTACCCCGAGGATTATCCTAGCAGGTCAGTCCGAGCTATGGTGACCGTGATAGAACTTAAAGTTAGAATAGTTTTGAAACGTATCGTAACTTAAATATACGTTTTAATTAACTTTAACCATATCACAAGTTGAACGAAATGTTTACAATAAATTTGTTTTCCATAACATAGTCACCTAATGATGTCTCCTTTTTTACAGTTCTTTTAAAATAATTATTTTATTCGAAAAAACTATAGCACAAAATTGTAGAGCAACCATTCGCTGGATAAATGCCACCTTAATAACCTTAAAAACCTTATTCCATTCTACTATCGAACACAATGTAAACCCTAAATTGTATTGGAAAACGCCCGTGGATTTCCGGAACACTATATCCGATCGATATCAGCTATTATTTCATTTATGTGAAAGGAATACGCTAAAACATTTCCATTAGCTCTGACCTCCAATGACAACCTCCAATGTACGCACTCTAATAGCTCGAATATCACCACGTCCTCTACGGTCCTATATCTTTACAGAAAGTCGAAAATCGTTCCTTTCTGCAGCCAACATTGACGAGGCCGTTAGATATCGTCGTAAATAACTAAACAAAGCCACCGACAGCGCGGAACATGGTCAAGCCGTTAACGGGGAGCCGACTTTAAAAGATCTTTCTGTCGTTTACTATTTTTACATTGAAAGAGGAGCGATTCATACAGCGATACATGATATTTGCCGATTCGATATAATAGAATCTCCCAAATTTTATAACTTTTCCTGATTTTGAACGTGTATACATTGAACTGCTTGCTGCGAATTTGGCGCGTTCAACAAAAGGAAAAAATCAAGGAAGCTGACTCTAGGTCCTTTTTACGAATACATTGTACTCTCGGTATTAATTCGAAGATCATTTCCAGAGACCCGCCAGTTTTATCTGCACACAGCAACTCGGATATCCTTCTTAGGCTGCCCGGAGGAAAACGCCTCAGGGACATCAAGTGGATTAGCGTTTGGTGTAGGAGGTTTACCGTAAGTCATTAACAAAATCGGTTATCTGTCATTATTTTTACATTTTATGTTTCGCGAATCCCCACCAAATTCAAATGAATGGTGTAATATTAAACTATAATAATTAATCGGCCCGTTCGATTGTTGAATTCGTAAAATTACTATAACCACCCAATAAAATGTGCCTCAATTATACCCACTGAATAGCTATAAAGTGTAATAGAGTTGTACGAAGGGTGTTACCTCGTATAAATAATGAGGATCAGACATCAGGACAAAGTGACAGCCTGTGAAAAGCCAAAATATCGATTAGGAAGGCGGCGGGGGGAGGGCGGTTAGGGCCGCGCGCATTCTTACTACTTCCCGCCAAAATGTCACTTGCGTCGAATTTACTTAATTTGCTTATCGCCGCGTCCCACGCTCGGGAGATTCCTAAGGACAGGATCTATGGATCTACTCTATGCTAGAATTATTAAGTACAAACTTTTAGTTTTTTACAAAAAAGAAGCCATATAAAAATATATGCATAGGTCAATTTCGGAGATGTCTTTGTCCCCCCCCGGCCTGGACCCCCCCGAGGCCACGGGTGCTGCCAGAATTCAAAAGGCTAGCACACGGCCTGCGGTCTGGTAACATCAGCGTGCTGGACGCAAAAACTTTCTACATACCAAACTTACATTATGATGGCGCCGGTCCCGACGCCTACTTCTGGGTCGGAAACGGAAGCGAGCCTAGTCCTTTTGGGACTAAAGTGAGTATCAATAAAGCTTGTATCAAACTTTCCAAGATAATTTAGATTTTGGAAGTTACAGCTGTATTTTAAAACCCTCACCTACGATTAACACCAGGACCTCGCCTTAACAATAAAGCTCATTCAAAAATGACATTATACAGACATGCGTGCTTGTTTTATTATAGATCCAGAGGTGTATTTGGAAGATCGTAGAAAATATTTTGTAATTAAGTAAATAAATGACTCATTACACTTCAGGTGCCCAATGAGATGGGTTCCTCGAACCCCCTCCGGGGCTACCAAGGCGAGGACATAGAGATCCAACTTCCCGGTAAGCTGACGGCATACGACATAGATTGGCTCGCAGTCTGGTGCGTCGAGTATAGACATAATTTTGGACACGTTTACATTCCTAAGGATCTGGATGTGCCGCCAGCGCTGGGACAGACCAAAATCACTGTGAGTTTGTTATAATATGAGCTATGACACATTTTGAAATCTAACACACGACCCGTCGTTGTCTGCTATATTGCGTAGAACAACTGCTCTTGTTCTACGCAATATAACCAAATATATAGCTAATATGATTGTCAGTGTACTATGAGAACTTTTGCACACTTGACGCTGATGGCTATGACGTAAGTGTTACTAATATAATATAATATTAAGGAATTCTTCGGACTATTTTTTTATTCCAGCGCTGCCAATGGAATGTTTTCACAATGCAAAATTAACTTTTCAGGTGAAACGAAAACGGCCCTCGTCTATAATAACAAAACTAACAAAATTTCGCCCCCAGCCCACCGCGATTTTGGATTGGTTTAGTTAGTTATGCGAGATTGTTAATGTAAAACGTCAAACATAATTATGAAATTGAATCAACATAAGAACTTGTTCTAATAAACTAATATCTATTTTGTGTGTCCGTTTCTCTTCGCTTACGCTGGGATTAAATAACGTTTAACAGCCTGCTTGGTGGTATAACCCGGTAAGTGCTTCTATACTTTAGTGATTTGGAAGTTATGGTATTTCATCGACACTACACCTCTTCCTCGTGGTCTAGACCATTACGTCGCTGCTCTGGACGTTCGGACCCTCTTAAAACCACTGAACTACGTTATGTTTAGTAAATTTTGACTAAAGATAATATGTGTTCGCTTATGGACCTTTTTTCGAATCATTTGTTAAGATTTAGGCATTTGAAACTAATCGTATAATAGTAGTCGGAGTGCTTTAATGAGTTTTGTGTTACAGACTAGCTCAACCACGTCTCAAACACCGTTTAGTTCCTCAAATAATTGTAAGGAAATTCTCGATAAAAGACTGCAAGTGCGATGGGAAATACAGGTAATTATGACAAGGTTGTTGAATAATTTCCTAGCAGTAACCAGCGCAAATGATATATTTTTATGTAAATTCAGGGTCTTTCAAATCTAGATGCTTATATTTCTTAGATAAGATTCCTAGCTAATTTCCCATACTGCATGTTATCGCTCTTGCTGTAAATGCTTTACGAATAAATGAATAAATAAATAAATTAATTAAGAATACGATAATCGAGTAATATGTTAACACGATGTTGTACACGATTGTAAAAAGTGTGCCGTTATTAGCGTCCCGCCATTTCCCGAGTCCTCCCACGTCATAACTCACATTCCCTAATTTAATTTGCATGAGTTTGGGGGCGGGATCCCCGAACATTGTGAAATATCGCCACAAAGCAGCTTTTATGGATCCTCGCTTTCGTTTATTTTTGCCGCTCGCGCCGAGACGTTATTAAGATCTTCATATATACGTTAAATTTATTTTCATTTACAAGCGAGTGGTGGCCTGCATTTGAAAAGGTAAATTTATAACGAAATATTTAACGAACTTAGCCTTAATAGAAAACACTTTAGCTACGAGGAGACCGTAGCATTACATTGGCTTTATTTAGCAATATTGTACAAATATAACGCACAAGAAAGGACCGTGAAAATTAAAGAAAATGCCGTCTTAATAACATTATTATTAAGACTGTGCAACAAGCTACACATCAGCTAAACAACATAATCTAGAATTTTCCCCCCACATTTACCGAGAACAAAACGACATGAAAATCAATGAGTTTTCTCTATTAACCTGCAAACAAGACTCGTAAGTTGTTCCTCTATTGAAACAGTAAACACCTAAACATACTTCTTCAGGGTGACCAAGTTCAGATAACGTTGGCCGCTCGCCTCCGCAAGGAACAGTACATGGCGTTCGGTATTTCCGGCGCAGAAGGCAGGCCGGCGATGCTCGGCGCCGATGTCGCCGTGGCCTATTGGGACAACAGGTGAGATTAACTAAAATATGAGATTTTCTATCGTGAATTTTGCTAAAGAACTTGAAGACTAACTCGCGCTTATCGATGGAATTGTTGTGTACGCTTTACAGGTCAAACCAGCCTCGAGTGGCGGACTACACGATCACGCACCTCGCGCAATGCGACGGAGAGAGAGGAGTCTGTCCTGACGGCAGGCTCAGCGGAAGCAATGACGTAGTTCTCGGTGAGGGACCCTTAAATTCCGATTTCCAAAATGTACACTGCCGTCACTCCTTTTATACAAATCTTAATTTTACTAGAGTCTTGATATGCTTAAGGTATATTTATTTATCTATTTAATAAAATACAATAACTTACATGGGTACAAGGCCGAATATTTCCCACACATCTTGTGGGAAAAGTGAAGTGCGACGGGCACTTATGACAACTTGATACAAGTATTCAAATACAATATACAGTAGTAGTAGTAGAAAAAAATAATATTATAATTCAAAAATGTCAAGTCATTTATTTATTTCTTTATTGCACCACACACACACACAAAGTATATATACATGCCTTCTTAAAATAATAAATTAAACTTACAAGTTATGGACTGCAATGGGCCGCCTTATAGAGCGTTCTCTTCCATGCAACGTTAGTTAGATTTTCGTCTTTATTTTTATTTTGCTACAGTATCTGGTCAGCAAAAAGACGGTGTAACCACGATCACGTACCGGCGCCCTCTAGCTGCGCGGGAGCCGATGAAGGACAAAGAAGTGTTGACGTCAAGGTCTCAGTCGGTCATCGCCGCTTTCGGTCCCCTTAACTCCAGATATGAAGCCAACGCCCATTCTTTTATGGACACCACTAGAAGCGACGTGCAGTTGGACTTTGGAGCTATGGTAAGAAATTTCTAGAAATATTTTCTGATCCCTTTAACTCGACCATTGCCATCCAAATATTAATTATTAATTGTCGCTTTAGATATTAGAGGTAGACTAACTAAGCTTTTATAATTTGAAAATAAATAAATGACTTATTGTATTTTCAATGAGTGACGTTTTCGTGGACAAAAACATATCACCGTAATTTATAGAACGACAACACGTGCATCGGTCTCGCGGAATTGGATGCGAGCGGTCCAGCGCCCTGGCCCGCCAGGGTCATCGCAGGTGTCACTAACTTTACAGCGAGGATCGGCCCTGCGGGAGGAAACAGGGGATACACGCCAATCACTGGTAACGCCTTTTTATTTTATAAAATAAAATATTTTAAAGTGTAGAATTTTTAATATTCATTTATTTTTAGTTTTATTGATACTTGATACGCCCCTTGTCATTGTAATATGTTTGATACATTTCATTTCACGCAGACAATGAGATCACAAATGGATTTCTGCCTTATGGTAAATATGGTGCCTTCTTTTGTTAACACATTATGTTGACATTAGACATTAATCAATAATACCATGATATTTGTTAGTTTGAATCTTAGTCTTCAATCGGTACTTGATGATATTTCCAGGACACCCTTCCTGGGGAATCGCGTGGTACGTCAACGACCAGCTCATCCCGGAAATTTATGTGGAGCGCGGGAAGTCGTACACCTTTTTCGTTGAAGGAGGCGACGACAGGACTAATCCGGCGAAGTAAGCCTCAATAACTGTATTACATCATTATATAATATATCAAAGAAAAGAAAGAAAAACATCGTTGAATCTGTTTAAGGTTCCATCCGTTCTACATCAGCGATTCTTCAGAAGGAGGCTTCGGCCAGAAAAGGGAAGAGGACCAGAGGAAACAGCGAGTGTTTGCGGGAGTGGCTTACGATAACGAGGGCTATCCTTACCCCACGGCAGGTTAGTTGCGCGACTACAAATTATCCAACGACAAATTGTCAGACACAGACATTTTATTGTACTTAGTCAATAGGTTAAAAAACGATATCAATGTTGTTGACAGTGGGTCGATACTGTGAATGGACGCACAAGACCACGGACCAATCGGCCACGTCAGAGACCTTCGAGGAGTACGTGCAAACACTTCAGCTGGAATGCAACGAGGGGGAACCTGCTGTACTGGAATGGACCGTCGCTCTGGAGACCCCCGATTTACTCTATTACCAGGTATGCTAACCCATACCTAGTCGCCGCCTTCTTGGCTCAGAAGTCCTGGGGAATGTTGAGGGTAACTATAATTCGGTTAACGAAGACACAGTAGGTTGTTCACCAGGACACCTGTAAGCATAATTACTGAACGTGCCTCTCTATTTTTCAGTGTTATACGCACAATAACTTAGGCTGGAAGATCCACGTAGTAGATCCCGGCACGCCGATACCTCTCCCGGGCCAAACGGGCGCTGGCTCAAATTTTGCGCCAAAACCGCTGTCAGTTGTCGCGGCAATTCTTACCGCTGTCACTTACGCACAGATGAGATAGAGGAAACAAATACGCAAAGGTAGCTCTGGTTTTATTGCATTCATTACAAAGCAGTAAAATGCGTTATGTTTGAAACAAATTTAAGTATAGTGAATTTTTTCTAACTTGGCATTATTGGTAAACAAACACAATTTACATAAAAAAAATATTTTCTCACACTTTACATTGATTTACGCTAAAAACACTTGACTATTAAGAAACTGAATTATATATTAAACTAATGTCGTTTGTCGCTCATATATAATGGATATATTTTTACCCTGTATTATCTGTGGCAACAACTACACTCTATAAAAGGGCATCACTAGTTCGCCATGGTTTGAAATCGGCGACATTTGTTGTGGTCCTTTGCCAAGTTAGAAAAAATACACTGTATACAGTGAACACCTAATTGTCTTGCATAGGTAAGATACAGACAGTTTTCTTGCGCTACCATGCTCCGTGAGTGATACATGTCTGCTCGACTAAATCTTCACGCGCAAGGTTTATTGTCAAGATAACGTCGACGTAACATGTTTTTCCTAATTGTAAAACATAACTTTTTACAATTGAAACCAGAGCACGTTTCCTATAATCGTCGTACAAATGGCACGTGTTATGAAAGGGTATTCATGTCAATAAACAAAATATCAATTTCATATCAAAACATCTTTACACTTTAGACTTATTTGAATTTGTAGACCTATTTAGACATTGTATTCATAGTAATTTTAAATATTTGTATCGTGAGATTTAATGCGCAATCGCTTTGAATCGTTTCGTATTTGAAAAGAAGACAATAAATACTATATGTACGTATAAAAATAATAACAATTTCTTTAGAAATTTATCGATTGTTGAATAATAATATTATAATGGATTTGACGGATATCGAGTGTATCTCAATAATTACTCTATTAAACGTGATAAATTAATGTTCTCCAATATGAAATAATGACAATATTAGAATAAAGAAATATTAAATCTTAATTATACTTATTAAGAGCGTGTGTGCTTGACAATAAAAAATGTTACTTAATAGATTTATAGAAATGTTTTCGAATTTTTATCTAAGTAAGGATTTATTATGTTAACAATCATCTTATGACTGTTGTAATTTTGACAATAAAATCAACTCTGTAATTTTTAAGACAAATTAATGATTAAGTACTCGCATAGTAACACGCCTAATTATATATCATATAATATTTATATTAAAATATATCTCTTATTAGATAGTTTTACAAAGTTATTTTGTATAGCATGTAAAATCCCACAGGTTTCGATATTCTTAAAGATTAGAAATATGTTTAGTTATTTCATATGCTCGTGTGACAATAATGCCGGTTTCTGTGAAGCATACTTAAGAAAAGTTTTACTTCTGCTAAACTAATCAATAACTATTAATGCGAGTAGTATTACAAATATACTTTGACGTAATGACAATGATAGTCACGACATCGTCATTAGTTTTGACCTCTTCGTCGTAGCAGCACATTCATCTGTGCGATTGATGCTTAATAGGAAATGTACATCACCTTCAAATATTGGACAATCGTATATAGGTAATGCTGTTATTTTATTTCTATCGTTCCTTTACGATGATTTGACGTCACGCAGCAAAGGACGTCTGAGGCTTTCATAAATATACTGTAATTTGCAGTGGTTTTTGCGTCGTTGTATTTCGTGCGTTCATTTTATATATTTACTTATTTTATTTATTTAGTTGTATATTTTAGTATTAAAATATTATTTTAAATTTACATAATTTTATTTTGTAACTGCTTCTCAAAGGACATAATATAGTAACTTATCATTTACAAAATATAATACTTTATTGCGGAATCCATTTATGATATTGATAATGTATATAATATTAATATGACTTTTGTAATACATATTAAAATTTTGTATAAATTCGTTAATTGCAAACTTGCGAGATAAGTAGAATAAAATTGCTGTTTCTTTATGTCCTGAATGAAATAAAATTAATAATACGTATGTAGTTTTATTGATGAAAATTATGGATTACAACTGATGATACGCGAGAAGTTCACTTTTAAGAGTTTAAAACGTGAAATTTAGAATATTTTAATATTTAACTTTAGTGTATTATTATGCTTCACAAATACCAACCTTTCAAACCAAAGCTAACTAGTGATGCCCTTTAATATAGTTAGTAGTTGCCACAGATGATATAGGGTTAAAGAAATATCCCATTATTAACGACCAAATGACCTCAATATTCAAACTCACTTTTATGGCGACGTTTGTAACGCTTTAGCATATTTTGTGCATGAGTGGAACTTTTACCTTCTATTGTCGTTGACTTTGCTTACCTCCCATCCTTATGTAAATGTCAAACTAAAGAAAATTTAATCTGTACATTTGCGTTCATTCGTTTTTTAATTTTAGCATGAAAATGTGGTTTTTACTAAGTAAATACCAAGTAAGAAAAAATGCACTATACATTCGTTTTCATCAACCAAAAATCCTTATAATCTATGGTTAAAACATCTTATGTGTAGTCTGTGGAAGAATGCCAATTATCAAAATATGTAAAAAAAATAAATGACTCATCAAGTCGACAGACATGAGACAAGTTAATCTCAAGTTTTTTATTTAAAATATATAAGCAATTTCCAATCTTAACCGATATTATTTTCATCAAAGTAATGAACAAAAGTAATGTATACCATTAAAACTTGTTGTAAAGAAACTTTACTTTGTGACAAAGGAACACTCGCCTTACTGATGTCCAAATAAATTTTATTTCTCTATTATACTTTATCATTGGAAAAGTTGTGAACAGCGAATTGGATTGTTACTATGGCAGAAAAGGTATGTAATAAAGAGTTCTTACGTTTCAAGAAATGCATAAAAGGCCGTTTGTCATAAAAAACGTACAAGCGTCGTCGCTGTCGTCAAAAGTCAACAGGGCTCACTTTTTTGGCTTCTATGGTGTTCAAATTCTAGTATTCGTAATAAAAATATGGTAAATAACAGGTTTATCTCTTGACTGTATTTATTCAGTGTAAAATATTTATTGATCAATGCTTGTTTTGTCTTGTTAAGTGTTTTTTTTTATAATATTAAATGATGCATTCTTATAAATCAATAAGAAGCATAGTCTACGTAAATAAAGTGTAGACGCCTCAAAAACTTTATATTGCGTTTAGTTAAATATAATTATTTAATATTGCAGAAAATCCAAGAAAACCCCCTACCTGAGGATTCACAACCAGAACCAGGAGACAAACCGAAAGATGCACCCAAACAAGTGCCTAAAACAGTGGTGGCCGTGCCTGTACCACCACATCCCACTTCTCGATTCAGTATTCCTTCTCTGACTAAGACTCCACCTAATGAGTTGTATAGAAAGCTACTTCCTGCCATTTTATTTGTCCTAACATTTGTAACTGTTATGACGATGCTACTCATTTATATGGACACAGTTGGTAAGCAACCATTCAATCTCATTTAAATAGTCTTTATTCACCACTGTCTCTGAATAATTTAGGAAGATAAACAAACCCTATATGCTACAGCCTATGTTGCAATTACATTGGCATCAAATTCAAGTGCCCATGATATTACAAAATGACTATGCTTAAATTATTTTGAACAGACTAGAAGACTAGAAAAGACAGTCAGGAATAAGTTAATAAAAATATAGTTACCCCATTCAACTTTTATATTTTGTCTATATCTCCAAAGTCTTCTTATTGACAATAAACAAAATAAATATATCAAATATATTTTGTATTGCTCTTGCACAGGAAAGGACTAGCTAACTGCTGACAATTTTTTGTTTGTATAAATGTATTTGGCCCCTTTTCCATAGTAATGGTTTTACCAGTTAGTTTACTATAAGGGAATGCTTTTTATTTATACATATTATTAAGCACACTTTACCTTCACAATTCCAGCTCTGGGAGCACAACAGTTCCGTCTGAATATGTCTCGAGATTATGAGCTGGCCCGAATTCCTGCTGAGTCCGCTACTTTGGTTGCTTACGTGCGCCAATTGCATTTAGCCCCTAGACCTCCTAAGAACCCCCCTCCAGAACCCACAATCACCGACAGAGTTGAGGTGCTAGACAGACTTTACGGGGAAATTGTAAGAATTATGATGTTATTTCTGTTAACTTTCCCTTATGATGTTATAAATATTATATTAGGTCCTAACAACATTTCTAAAGCTACCTAATTAATGTGCTACTGAAATGTGTTATACTTTTGCAAATACACATCAATCGAAATTCTAGTTTTGACTACAGTTGTTAAAACCAAAGTTTCGATTGATGTGTGATTCCCTGTGGAATCGAACATGCTCTGTAAACAATTAGAAAACATTAATATATTACCATTTATTGACACGGGGAGCCTCATGGGAACTTACCAAGTAATAATTAATGAGTTATCTAGCGGGATAAAACATTACAGTACTGAGACATCTATTAATGATAGAGGTTGGTGAAATAAAAGTGAAAATGTATTTTGCCACACTATAAAGAATCCAAAAAATTTAATGTTAGGGGTGGATAGCCCCTATCAATTAAGGGTATGGAAGATTTATAAAAATAATTGCAGTACAACGGCACTTTTGTGGAGTTCCTACCGCGCGGAGGCCGCGAGCCCACCACTGCATACTTGGAGATGATGCGCGGATGGAAGGGGGTAGTGGTGAGGGCTGCACCGCGAGACTTCTTGGCATTGAGGGGTGCCGCCAGTGCGCTACATGCCTGTCTCAGTCCCACTACCCACCCGAGAGAGGTACAATTAACTCTTTCACACTCATGGGAAAAATATTTCATAAGGAATTATTATTGGATTTTTTTTATGAACTTAAAAATAAATGTATGTAATTATTGGAAATCTGTACACCCTGCTGTCTTAATTGTATTTGCATATTTTAGTCTTCAATGAAAAGTTACTCATTCTTAAGATATTGATGTTTTAAAAAGATGCCAGTTTACGGGCTCAGTGGTTAGACGAGTTTTACTACAAATTGTGTTCGCCGCAATCGTAACTGCTAATGATATTTTTTCCACGGTGCAGGTGAGCTATCAAGAGCCGGAGAGCAGTGGAGTGACGTTCAGCTCGCGGGTCCTGTGTCTACCGCTGTACACCGTGCTGCTGGCTGCGGACGCGACGCAGGCGCACTATGTGCTGTTGGGAGGGGATGCAGCGCCGGCGGCCCTCGCGCATTTGCCCTTCCACGAATCGGCCGTTCGTCTTCAGGTACTATCTATACAGCGTGTACTGTAGAAGAGAGGACAGCCTAGCATACGAATTGATTTGATCTAGATCATGCGGCGGTGCCTTCAGTAACCACTGCACGTCCAAGTAATTTTTGGTACGAAATGACTAAACATCTTTTGGTGTTCATTGGGATGGAAAATGGAAAAACGTGGCAAAAGGGGAAAATTCTGCCTCTTAACATTTTTGTGTTGCGTCTACGTATTATTATAATTAGAATTAAGTGTACTATTGTAAACGGGCAAACACCGACTTAGGTTGTATTAGAAGGAATATTTTCCTCCTCAGGTGATCGAGTACCGTTCGACTGATCCGTCGGCCCGCAACAAGACAACAGAACTCCTCCTCACCAAGAACTACACGATCGCCGCTGAATTTCGCGATGGGGTCATGTTCGCCCTCAAACGAACGCCGTAGCCGGATGCATATCTATGTCCGTCACCTGAGGTCTTTCAAGGCTCGCGAAAATAGTCCGTCCTATCGTACCGCCTCAATATCGGTAGACCTTAGTTTTGCTCCGATGACGATATTCAGATATCCGTATTGCGAGTCGCCTCTAACATTAGGTTTATTTCACTTGTGCTATTTTAGCCATCTCAATTTTAATTGTATTTTTTTATTTTAGTGCATTAATTTTACACGAAATTGTTGTATGTGAACCATATTCCAATTTTAATCAATTAGTGATTGATTTTTGGATGATTAGTTTAAGTATTTCCCGCGTTAGGGTGCGCAGGATCTGCGCGAATGAATGTTTTAAACGAGCGTCGGACATACTCGCCGTGGGATGCGTAGAAGATTGATTAATGTTTTCAGGTCACTTATAATTAAGGTGATGCAGTATTGAAGTTTGCACGTTTCACTATTTTTATCGCAGTATTTATGTCTCGTCTTATACACACCTTAGAATTGCTAAGGGATTTATTAAGTGTAGTTTAATTATTTTATGGAGGCATTCCAGTTGTTTGATTCGAGTGACGCTTACAAGACTGAACTATGTTTACGATCGATTCTCTCTTCACAAAATACTATTTTTGTATGATTTCCAGTATTATAAGAGTTAATTTTAACTTATTATTATAATGATTTTAAGCAATCTTTTTAAGGTGTAATGGTAATTTCTTCCTCATTTTTTAAGAAAGGTAATTCCATGTCCATTATTAAATTTATGATTGGATGTATTTTAATTTTCTTGGTAAGCTCGAATAGTGTAATTTTACACTTAGTTGTAATCGTACATACGTATTGTTTTATTTTACCTGTGCCGATAGTGTCGGAAGCGTTGGACGTCGACAATAATAAAAAACACTTAAGTAAAATTTTATGATTAATACATAATTAACAGTCGTTCTTTTACATGTTATCGTTTACGATTCCTATATACAACGTTACAGTTAATAGTTACAAAATAAACAATTTCTAAACTTGTGCGAACAACTGATATTACTTAATGCAAACAAAAATCGCAAATAAACTATAATTTATAAAACAACGGTAAATATACAATTTAAAAATTATTGCTTTCAAATCTCGCGAGGAATGGAAGAACGTAAAATGTAACGATACTTTATTTACAAAGGTGGGTCTAAAGATTCGTATATACTCTTGTGTATCGCATCCGTCGACGTTTCGATGGGGAGAGATTAGATAAACAAGGCTTGTTATTCTTTGTCTTGTCACCAAAAAGCACTGCAATGTAAATGGACCTCTCGCCTCAAAACCCAAATACTTTTCTGTACAAACACTGTCTGTATAATTGCTAACTTTGAAAATCCTAACAATTTGCGCTTTGGTCCCGAACCGTGGTTCCATTTACACTACACAAATTCATAGATATAGCACAGACAAAACATTAACGTTACCGGGCGCAGTCAGCAGCGAAGAGATATAAAGGAATTGCATATAAAAATGACAAGCGTCTTGGTTGATGCCGACTGTACAACCTTTAGTGAATAAAACTTACTGAGCTGCCATTGTCGCCACAACAACGTCCTGAGCTGAGCCTCACGGGGCCTTCGGGCTAAGTCGCGTAGTGCACATTTCTTTATGTCGGAGGTAAGTGTTATTAGGCGGCACTTAACCCTAAGAGTACCTCCGTAAATCCCGAAGAGTGCGTACTAATAATGCGTACTAATAATTAAGAGTTAAGTACATCCGATGTATGCCAGTGGGCGTCTACTCCGTCGGTCGGACCGCCTCGCCTTCTGCGGACGTCACATATAAATACATAACACTTAGACTACAACTAGTTCTGAAGCGGGTATAAAAATATTCTATCCAACTTCATAACATTTCTACGTCGCATAGTTTTATTCAATTTCCCTCAAACAAAAATAGTTACGTATTTTATTACGCTGACTGTACATTAGACGATAAGACCGAATGTTGTGATTATAAAAATAGGAATGTTGCGATCACTACTCGATGAAAATCTTTTGAACGAATATTACGATAGTGAACAATTGAATCTAAACGTTTCGGCTCCACGCTTAAAGGCCGAAACGGTCGTTCGACACGCGCACTCGCGGAGCCGGCTACTATTGGAAAATCAACCCTAAATATAATATCATATGATATAGATTGATATGCAACTTACACGTGTAATATCGACTTACGAATACGTTTCCAAGCAATGAATCTGCCTTCGTCAATACACTCAAATAAATGCTGCGAACGGAATGGACAATACTCGGTGGCCTGAGCCACACATCAAGGTGACGGTAATGTTGATTAATATTGCGATTGACATTATAAACTGAATGAAACGGAATCATTATTTACCCCCTTCCTAACTACAAGTTTGTACGTAAATTCCGACATAACTATTCATTGCTCGAAAGTTAGCTTTGGCACGTGTCTGCCAAAAGCAAATATCATTGGAGGAAGTTGTGGTTCTGCGGCCTGAGGGGGTTGTTGATCGGAAAGTTGTTGTTGATCGGGAAGTTGTTGTTCAAGTTGGACGCGGGCGCCGGCCAGGGCGCGGACGCGCTCATGGGCATCACGTTCGGCGCCATCGTGGGCCTATGCGCCGGGCTGTTGGGGCTGGACTTGAGCTGGTTGATGGAGGGCGCCGGGCCGGCTTTGGGTGACCTCGGAGCCAACAGGTTGTCCACGTCGATGTTGATGGCGCCCGTCGTATCCGCCCAAGTGGCGCCCAGCTTGGTCGACGGCTTGGCGTTGTCGTTCGTCGGCTGTCGATTGGTCGTCGGCGCGATCGGTTGCAGCAGGTCGATCGGAGTCGGTTGAAGACCTATTCGGGTAACCACGGAATTAACGACAGGTACATACGGTTCACATTTAATGACTAAACAAGTTTCTCGTCACTCGATCGATGCGGGTCTCAAAAACAAACTCGATCGATCGATTATCGATAAATGTTTATTAGCAAAATCGGTGGGCACGGCGACAGCTCAAATTGCACCTATCGACTAGGCGGGATTTATACAATTCCTTAAAGTTACTTATCGTGAAAACTAATTAAATTAGAATATCCGGTTCCAGCAAGAATCCCCACTCTTTAGAGCCATTCTACTTAAAAACTAGAGTTCTGGATGGGTAAGTGGCCTTTAATCGGTCAGACTCTTCTCGATCAGATGCAGCACTTGTCCGGCGAAAATCGCCGTCTCCGTCTTGGCTCCGTTCGCTTTCATCGTCAACTCGATGTTGTTCAAATAGTCCATGAGCCAAGCGCATATCTCTGACATCATGGAGGCGAACTCGTCCTTGACGATGGAGGGCGGAAGAGCCATCACGATGGCCGCTATTATCGAGATGACGCACGATTGAATTCTGGGCTCCGGAGAGAAGCGCATGTACAGAATCAAAGGGATCACTTCCTTGCAGTACATCGCTACTCTCGGACAATTTTTCGAGGCCAAAATGACGTTCCCGACGACGGACAGGTATTTAAGGAGCAGGACGTCGTCTACGTCCTGTTCGGCGTTGCGATAGCCCAGTGCCAATTGTCGTCGCCCGAAGCCTCCAATGAGCGGGTAAAAAAAGTAATCGGCGACCGCTGCGAACCGATTTCTCGTCGCTTTCGAAAAAGGATGCACTCGTTTCGAGTGAAAGTATCTCGTCTTGTTGATGAGCCGCCTCCTGATGATCTCCTCCGCCAGCAGATCGTCCCCCTTCTGTTTCGTCTCGGCCTTGGCCTTCGCCTCGCACGGCCTGACGTCCGCGATCCTGTTCACCGCCTCCGAGAGCACGTCGAGCATAAACACCTTAGTCGCGATCGAGTATCGGCCGATGTCCGTGTGGATCTCCTTACAGAGATGCGCGGCGCAGTCCTCGGGGTGAGCGTAGACTATCTCCACGGCGGCTGAGAAGCGCAAATTGTCAAAATTTTCCAAGTGAAATTTAGTGTCGAGATGCACGAACAGATCGAGCAACTCGATGACGAGAGACCGGTGCTCGTTTTTTATCTGATCTCGCACCAGCTCCTCGGCGCTCTGCAACGCTATTTCGAAGGTCTCTTGGTCTTTGGCATCCCTGATCATCTCGAGCAGATCTCGCAGGTAATGTGGCTTTCTTTTCGCCGATACGGAGACGTCGTTGCTCATGTCGTACGGTTGTAAATCGTCGTCCGAGTCCAATTCCTCGTCGACGCCGTGCTTCTTCAGCTCGTCCAGTTTCACCGAAATTATGGTCTTTACGATGGTTTTAGTCTGCTCCGGACTGGTAACGGCGCACGTGATCACCGAGTTATTCACTGGCCTTTCGATATCGTCCACTTTGTAGGCGATTAGATCCAGCGTCTTGTACAGGTTGAAGTGTCTCGGTTCGTTCGCGACTTTCACGCAACTCTTGTCCGCGAGGCACCTGGTAGTCACACTTTTAAGGATGCTGTGGATCTCCACCGAAGTGTTCCCCATAGACTCGTAGTCGAAGTTGAGCTCGTTGGCCGCCTGCCTGTCCGTCTGATCGACTTCGGCCAGCATTTTGAAGACGAGCTCTATGGTCGCCATTCCGATGCACCGGAACTCTTGCACGAGAACATCCAAGTGTTTCGACATCCCACGGAACAGAATTGTCTTGAGTTGCATTAGATCCCAATCGTCCCTGCATCGTTTCCAGAGTGCCACGCGGTACTTCGTCGCGAGCAGCAGTAAAGTCGAGGTGTACATATGCCGGTTGATGTCCGCGACGCTCTTGGAGCGGACATCCGCCCACACCTTGGCTAGACCGAGGATTAGGTCGGTCAGCAGCCGCCGGCAGTTGTCGCTCGTCGTTATGTAGTATATAACGTTCTCCTGGAGTGTGGTGTCTCTGTAGTCGCCCAGGTGGAAGTTGTAGGGCATCTTGTAGATTAGGGTCTCTCTCCAGTCTGTGTTCGTGTCTACGTTGTCGCCCAGGACAGCCTCGATCGGTTGCTCGTCCTTTTCGTAATAGATGGGGCATCGCATGAACAGATGCACCGAGAACTTGTAGATCGCCTGTCTATTCAAGTGGTGCGAGAGCGTCTGGATTAGTTTGGTCCTAACGAACTTGCAAGGGTCTCGCTGTGATTCGGGCCAGGGAATGGAGATGTCGACAAAGTGGAGGAACGCCTCCGTATTACTGTAGTATATAAAGAATTTGGATACGAGGTGCGAGATGCACGCGAGATCGTATCGTGCGCCTCGGTAGTAATTACTCTCGACCATGAAGTCTATTGCTCTTACGATCTGGTAGACTACAATGTAAGAGAAGTTCTCGTGGGAAAATTCCTTGGGCGTGCCAATTTCTAGTCGATTTGCAACCCTTTCTGGCAGCGTGATAAAATATTGGACGTAACTCTCCCACTCCGCACGAACCTCGTCATCGTTTTGACCTTCCGAGGTCAGGGAGCGGTCGACGATTGCCGCGAGGATAGCGTCGCTCTTGGCGTACTTCTGAAGGATGTATGATATCGCGTCGAGGACCCTTAAATCTCGCTCCTCCTTCAGAAACCCGCAAAGGATCGACAGGCATTCTCGGCTCAGAATGAAGCCTTCCTCAATAGTAAAAATGTGAACCACTTCCTTCTTCAAGATGGGCCACTGCGGGAGAAGAATCTTGCCGACCGTCGCCAGCAGTGCACCAAACGTATCCAACCGCTCTCCTGATATAAGTCTCTCCTCGCAGTCTAAAAGTTTCTGCGGAGTGATGGGGCCAGGGAGGCTTTCGACGAGTCGGTCGAGGCGCGCCCTGACTCGTATCGCATCGTCCTCCGATTTGATCGTTTGTGAGGTCTGAAGCGTGTCTATGAACGCGGTCATTTCTCTCTTCAGCCGCGCTTTCGGCGCGGAGACGCCTTCGAGGCCTGGAAATAAAAAATTCCTGACTGTGCCCAAAAGTAAATGGATCAGATCACATCGATAAACTTTTTAATTACGCTCGGCAAGAAAGTGACGCCGCGCCGGTCGATCGAGAGACGAGAGTCAAGTTTAAGTTAGCTTCAAGTCAAGGCCTACCCCATAGACCCCAGTGAATTATATTATATATAATGTTTTGCCTAAGAATAGTCACTATGCTAAATTAGTTGATTATTTTTTTTAGCTTTAAAATAAATGATTTTAATGTAATTGGATTAGCATATCTGAATAATTAACATTATCTCGTTCTCGTTCCTACCTTGCACGGGCTGCAAGTGAGGCTGTGGAGAGATGTCGGTGGCTGCGAATTGTCCCGTCAACGAGTCCAAATCGAATCCGCCGCTCATGGGTACAATAGGCGGTGGAGCGAGATCGCTGAGCAAGTCCAAGTTTGATGCCGGGGCTGCAACTGAAAATTGGTTTTTGGCAACTTAGTGATTTCTTACGTGATATCCTTGGAGGAAGAAAATATCACGAGGAAGCCGTCTTATCATTGATGAAAGCTTGCGTTTGTAACTCGTTTTCTTTGTGGCGCTGTGACGTGTCATAATAGCAAATACCTCGTATGGCAATGAATATATTTTGCTTAGCAAACCACGAACAGGGAATAATTGGAGGTACACAGCTCCCGGTAGCAAAGCTTGCTCGCTTCATACGTTTAGTTAGTTTTCTTTAATTTTAGCACTCTGTTCTGCATTTTTGTGTGTTAATATGTAATAAATAAAAAAAATTGAATCCGTTAGAATTGCCTAAATGACTAGGACTGCACTCACCGTGAGCGGCAGGCGGTCGGGAGTCGTTCGTGAAGGCGCTGCTGAAGTCCGCGAAGGAATCGTCGACGGGCGCGGGTTCGTTGCGTGCGCCGAACGCGTTCGCAAAATCACCGAACTCTTCCTTCTGCGACGATTTCAACTCCTCGGCTCTGAAATGTTTTCCACAGTCAAACGGCCATTTTTAAACTGCTTTAGTTATAAATGGATGATAAGTGCTATATTTACCTCGGATCGAAGTCGTCTTCGACGAAGTGGGCGATGTTGCCGGCGGGCGCGTTCGCCGGTTCGGCGTTATTGTTCACCGGACACGTCTTGAACAAATCGTCGAGCAGTTCCTGAGAGTTGTTCGTCGCTCCCGTCGTTGCCGCTTGTGGCGTCACTGTCGTCGCAGCAACTTTGCCGTAGGAAGCCGCCGCACCTATTGTTGATCGCATATATTTATGAAAATTATCCATTTATTAATATCTATAAAAATAAACAAGAAGGGGTGTTCCTTGTATGGACCCATTTATATTGACTACAGCCATTAATGACGGATAAGCGGTATCTTCTCTTAGAAGTTACATAACAACTAATCATTATCAGAACAGAGGATGGTAGAAATTATGATAGAGACGAGTACGATGAGAAGAGTACATGAAAGAACTAACGTAAATATATTATAAACTAGCTGTGCCAGCGACTTCGTCCGCGAGAATCGTTATTTTGTGCATCCAAAATGGGTTTTGCAAACCCCGTCTTTTTTTAGGATCATTTAAAGAAGAATAATTCTTTCATACAATTTTTTAGTTATCTTGAACTTGAAACCCACAGAGATGAAAAATTTCCCCCGTTTTGGTCACTTTTCACGCTGTATCTTCACTTCTATTAGTCACAGCGCGATGTTTTAGCCTATAGCCTTTCTCGATAAATGTTCTAACACACAAAAAGAATTTTTCAATTCGAACCCGTAGTTCCTGAAATTAGCGCGTTCAAGCAAACTCTTCAACTTTATATATTAGTACAGATAATAGGTTGTTCGTTGTTTCCCGATTTTTTAGTTGTTTTGAGAGCTAATATATAATTCAACAATTTAAAACCAATTGAAAGGCCTGGGAGCTCAATGTGTGAGTTCCGTATGTTTCAAGGAACGAAATTACTTTTCAGACAATCCAATAGTAGTTTGGTTACCGAGGTCAATCTTCTTGGCGGGCGTGGCCGGCTTATTCCGCGCGGGGCTCCGCAGGCTGATGCTAAGCGGCTTGTGTCTGTCCCTCTCTCGCACGCGGTCAGACTTCGGCGGGCTCTCATCTATCACCTCGGAGTCCCTGTACACGTTCTCCCTGAAAGAGGCAACTCGCTTTAGTCGCAGCGGTCGAAACTGTCGAGGCTTTTATGCCCACGTCCAATAATAGAAGTATACCTCTGCGGTTTTCTGCCGTATTCGCCGTCGGAATCCTCCCTCTCGTAATCGTCTTCATCGTTCCGCTCTTTTGGCTCTTCTGAAAAATATATAATAATCTTAAATTTCTGAACCCAATCATAATATTTGACAAAAGACTATTTAATTTAGATTAAACGCTATTTTAAACTTTATGCAGCGGTAATGAATTACAAATAGAAAAAGGCTGTTTTGTGGGTTTTCCCAGCAATTATTTTGATTTGTCATTTTAATCTTCCCTAACATCTCCACGAACATTTCAAGAAAGATAAATCAGTTGAGCCCTTGTAGATGCTTAGCGAGACTGACGAATAGCAATTCATTTTTATTTATATTAGATAAGGTAAGTTAATTATATTAGTTAAGGCAGGTATTAACTCTGAACTTCCTTTAATAGAGGATATTCTTTCGAAGAGAAGGAAAGAAACATATCTTGCATCGTTATGTTTATGAAATTTTTTTTTCACTCCAAAATTGAGGTCATTTCATTTATTGAGGTCTAACAATCTCTATATAACAATGTAATGCAAATAACATGCACATGTCATTAAAGGAGGACAGGATATTTGACAAAGGATAGAGATTCTACATTGGAGAGAGACATAAATGAAAAAAGGACCTGTGACATGAGGGCACAATACCTACACAGATGACTTGAGGTAATCAACGAAGTCTGATCCAGAATCAGGCATTTACACGATGTGTGAGGACGGAACAGAGGTATCCTGGTAAACTGAGACGTGGGGCGGAATATATATCAAGGCGGAAATATTCGTCATCATGGTTTGCGCAGAGATATACAGTCAGGCATAAAAGCACTCGGCAAAGAAGGAATCCTGCATTTTCGTCGGAAATTGTTTGGCCGAATATCACTAGAAGAACAATATAATGTCCTACATGGACATTTTATTGTTCTTCTTCAAGGTACAAGGTTAGTAGCTCACCCCAAGTAGTGTTCCTGTCACTATATTCCCCCCAACCACTCGCGCTGCGCCCGCTCACGGAGCCCATTCCACCCATTCCGCCTAGTCCCCCCATCGCCTCCGATGACATGCCTGGAATATATACGATAATAAAGCATAGAGACGTCACTTTAGGTGCGAGTGACAACCTAAAGCTCAAAAGCACTTTGGAAGTATCCACACCTTCAATGAATGATTATTTCCATTACACTTTCACATTTAAAATTTTGTGCCGATAGTAATTGATCTATAAAACACTTTAATATAAAGGCATCATTTTTTTTGGACTTACACAACCATATTGAAGAAGTAAATATTAAAGTCCATAATAAATTAGAAGTGTAATTAATGTTGGCAATTAATTACTTCCTAACAAAAAATAAATAATGTACTTCACGTGAAATACCTTAAAATTAATCAAGTTTATGGAAATATTCCTTGACAAACAAAAAGAAAAAACGTACCAATATACTTGTCCTTATTTTTTTTCGCCTTTTTCCTCTCTTCCCTAAGTTTCTCATCATCTTGAATGAAGTCTATTAATTCTCGTACCTTATGCCTCACATTTATACCCTAAAACATAAATAAACATTGTCTAATAAATCATAATGATTTAAATAAAACACTTTAACGGTTTAAAACGCGATATATTAGTTAAACTTATTTGAAAATGATTTTTAACTTCGGCCCGACGTTTCGGTTGCTTTGCAGCAGCCGTGGTCACGGGGAGACTGTCTCCCCGTGACCACGGCTGCTGCAAACAAAGCGTTTTAAACCGTTAAAGTGTTTTATTTAAATGTGTACTACTCGCGTAAACTATAGACAGTATTTAAATCATAATGATTCAACTAAACTTGGTCTTGTTGAGGGTTGTGTATAGTCTATTTTTTCTAACTTGGCATTTTTCGAAAACAAACAGCCAATTTACATAAAATCGTGATTTTCTCACAAGGTTTACATTGATTTACACTAAAACACGTTACTAAAATTACTAAAGTACTAAAATTAAAGATCCTAAAAATTAATGTAAGTAAATGCACAGGTAAAAATTTCTTTAGCTTGACATTTATTTATGGATGGGATGTAAGCAAAGTCAATGACAATAGAAGGGAAAAGTCCCATATTGATTCGACTTCATACAACACAAAGTAAAATATTACTTTTATTTATGTAAAGAAAAACTTAAATCATACCTGATCTTTTCCTAAATCATCCACATAAGTGTAGTTTTCCAATGACCGTAGATCGTATATGTGTTCTCTGGCTGAAGTGACAACTCGTTCTGATCCATTTCGGACAAGATAGCTTAGCAGGAGCAGGCACTGTCACATACATTGTGATACATGTAATAGGCAAATAATGTTTACTACACAATTTTTTTTTAAAGTCAATAATCTACATGTATCTTTAAATACCATATTTACTCTGTACAAACACATGAACAGTTTATAATTGTAATCAACTGTTCTCTAAAACAAGATACAACGTATTAACTAATGAAAACAATATTTGTTTTCAAATTTATTAAGATTAATATTTATACAAGTTTAAGTATATATTTGCAAGTCACAAAGATGATGGTAAATAATGTATAGTGCAATATGCCCAACCTTATAAGTCCTTCTCCAATGTGACCGATTGTCATGCAGCATCCTCCGCCAGAGCATAGACATCACTTCAGGGAAGTGTTCGTATGTGAAGGTGGCCAAAGCCAGCTCCTGCATCTGTTGGCCTGTAGGACCCCAGGCCTCGTCTGATGTGGCCTCTCTCACTTTGCCTTCTACCTCTGTGTAATTCATTACCACATTTGTTCTGAAAAGTTATTATTTAAACATGTCGGTATTAAATCAAATAACAAAATAGTGTAGAAAAAGAAACTAGCTAATGGAAGCAAGATGATAATAAAATTGATCACATAAGTGAAAGGTTATGTCAAGGTTGCATTGAGAAACAAAATGTTTTGACATTCTCAGCTTACAGAAAAAAAATTATATGTTGGGATATGTTTTTACTTCCACTTCATCTTTATCTTCACCTTAATAGTGAGACAGCTGTGACTTAGGCCTCCTAACGGCATTGGCCATAATTTACAGTCATAATGCATGTTGATATATACATGCTATTAATGTTATGCCAATATATTTCAACCTAGCCATATACATCATTTAAATATTATTTGAAGTGGTTGCATATTTTTTAAAGGGAGTTAATTAGAATATTTGAAGAACTTATATGTCGCACGCTTAGTATGTGTTGTGCTTAGTATGTGTAAAAAAGTGTTTTTTTTTTAAGTGACCGAATTTAAAAAAACACTTTTTTGGCAAATCGTATAAAACTATGATGATGGCGTTATTATAGTAATGTCAGTGCATTTATCTACTCTTACTTAAATTTTGAGTTAGGTCACTCTAATATTAAGTGTGCGATGTGTAGCCCATGTTGCTTTTTGGTTCATGCACAAATCAGATTATAATCTGTTTGATAAGGCTCAATAATCATTCATCTGTGTTACAAAATGATAAGGTTATCAAGTAATCTCTTCAAGGGGAACCTGCTTTTACAAACAGATACATACTAATTACACTAATTTAAACTCCGTTGTGGATGTGCTATATTTATATCAGAACATTTGTTATTGTTACATCTAAATTTTTAAACGACGTTACTTAGGTGTTACAATTCAGGGAAAAGGAAGTGAAACTAATTTCATTAATTGTGATACAGGGATAGGTAAATTCATGTAGGCTTTCACTATTGGGATTTATGAATATTCGCCACAAGGGCACAATTATTTCAATTAAGGATAGTACAAAATCAAGTGGAATCGCAAGCTGAGATTTAATTAACATACAAATTATGAAAAATATTGTTTCGTCTTACACTTTGTCCGCCAGCTCTCGAACTTTCCACATACTAATAAAACGATCCATTTTAATGCACTCTAGATTTCTATCACTTTTGAAAGACAACTACAAAAATAATTCGTAGCAGTTACTGAATTTTTAACTATAAAACCGAGCTGATGATTTGGCTGACATTATTCAAAAAACCAAAATGGCGTTGATCGTCTGAGTGACAGTGTTGTCATCTTAAGTAAATACGCCAAACTGTCAATGTAATCAATGTACACCGCTAAATACTATTAATTTTTATAAATAAAAAATAACGCTAACTGACGCTTTAGTGTTACTAAAGTTGATATTCAAGGTGAGATTAAATTAAACATACTAGTATTTAATCCATAATTCATGTTATATTCACTCGCCACAGACGGTGTTTCAACATGTATTCTTCACAGAATAGGCAGTAGGATATAATACGGCCAACGTCACTTGGCAAGCCTGATCTAAGAGCGAAACGCTGCGCAGAAACGTTCTTTAGGATGTTAACAGTGGTAAGAGCGAGGGGCGCAGGACGAAGATCTAGGCTAGTGATTGACTCAATTGTCAACACAATCGATCGCTTATTGTATGAAATTTTATGGATTTTTAATCGTATGAGATATTGTACTAAATGGATTGATGAACACAGTGAATGGTGTTGTTAATAAACAATACCATGATTACCTTTAAAGGAAAATAAAATCATTAAACCTTTTTTTATTATTGAACTACCTGATTTAGTTAAATATGAGTTATTATTTATATAGGGCTTCTATAGGGCTTTTTATACAATTATATTTCTAAGATCCAATTTTGTCTATTTCAATAGGAATCGATTAAACGACACTCTCTTATAGCCTCTACGTTGCGTTTGTTAATCCCAAGGACCAAGGCCCTAGTTTAGGTCGCGGGCCGCGGCACGAATGTGTAGCGCATCCGTACAATCCCGCACGTAATTGATTGGAAAACGTGACTGTACTCGAGAAGCAAGCGGAGCGTCGTATTTGTCCGAGAAAGACAACACGACTGGGGAACCAATCAACGCTAGCGCACATGACGTTCACTCGCCCGTGGCCGCTTAGCTTATTAGTAATAATAATAATAAATCATAGGGTTCACACATTATTTGTTTTTTTCAGCTTGCTTGGAACATATTAGTTTTAGTTTTTTGTGTACTGAAGAAATAACAAAATAAATTCTTATCACATTAATAAGTCATTTAGTCTGTCATATTTTAAGATTAAACTGGCATCGCACACTTGCAGGAACATTATGTTCAGTCACTTTTACTTCTAATGAGATGAACTCATTAGAAGGTCATGCATCATTTTTTGAGCTGTTCATTTTGGGGCTGGGCATAGTATTGCCATAAATCTATAGCTTTATTTGCCACCACTTCTTCACATTGTTCTGGTATCTGTGGAAAAGAAGGATATTAAACAATGGTTTTAAAATTATGAGTGTTGACTGTCATTTCCCTTATATATTAATGAAGTACCTCAGCTACACATTTGAGCACTTGTTCTGCATTAGTGGCTCTTAAAATATTTCTCCGAAGAGTCATAACCACCATCACGGCAACAAATGAAAGGATCTTTGGAGCACCACTGCACACTTTATCCCATATTCTAAAAAATAAAAATTTGGTTGAAAAGAATATTCTGATAAATGTATATGTTATACAATTGTGCAAAATTATTACTATTTTCTATGGGACATTAATACAATGCGGGGTGATAGGTCTGCACTAACTGCTTACCATTACCAAACCCAAATAAAAATACCAAAGGTAATACACACTTTGTAAGGGAGCTGTCATCTAGAACTCCGGCAAAGCAGCAGTTAAACCATTTGGTGAGTGGTATCAGATCCAGTGCCTTTATTTCCACCAAGTGACTGAAATTAGTTAAAATAATTATTTATTTTAAATGTAGTAATTTATAATTTATTTAATAATTCAGCATTCACAACTTTACAACGAATTTAAAAGCTAATTTTATTTTACATGTATCAAATAGTGAGGGCCTGGTGCCTGTTATAGGTATAATAAGATATTATAATGTTATAGGCAAATATGTTCGCAGATTGTACTTAGGCTTGCTATAGATGATTACTTATATGTAATACAACTTGCATGTCACAGTTTCTCAATGCACTTACTTATATAATTCACCATCTTCCTTTTGCAGCATATTGTGAAAAGCCTCTTTAAGCTTAACTATATCTTTCTGCATGGTCCGTACAATTTCACTAAGTCCCTTACTAAGCCAGTAAACATCCACCTCATTGTCGTAGAGTTGTAGTAATGTGTTTGCTATAGGAATAAAGGTGTCGGCTGACTGGAAAAAGTAATTTTGATGATATTATACTACATTATACACCAAGAGCCCAGTTTATATATATATTCCAGTTTGTGGATATTTATGTCTAGATAGTATATATTTTTTTAATTAAGCAAGACAGACATTCATGGGGGGGGGTTCACTTAATGGGGGGTGAAATACCCCAGTCATATAACATCAGCGCAAGATGCACTGTTGACCTATTTTGGCTTTGGATATTGAAATAATTAAATAAATGTCACTTCAATTATTTAAAGGATTTTAAATGTAATCATTTAAAAACTTACAGAGTAATTAGTCTCTGGAAAAACTGGTGGTTTGCGTTCTTCTAGCTCCAATAACCACATAGCTAAGAGTACTTCACTACGCGGAGCTGTCATCTCTACTCGCTCTAACATCTCTGCAGCATATAGAAGGTCATTGTACTGTTCAGTTCTCTGTTCAGTCACGAACTGATGTGAGTCTGGATATACTGGGATGATGTCTAGAAAGAACGTAAATGTAAAGTCAACAAGCGCATTCACGCATATTGCAAGGCGAATTTTTTGTATTTATGTAGGTAGTTTTCCAAGTTATTTGTAATATATACCTAAATAATATATAAAATTTTAAATACTATGAATTTTACGACATCTCTGTATTATAAAAGAAATAGTTTGAGTTGAAGGTATACTTTAAATGCAGCCAAACACTAATGAAATAAACTCCTCTTTAAAATTAATAATAAATGACTACCTAATAACACCTTCCAAACTAGATTTCTGTAGGCAGCCGGAACTGTAAATCTCAGACAAAACTGCTTTAACTTTACCCTGTCCCAAGGTTTTTCTTTCATTAGAATTTCCAGCGATTTCTTCTCCTCTACGCCGCGACACCCGACCTTCTCATAATACGACGAACGGAAATTACGCTCATCGGTCATTATTGGTCTTTTTCGGCGTAATGAGAGGAATTACAAGGGAAACACTATGAAAACATCACGATTATAATAGTGAGAACAAACTTGTTTCTATTTCTTTTACGAAGAAAAGCCTAAGCAAAACTCAGTTTTCAAATGTCAATACCGTAAAGCTTGCCGGAAAATGACTTTGACATTTTGTCAGATATTTCTTGCGGCCCTTTTCACGTAAGGGGCTACTGATATTAGTAATTTGATGGGAAAAAATTACTTCATTTAATTTATGTCCACTCAGTTTCCCTACTATTCGGACATAAAAAAGATTGTCGTCATTTTATATTACAACAGATACGTATATAGGCGACATAATATATTCACGAACGCGATTGCACAAATGAATTTATAATTATATTAAAATTTTATTCTAGTACAAAAACCAACTTAAATTAAAAAAAAAGGTTTAACTGTAAACCGTACTTATTCCACATTTAAAATTACAGTTTCTATTGATAAAACAAAACATATATATTTGTGTCTTAGCAACTGTCATTGCTTAAGTTTATTTTACATGAGAATAAATAAGAGTGGGATATTTATTTAATTAAAAAATGAATTCCGATTTCAATAGGAATGATGGAGGGTTCATAGAAAGTAAACGTCGTGAGTTAAAAGAGTTTTTTAAGGATGCGAAATTTCCGCAAGAAGTGATCGATAAAGTAATTGAAAATGAATTGAAACCTCTCACAGAAGGTATACCGACAAATGTATCGTACATTGCTGCGTCAGGATCTGGAGACGTAAAGTCCGAATATGATGTAATGTCTGGACAACCGTTTACTAATGTTGCAGATTATAACAAACCTTTGAACGTCGATGAAGTAAAGGATTTGATAAAAGATAATCCTATAATAGCAGAAAAAGCGCGTCAGATTCAGATCAAAACGGATGAAGATGGACGTTCTAAAGGAAGTACTGTACCTTACGACCAAATAACTATAGACACCTTTGATAAAATGACGCTAGATTTAAATTCAGCAGCTGGCGATGTAGAGAAAATTAGAAATATAAAGTATAAAAATATGCAAGCTCTTTTTAAGTCGGCTGAAGAATTTCAGTTTCGGAAATCAATTCATGAGCCCTGTAATGATAACAGCGGCAGTGAAACTCTAAATTCTAGCAGTGACGAAATTGAATTTCAAACTATTGACAAAGTTGTCACAGAGCTGACAAATAAATCTTACGAAACAAGATTTAACGAAACAAGGGATATGTTACAAAAAATGGCAGATAAATACGACGATCCAGAACAAATGGAAAATGAAAATGAATTACGTAAATTAATTATACACGAAGATCCTATTTTGAAAGACTCTTCATCGACACTAATAAAAGGCCAAATAAGACGAAGTACATTTGATGAAGTTAAAGAAACCTTTTTAATTAACGAAGCTATGAATATTTCTTTGGTCGATAACCCTTTAAAACCAGATTTAAGCTGTAAGAAGCTCGACGCAAAGCCAGTCATAGTAAAAGCTGATGACGTAGTGCTTAGTGTTGAAGACGTGTTTCCCAAAACCTTTGAAGCAAAATTAAAAGATACTGAAAAGGCACTTAAGGATATTAACAGTATTTTAAATCCAATTGTTCATAAAGAGGAAGTACAAACGTATAATGGGCAAATTATCCAGGAAAGTAAAAGTATTAAGCAACAGTTACAGGGTACTCAAAGACACCGCAAAGATAAAAACGGAAATCAGTTTGACGGAAAAAATGAAGAAATACTTCAAAACAGATTGGAATCTATACTTGAAATAGGTAACAAAGACAACAACGAATTGGAATTTAAGGAGATGAAAAACCTTGCCCGCAATATTGTCGATGGTGCAGAAAATCTAAGCTTATTAATACGAGAAGATATAACTAATAAATTAAACAGTATGAATGAACTTTTAAATGATGTAAATGTTGCTTTAGAAAACTCTAGAAAATCCAATTTAGTATATCAAAAACTAAGAGAAGAAAGTGAAGAAAGAATAAAAGCAAGAAATGTTAAAGATGACAACCGTAAAAATATTACTAACGACACAAAAGACGAAACAACTGAAAGCGTTGCTGTACCTAATGATAAAGAAATTGACTGCAGTTCTTTATCTCAATCTGATTTAGATGGAATTAATTTGGCTATAAGTAATTTAAATTCTGAAATAAAATGTCACGAAGAAAGGATCAACAAGAGTAAAGCAAGTTGTGAAATGAGAACCACGGAGTGTCACAATTTTATTAAAGAAGTTAATGATGTTTTAAAAATTTCACATCAAGTGTTGCATCCTAACCAAACCATTTTAGAATGTACTAGTAACACACCACAGGATGCTATAAGGGACAGTAAAACTGATATTAGTAACGAGAAAACAGTTCAGCCTCCCAAGGAAATGTTGAACGAAGTGAACACTGATGAAAGCAATACAACAATGTCACAATACAAGCAACATGAATTAGATCGCAATAAACGCATAAGTGATCTGTTAAATGATATAAAGGGCAAAATGAGAGATAATAAAGAGGTCTTAAGATTAGCGAATAATTTATTACGAGGTGGACCAGTTAAAAAAGATGTAGAAGGTGCAAAAAAAGTATACGAACTGCCAATTGAGAGTGACAACGGAGCGCAAGGTGATCACGTTCGTTCAGGGAGTAGAGACGTCGGTATACCTAAGGCCACAGAAGTCGAGGAACCCACAAAACGTAATATGTTATCCTAATAGATTTCGGCAAGTAATCGCTAAATTTTTTTACACTTTGTTTTAGTTTCAGACAAGAAAGATGAAAATGACGAAAAAAAGATAAAGGAAAAAGAAGAAGACCAAAAAAGACACGTGGAATTCAAACTTACAATGGAAAAAGAAATGGAAGAAAAGATGAGAGGTCCTAGAATGACAAAAGAATTTATACGTAATCACTGCAAGCAGCACAAACTCTACTGCACTCCTTATCTTAATGACATACTATATTTACATTTTAAGGTAAAATTTTATAACTTTAATAATTACAGCATCGGTAAACCCTCTTTAACACCCTTTTACTCTGGTCAGGGATTTTCTAAGATCGAAAACCTCGAAGAATATACAGGTCTAAAATGCATATTTTTGGAAAATAATGGAATACAAAGAATCGAGGGCTTGGATACATTGTCAGAATTGAAGTGTCTCTATCTACATTACAATATTGTGCGAAAAATTGAAAACTTGGACGGTTGTCCCAAATTGGACACATTAAATCTAGATCACAATTTTGTGACAAAGATCGAGAACTTGGATGTGGTGCCCGATCTGCACACCTTGAGCATCGGACATAATATGCTCACTACTGCGGGTGAGTGTGGCGAAACTTTATCTGCTACTTTTCTTTTTACGCCATAACATGTATATTTCCGCCCGCAAGCGGAGAACTAAACAAAGAGCAAAACTATTTCAGCGGATCTCGATCATTTGAGGACTTGTAGGAACTTATCTGTTTTGGATTTATCATACAACCGCTTGGAAGATCCTCTTATTATCGACATATTGGCCGATATGAATATCTTAAAAGGTATTAAACAAAAAATATTTCTACTTCAACATAATTATAGTTTATACATTATTTATTTCACGAATAAATTGATCATAATTGTATAGTATTGGTCCTGACGGGAAACCCTGTTGTTCGCAACATCCAAGCTTATCGAAAAACGTTGACTCTTCGACTTAAAGAGCTGCTTAACCTCGACAACCGACCCGTATTTCCGAGAGACCGTGCGTGTGCTGAGGCTTGGCAACGCGGAGGAGTACAAGAAGAAATCGCTGAAAGAAAACGGTGAGAACCTAACTTAACTCATTTTAATAGATTACAGCGGTCGCCGTAAGATTGGATTGCATTGTATTGCAGGTGGATAGCGCGCGATCAAGAAAAAGTGATGGAAAGCGTTAGATATTTAATTAGGATGAGAGATGAAAACAAAGCGAAAAGGGAGGCTCGAGAGCGAGAAGAGAGAGAGAAGCTAGGACTTCCACCAAAGGTTCGAACATTATAATATTATAATGTTCTTCGTATCGTCGCTATATATATTTTATCATATTGTCCTAATCATTGATTGCAACTAATAGTTGTCTTTGTTAATGGTTATTTTAACAGGAGGAGGAACAAGTTGACATAGAAGAAAATCCATCGATTTTAGAAGATAAATTTGGCCCTGCTATAGTAGAAACGAGAGACGGGGTAGCAGTCGATATGTTAACTGCCTCAGAAGCAGAGGATAGCACTAGTGAGGACTCTAGTGAGTCAGATATCGATAATGACGATGATGGTATGTTATTTTTCAAAACTTTATCGTTAAATATGACTTACGTGACTGAATGTCCTCAGTTGTGGGGCAGAGGGCGTCTACGCTGTTCCGCCATTTTAATCCGTCTTTGAGTATGCACTGCCCTTAAATATATACATTTGAACAAAATTTCTATTCTAGGTGAATCAACATCGAAGATAGAATGGTCGGAAATTGAAAAGGGAAAAGCATTAGTACAAGAGTTGAGAGACGAGAGCCAGAATGAAGCCAATTCGTATTGGCCTGGTTTTTGTAAACCACCAACACCGACGACGGCATTGGGAAATATGTGAGTTAACTCTTAATAAGAACAAACATTATACTTATTGGTTTTACATTCAATATCATAACACTCACTTACATCGCAGGCAATTCTCGTCTGATGCTCAGGCTCTTAACGCCTTGCTTTTTAATCAAGGCTCACACACGACCTCGAAAAAATCTAAGCAATGTTTTGACGGTGAGTAACATTTACTGAATGGCAATAGGTGGTGCCAATCATGATGGTACTTTCGTTAACAATAGCGTTTTTCGAACGTCGACGTCGTGCCAGCGTCTGCAAAGCGTCATAGTGGCTTTCCGATACCTGTCGCCTGCAAACAGTGTGTGTTCCGTCCATGTGTGGATTGCGACGATAAAATATTGCTGTTACAAAAAATAAAATAAATTATTGGAAACATCTACTGTGGAGTATATATTATATCAAGACTCTGTTTAAATTAACTTGTAATATGTTTAATGCAGTACTGTGCAGGCGCTGATATGAAATCGACGTTCGAACGCTTGTGGAGGGCTTTCTTATAAAAAATTACAGGCCGCAAGACATTAAATACAAAGATAACTCAAATAGATAATATTAAATCTCCACAACAAGACGAAAGGAAAAAACCATTAATTGAAATAATTGACGAGTATAACAAAAAATCTGAAAACACTACACAATTTGTTGTAAGACAAGAAATGGAGAGAAACATAACGGAAACTGAAAGTGCTATAATAGACCTTGACAAGAAACTGCTCATCGAAAAATGTAGCGTTTCCAAGTCCAAATTCCTAGAACAGAATAAGAACGATAAAGGGATGAAAATTATAGAAATAAAAGAAAATGACAAACAAATACCAGACTGTGAAGACAATTATAGTAACAACCACAATGAATCAAAAACTGAGAACAAAGACGATATTAAGAGCAATGAACAATATAAAAATAAGCGGCTTGATATCTTCGACTCCGAAGGCGTTGAGCGTAAGCAAAACGGTAATTTATTTATTGCTATTTTAGTAATTTTCCTGTTGTGCCAATGATCCCCTCGGGGTTTAATGATTTTGGCGGAAGTTTTTGCAAATAAGTCCTAAGATACATACAATAAAATATTGTTACGCTTTAGTCTTGAAAATGGTCATTTTCGAATTTGATTGCTTGAAGGATTTTTATGTTTATTTCATATCCTTTGCTTTAATTTATCAATTTGAGGCACCAAAATATCACTTATTTTATTATGTATCTGTAATAAATTAACAATGTTTAATGTTTTAAAATAACAAAGGCTGTTGTTTAATAATCTGCATTATAAAAAACGCAGAGATCCGTGCAGACAGAAGTTTTGTATGGACGATAACCTCGATGTTCTAGCTGAAAAGAGTGAAGGTGATGGTGTAGCTCTAATCAATTTCCTCGCTAATGAAAATCTGGTGGACACAAGCGACGAAGCACTGCAGCCGAGCATCGAGGACATGGAGATTTTTGCCGAGTTAGAACGAGAGCAGATCGAGAGGGATGCGAGGATTGCCCGGGGAGAACCAGCTGTCGACCCGATGGTAGAAAACATTTTTCTTCTAATGGAAATACATAAAATTAAATATGTACTGTTAAAGCTTAAAACAGGCGATTGTATGTACCTTGTACCTTGTTGTAGACAGTCTGGCAGTTATAGCTGTGAAATCATATTTAAAGTATATAGTTTATTTGTGTAACAATTTTTAAGTAATAATCGTTTTATTTTTTGTAGAAGCACTACGATAAGAAGATAATGGACGATTTTCACAAGAGCGTTGAGAGAGTCCCGGCGGATGAGGTGGCGGAAAAGAGCTATGTGACTACCTACAAGAAGGACAACGCTTTCGACCGCATCGCGCTTAGCCAGCTCACTATGGGGGAGCGACCAGGTGACAAAGAAACTTACTCGGCTGGCGCAGCGGCCCAAAGTGGGTATTGTGCTCCAGAACCACGACGACTGACCAGCGGTATCTGAGCTGGCCAATGGGTCGGCGATCATTCGGGATTCCTAGATACGCCTTCTTGAATTTTTTGACCTCGAGTTTCAAAGAAATAATCAATTCTAATCGTGTTATCGTTGAAATGGTTTTCCTACAGGTCCAATTCTACTACGATAGGCCAGTCAGATAGATCGGTCTTTCTTTACAACTTATGCCTTTTCAGATCCGAACAAAATAAAACTCACCCATGTGCCTGGCGCAGTTCTGTTTGAGTATGTCGACAAACAAAAGCCAATCGATGTCCATTATGAAATCGGAGAGGAACAAATTGATTCTGCGCGTGAGTTTATCAATCACTTTTGGGCGTTTAAGTCACGTCCGCAGATGTTATTAAAAAAAAAAATAGTTAATAACTAATGTTTAAAAAATTCATAATAGGGGGTTATTTAGGATAAGAATCTTACGAGTAAGAAGCTATTTTTTGATTTGGCCTACCCCTTCTCTCCTGAAATTGATAAGGTTTTGAGCTTAACTCGCGTGCCGTATATTTTGGCTTTGATTCTGTAGCTCTATCAGAAGACACGCAATCAATAAACATAGACAGTGACTCGAATAGTAGTGGTGAATTCGACGAAATGGCGAAACAAGATCCCAAACGCAACCGACCTAAAACAGCTGTAAACCGCGAGCGGGAGAGAGGTGATGAAAATGTGGAAGATAGTCATGGTAGGTTGGCGCAATAATTAAGAAATAGTCAGCACTTAGCATCAACAATCCACTGTTGTAAGTGACGTCGTACATTCGCCAAATACTCGCCCTTGTTACACACGTTGCACAGGCCTGTCTCTAACTATGGGGGCTCGATAGCCCCTCGGGCCCTCCAAACTGTTTTTATACTATATAACCTCAATGTAGGCTAACCGTATCTTACGTCTATCGAACACTAAACAATAAAATGCTAACTCCAGCACGACAGATACGAGAGCCGAGCACATCAGATTACGAGGCGAAGAGGTCAATCATTGACGCCATTAACTCCTATGAAGACAAAAGGTTTCCGTCCCAAGGTGTGGTATAGAAATAGTTATATTAACACTGCCGAATTAAAGGGAAGGACGAATTTTTACCTTTAATACGTTCGATCTTCTGTCAGGCACGAATTACGCGGACATGGAGGAGAATGCGAGAATCGAGGAGTCAGTGGCCGCCGAAATCCTGGACAGAACCCAGCGGTACGAGGAGGCGGAGTACTACAGGCGGTGCGGCGCAGTCTCCTCGCACGCGGGCCGGGTCGACAACAGGACCAACGCCATCATCGAGACCATCTCTGGACAGCTCGACAATCAGTACACTGTGCGTCGATCGCTTTCTTTTTCTGTTTAGATCGATATCAGTAGAATTGTATATATTTAAATAAAACACTTTAACGGTTTAAGACGCGATATATTAGTTAAACTTATTTGAAAATGATTTTTAACTTCGGCCCGACTTATCGCGTTTTAAACCGTTAAAGTGTTTTATTTAAATGTGTACTACTCGCGTAAACTATAGATAGAATTTTATATAGTTTAAAGTATACTACATACAAATGTGACAGTTGTGAGGTCCACTTTAACGAAATCTTTGCTTATGTGAGCTTAAATACTTGAATAATATTACACCTAAATTAGTTAGCAGTGGGGACAAGCCATTTATTCAAATTTCACTGACTTTTCAGCTACCGGAAGTATCTCAAATAATTGACGCTCACATCGATTTAGCGGAACAGAGGTGGCGAGCAGGTGAATTTGTACACTTCGTGCCGAGTCCGCCCGAGTCGATCGTAGAAGACGGCGACCACGACGCGACGCTCACGCCGAGCGATGACACGTCATACGAAGACACCCTCACCGAAGACAATGTCGAGAAGATGATCACGATCGACGAAGCCGACGACTCTGGAATCGGACACGATGACAAATGTAATGATATCGTCGTAAAAGATGACACGAATGGAAAAAACGATGACGCTTGCGAGAACGACGTATTCGAAGATTGCGTCGACGCGGACAAGTGCGAAGGCGGAGAAGGGGATGAAAGCTATACTTTGGAAATGAAATTAGCACTTGGGAAGGAATAGCTTATACCGAATTTCGTTGTTTAGTATTATGTAGTTTAGCATTAGGTGTGTCATTCATTGTTAGATAGAACCAATGAGATTCTGTAGCAAAGTGGATCGTTCAATGTCACTTCGGTTGCTCAGCTGGTTAGACTTTTAACAAATACTACAGTTATGGTAGAAACCTAGTCAGTTCATTTTAACTATGGCAATATTAGGATAGTAAGATTCCTAGTTCTTAACTATTTTATTGATTTGCGCAGAATACTTATTTTTGTTGGGGAGTGCTCTTTTTGTTTGTTTTGATTTCTTCGTCAATAAAACAGGTCGCTTTAAACGAAATATTTTATTCTCTTAGAAATATAAACTCTTAATACACGTTATGTATCTAACAACAAGAATATAAAAATAGTTTTACGAATCTCTTACGCATAAATAAAAACTAAACTTGCTCCGATTTAATTGACGTAAACATAATTTTTGGTATGATCCTACAAATTACTCTATAACATTTTATAAATAGGCGTAAAAATAATAATAGTTAAATTATTAATATTGTGATCTGAATAAGAATAGTTTGTAAAAAGGCGATTCCGTCTCACCGTACAAAATAACTAAAAATCTCTTTCGAGATAAATGCTGGGAGGTTATCGGGCTACGCCACAAGATGAGCCTTCCGTTTCTCTCGATGTCTTAAAATTCTTATCGTCCTTGCTATAAAAGGTACTCAAATCTGAGATCAATAAAAAACCATAACACTATCGTGGTATCGTGCCCGACGAATAATTTAAGAAAATATAAATATATGACAGACAGACCTCCAAGTCAGGCCGGGCCTTTAGCAGACACACAGAATGGCCGATGGAAATAACACTTAGCCTCAACTAAGTAACGGTCATTTACAGACACGAGTTTGTGGCGTGGCTCTTTACAAAAAACAAGGAAGCAAAAGGCTCTGTTTCGTCGTTTCGGCGAATGGTCTATATACAAATGATGTGAACAATCGTGATGAATGTCTTTAGACGAAGGGTCGTCGTGGCAATGCCACAATTGACCCATCACGACCGTCTACTTACCCTGTGAGAATGTGATAAACCTGAGGTAGCACTGAAACTTATAAACCGAGCATACCCATCCGAGAGGCGTCGGCGCCTCCCGGCGTCGACTAAGCGGGGTGGTGTTTGAGGTCAAATATCTCCATGAGAAGGGGTTCGATGGGGTTCACGTCGAGGTACACTCCGGTCACCTCCGCCGCGAAACGTCTCAGCTCCACGGTCTTTTGGATGAGTTTGAGGAAGGTGGACTTGGCTTCGCACCCCGGGTATATGCTCTCCAGGTAGCGTCGGAGGAGATAGTAGTACGAGTTCTGGAATTGTGTTACATTAGTCAATTATCTACCGATTTGCGAGGTAACGTCTAGCTGATTCCTCTCTTGTTTTAACTGTTAAAAATCACAACTGTGTTGAATTTATAAGACTACTGAAGAAAATGATAATATCAATGTATTTGCGTACAAGAGTAGATATCGCAGAGTTATGGTGGGAGTGGCTTGTAATAAATATTCCTAAGGGGGATAGAGTCCTCGTCTTTAATAATACCTGCTCGAGTTTGATGACATCTCGGTGAACGACCTTCGCCCTGTCCGGAGTGAACAGCAATATGGCAGACATGATAAGAATGATTTGTTCGTCCGTCCGCCATTTGGGATGAAAGGAACGGATGAAAGCCTCGTGGGAGCGGTAGATGTTGCCGTTCGCCAGCTTCAGAACATCGGTCCTGATGCTGCCGAAGCACGACTGGCTGTGAGGTAGCTGAAAGGCGATACGTCGCGTTATCGATAGCGTACATTTATTTAAGAAGAATATAGATAACGTTGAGGGGCGAGTATTATCCATTAAACGAGAGCTCGTAATATTTAAATAAAAGACTTAACGGTTTTAACGACGACCCGACGTATAGGACGCTTTGAAGCAGCCGTCGACGCAGTTAAATATATTCTGCGTGTAAGTCGTCAAAACCGTTTTTGTTAATGAATACTACTTGCGTAAACTACAGACAATACTTAAGAGCTCATGATGCTAAGCAAAGAACAAATCGGAAGGGAACCTGTTTATTCGAAGTTTGTAAAACTTACTGTAGTGTACAGTTTAGCGTATACTCCCGAGTTTCGGGTACCAGAGACTGTTGCGTATAACAGTTCGGAAAAGTATACGTGAATGTACTTGCTAACGTTATGCTGTAGAGTTAACAGCTTTGATGTGGTAAAGGTTAAGATTGAGATAAGTTTAAGAGGGAGGCGAAGTTAACCAAACCCAATGAGTGCTGTAGTGCTGTAGTGTGTGATTTATTTCCTATCAATATTGTTTTAATATAATTTACAAGAAAGTGGAAAATAGGACGCTCACTAAGCTAACCTTGTAATATTTGCTCTCAATATAAACATTTGAGTGTGCATAACATTGACATGGATTACAATTTATGCTAGCTTTGCTTCAAATAATATTATAATAAATAAGTATAAAGTAATTTTGTACGGGCGTTTGTCCGTACACTTACCTTCCACTGGTCTCCCTGTCCGTCGTAGGTCATTGCGCTGCGCAGCACCATCATCTCTATACAACCGCCCTTCAGCAACGCCACCTGGAACGATATTAATGTCATCAAACAGCGTTCGTTTCAGCTACAAAACTTTCATTTTCTCGACTGAAAAGTAGCAATCACTCTTAAATATAAGATTCTTTAGTTTAAGATGTGTTGGGTCCTTATAACAATGTATACAATTTCGTGTACCGAATTCGTGACATATTGGAAATAAATAAATCATAATGTAGTAAACCTAACCTGGTCCTCCTCGCACATGTTCTTGAAAGCGTTGATCTTTTTAGCCATTTTGATGAAACGTCTGATGGCAACGGCCGTCAGATTCACGATGGTCACTAGCCGAGGATCGTGCTTGTTCTCCATTGCCTATCAATAATTTATTCCAAAGAATTATTCAAAATCACTGATCAAAGAATGGAATTATACCATTCCATTTCCTTAAAAACTTTAAGCCCTGGTGTAAAGTACCCTCTTACCTTAAAACCAGCAGTGTCTCCAATAAGGGCTGACACATCATCATCGATGGGTGCGTTGAGCGCCTTATTAGCTACAATCAGCTCATTCAGCTTTGCTCTTTCCACCTATAACATTTGAGTTTTTTAATTGTGTTGTACAATTTCAGATGTCATCAAACATTTAATTTTTAGCACATTACACAGTCTCTCCGTGACCATGGCCGCTGCAAAGCATCCGAATATCGGGCCGTAGTTAAAGATAATTCTCAAACAAGTTTAACTAAAATATATCTCGTTTTAAACTGTTAAAGTTTTTTTATTTAAATACACATAGTAAGTACCTCATTCAGCTCTCTAGATGATCCACTGGAGTTGGTCAAGGAGGTGTACGCTTCAAATTCTAGTTTAATTGCTTCACACAATATGGACTCCATTGAATTTGGTTCTATTCTGTAATTCATAAGGAATTAATCGTAACTAAGTAGCTTTTTTATTTTACTATTCTTACTTTAATACTCATTTTACTCTATAATGACCTCCGTAAAGGAGAAATGGGAAAAGTGTTAAGTAGTTAGCAGAACGTGTGGACTGATCATCTTGTCCTCTATCAGTGTCCCCAATAGAAAATAATAATATGACTTATACAATATTCCAATATTATTAATTTTGATTTTATTTAATTATCAAGTTAATTTTATTTCCCTTATGTGAACACGTCATGTTCTATACCTTTCGACGTCCTGAAGTATTTCTCTCGCCTTATTGACGTCAGCATCATTGCTTGTGGACGGCAGTTCTTCACATATCTGATCATTCATTACTTCATTATTTAATGCTTTACCATTTGTTAAAATTGACCTGTAAAATTAAACACAGGGGCTAATATCTACTGAAACAAACTGCCTAGTCTTTATATTTCCTCACTCTTCTTAAGAAATTTCATAACTCAATATTGGATCCACAAATGCTAAATAATTAATTTGTCAAGTTTAATATTCCAACAATCTAATGACTTTATTTTAATACCACCCATTATCATCTACTGCAGACTTAAATAAGGTAAAATTTGTTAAGTCACTTTTATCCAGTGATTAATTTACAAATTTAATTGTAATATAAATGGGATATTTAATGAATCACTAGAATTATTCTATAAAATTTGATAATATCAGATATATAATATTGCAAAATATGCTTAACTTTTTGTCTCTAAATTTATGTTAAAATAATAACATAAGAGATCACAAACCTTATACTATTTTGTTTAAGAGGCTCACCATACGCACTGTTAACCTGATCACTAATATATCCTAGCCGTTGCTCATAAACAGCTCTATGGATCACTGTCTTTTCATCAATGGGACGCACCCTGTACTGAGCATCACAATTCTGAGTGGCCACATTGTAACTATAAAAGGGTGGTGAATTTAAAGAATTATCTATGTCTGTGCTCAATGGAGACTGTACAGTGCTATGGGGACTACAAGTTGTGCTGTTTAGCACATCATATTGCACCGTTGTTTCTGCAAGCGGTGGGGCCTCCTTCCTAACTTTACTATTTGGCACTTCTTCGCTTTCCACATTTTGCCGTTTCTTTGCCCTATTCTCCTCTATTTTTTTTCTCTTATTTGCTTTATCCTCATCGGACATTATAAACTCTTTGACCATGCCTACAGCTAGGCATTTTTCGAGACGACATTTTTGACAAAATCGTCGCGTTACCACTGTGATCTCACAATTGTTTGAAAACGGACACTTAAACTCTTTGTTGGTGAGCGCGTTTCGACGGAAAAACGCCTTGCAGCTCTCGCAAGAGATCGCATTGAAGTTGTACCCTAACGCCCTGTCACCACAAACCAGACACAGTTTCTGCATACCAGGCGGGGCTTCCTTTTTTTGTCCAATTGCATCGTCTTTTTTAGTGTCCTCCTTTACTTTCTCCATTTTTACATTGAGTATTACGAATATATCGGCAATGTCGAGACGAATAAATTTCACATTTTTTTTAATAAGTTGGGCACATCGTGAAACAAAAATTATCGATAATATTTTTTGACTTACGCGAATGTTTCCCGATAAAAAAACGATAGGTATGCAATTATGATAATATTTTGAAACGAGATAAATAAAAATAAATTCTCAAGGCCCTCCAATTTACGAATAATACATGATTGATGACTAATTTTGTCATTGTTGCTGTCATTTGTCAGTTATTGAAGCTAATGTCAATTATCAATTTCGAAGTATATAGGTCTGTAATACATATTATAATATTTTTATATATATACATATTACGTTATAGTAAATAATTAAATATTATAAAGTACATTGTATCATGCCTATACTAGCATTTTCTCGCGATGATGCGGTAAACTTAAACAAAACAATATTTGTTTTAAAGATTCTCTATGGTTTTAGTAATTGCTTCTGGTGGAATAGAAAAAAAAAATAAAAAAATGTACCCCCCAACAGGAAACGACGAAAAATCTTAAGGTAGCTTAAAACGGCCTAACGGAGCATTTCGATTTCCTATGTACATATATAAAAATCTATTTTTTGAGACTAAATTGAGTGAATCACGGTTAAAGAAATGGTGACTATTAGGTTCGCGCGACTACTAGATACTAGCTAAACGCCTTTGAGATGGATTGACCGATTTCGGATGATCTTCCCTGCTCGGCCACTTTTAAAAGGTACCGAAATTAAGCATTCAGTCATTCAGATTAGTTATCACAATTACTTATTGCTTTTCTATGTCTCAAAATTAAAAGAGATCGACGTGAAACATTTTTATATACGTTAAAAAAAATACACGTACACGTTATAAAGGGAATAAACCTCCCCCTGAAAATGAAAATTCTAAATGCCTCAAATTTTGTCTGCAGTTTACGAGAGTTCTACACATTTTAATTATTTTATTGTAATGCCTTAAATTTGTAAAATGCTGAATAAGCGTTGCACGCTTCTACGTGCTCTTTAGATGTTATGTATAAAAACAACATTATTCCATATTGCGCAGTTTGCGCCATTTTGTTGTTGCTTGCAAATATCGTGTCGCAGTTAATTAATTAATTTTTAAGCCATTACAAATAGCTTTTTATACAAATTCGCAAACTTTACGTATATGAGTATGATCAAATATAATTAGTTTATTGGTCTATCAAAATATTTTTATTAATTGCGTTTAATTATAAAGAACAATATATTACGCACATGTTAAATAACTAAGAAACCTTACTGCTTCGGCAATTGAATTATCGATTTTATTCGTAGGCGAGATATTATGTGGGTATCACGATTTCTATTCAACCTATTCTAATAATCTTTATTTTTTATATACTTCTTCTCGGGTTAAATGAAGCAATTAATTTTTAGTGTAAATGCCTATAGTAATTTTGAAACATTTGAATTATAATTTTGTTAGTTTAATCGCGTTAGTTTAAAAAGATGTCATTTTACGGAATTTCAGACTTCACCACTTAACGGATTTTGTACGCTAGCTGCGACATGCCATTTCGTATCTAATAAATAAACATTTCAGTTGAAACGTGCGCTAGTCTAAAAAATGGAGTCGTTTTACATATTCGTGTTCTGTTTGACTGCCGTTCGTTGTGATATTTATAATGTGCAGATAAATACTGACAGACATGTTAACCTAGTGGACGAGCGCTTCTTAAGTTTCGCCATCGACCCCACCCATCTCTTCGCATCTATCGGAAAATATAACAGGTCGACTTCAATTATATCCTTTTTTTAATTATCAATTTTCTTATTGAACTACAGGTGTATTCTAAAAGGTTTTTGTTGTCCGTTGTACCCTGTCGGAACGAACTGACAATCGAAAAAAAAGTAAATTTAACGAAGCCTTTGGGCTCTTTGTTTTTAAATATTTTTTTTATTGCAGCAAGGAGTGCTCCTGTATGGCTTCGGCGTTGGCACCGGCTTACCTTCGAGTGGCCGGTCCGTCCACGTCTCGGCTTACGTTCGCCAACAACAGTATCGTTTTACGAGATTCGTTGAAAAAACAGAGCGCGCAGGGCGGAGGTAGCGAACGGGGCGATAGTTTTCGTAATAGTAATCCCCATACATTTGTAATGAATTATCGTGAAGTTGTTTTACTAACTGTTCTTATTTCTTAAGATATCCGAACCGTGGCGCCTCGACAATGGCAAAGGTTCGCGAAGTGGGCTAACAATACTGAACTGGACATCGTTTTCGCGCTCAACTCCGTCGAGAAGACGGAGTCTGGGATGTGGGACCCGAACACAGCGCTAAGCGTGCTCACAGCGGCCGACACTTTTGGGATCGACGACATCTTCTGGCAGTTGGGATACGGTTCGTACCATTCAATTATTTGCTGAAAAGTAGGTATGTTAAACGATAGGCGGAGAAAATTGCTACTTGTTCGTTCAACTGATCGGTTGTAATTAGGAAATCTTTTCGACATTTTCCCGTCACTTTTACTTTATTTATTTACTTCGACTACGGTGAGGTATTTGACAACCCAAGCAGCATCGCAAAACGCCTTTAGGAATTGAGTTGGGAAACTTGATACCTGCCGTACATAGATGGAAAGAGTGGGTGTGCATCCATAAATCCAATCCGAGCCAAGATACCTCGCATCTCAATTAGATGTTAAGTATAACCCAAATTCAATGAAATCTATCAGTATGAGTGACGTGACGTAGTTGAGTTTTGTAATTGAGTGTTTACGACGGTAAAACATTCAAATAACATACACATACATAGTTCATAGATCTGCAGATCATGGTTGCATTGGTTAATCGCTGTTTTTTTTTCTAGAATGTAAGAATCAATCTATCGAAGAATACTTTAACGACTTGGAAACCCTGCGAGTGATAATCGAGACCTTCCCGCGGCCACGGTGGAAGGTAGTCGGCGGCGACGTCACCGAGTGTCTCCAAGTTGACTCCAAGAGCGATTTTAAGGATTACGTGACGCTCTCCAACGATATGATGGACGCCATAATGTTGAACGGGTAAGCACGATAGCTGGCTTCGAAGGACAAAACAAAACCACAAGCTTAAGCTATAAAAGTTCAGGCTACGGCCAAAGTGAGCCAATAATCTATGGGAAATGTGGAAAGGCTGGGAAAATGATTCATCTTTAAAAAGTTTAAAGGGACTGAAAAATATGGATAAAATAATTAGTTCTCTTGAGGATAATCTTTAAAGATAGACCTATAGCATCGCGGACTTTTTTTAGATCATTTAAACAGGGATCATTCTTTCCTACATATTTTTTAGATATCTTAAACCGTTTTTGCAGCGTACGCCTCGGAAACCGATAATTATGAATAATTTTCCCAATTTTTGACACAGTTCTCGCTGTATCTTCGCTCCTATTAGTCATAGGACGATGTTTTATAGCCTATAACCTTCTTCGATTAATGTTCTAACCAGCACCAAAGTAACTTAACTAAAAAAAATTAAAATAAAAAGTTTTTAAATTCGAACCTGTTCGTACTTAGTTCTTGAGATAAGCGCGTTAAAACAAACAAACAAATTCTTCAGCTTTATATATTAGTAAAGATATTTTCCCTTTGTTTCTTTCCTCCTGTTGGTCTCGGTAAATGTTACAACCGACACAAAAGAACTTTTCAATTCAAACGAATAGTTTCCGAGATTAGCTCGTTGAAATAAACAAACAAAACTCAGCTTTATAATATTTGTTTAGATAAAGGTGATATGAAGTATAAAATGATATGAAGTGACTCAGTTATACATGCCTTAAACGGTCACAAATCTGCGTCCCATGTCCCGCATAAAGAAAATAGAATAATACAATGTTTTGATGGAATACATTTTGTAATAGGAATTCCTCATCTCGAGAGTTAGAGAGGATGGCAGAAAGGGATCGAGCGAAGTTGTTGAGACTGTTGACGCGGAGCGACGTGCCTCTGTGGCTGACCGAGCACTCCAGTGCCGAGACAGAGTTGCAGCGAGCTGCCGAGTGGCTGGCGAGTCTCGGCTTCTCGGCGCGCAACGGGTTCTCCGTGCACTACAGAGACCTACTCCCGGAAGAACTGCACGAGCCTACTCTGGTAAATTATTTTCATTTTATTTGACATGAAGTCCAAAATGCTTTTAAACACTTTTATTAAGACTGTTTTATTTAAATGTGTACTTCCTATTCGCGGCCATTTAGTCCAAAATGCACCTTAGAAAAGAAAGTGGACGTATACGGTTGTCTCGTACTTATTCTCATTGGATTTTACTTAGTACCTCACAATATTTCAAATTGATAAAAAACAGTTACAAAAATAATTATATTAACAAACAAACAAAATCGGTTATGTTGCTATTTTCTGTCTCTCTCTTTCTATGTATACTCGTATGTTGAGGAGAGGCCGGCAAGTATCCAACATATTATGTCGTGTCTACATATTTAAAAGCTTAATTCTTAAGATTTTTTACTTGTATAAAGCCATTTATACCATATCTATATATTAAAGCTTAGTTTTGTAGACATTTTGAATAAAAAAAAAAATTATCAATACTACCGATCTTCTTTCTTAGAGCTTCTACATGGCTTTATTATTTAAAAACCTCGTTGGCCCACGAGTGTTAGACGTCGCCGTGGACATTTCAAAGGCGACCCTCTTCGCACATTGCACTTCTCTTCATCACAAACCGATATCCGGTGCCTTGACGTTTTACGGAGCCAACATGGACGATGAACCGGCCAGATTTTCCCTCAAGATGTCCAAAAGGGAAGAGGGAGGCGACATTATGCAATTTATTCTCGGTCACGATGAAAACGAGTGAGTATTTCAAATTACGGTGTTATTCATTGCTCGTGAAGTATCGTTATTGACACACACGTATTATAATTCTATCAACAGAAATATTGTGGTAAACAGCCACGCCATGTATTACGAAGGAGATATCAGACCCGTGGTTAAACGGGTTCGTCCTTACAAGACATTACTCATCACCCTTCCTCCGAAGTCGTTTGGATTTTGGGTCCTAGCTAACACTCAAATAGAAGCGTGCCGTAATGTAGACGAGGAAAACGGTGAGGAAAGCCTTGACGTTGTGACCTCGACCCGAGAGCCTCCTTTGCTAAAGGTAAAAAGATCTCTTGCTACCGGAGACCCAGATCCTCTTGGTGAAATTTTCAAGGTACCTGACAACTACATCGCATTAGATAAAAATGCAGCTCTAAAGGACCGTGTTGATAGTATTAACAGAGACTTAAAGAAAATGCAGTCGGTTTTCCAGGAAAAAATGAATAATGATGCCTTAAGTAGACTCCGCCGTCACGTGTCAATCTTAAGGGACCAAAGTTTACTTCACAGAAACAAAATAATGCGTCGAATGCCTTACGGGTCTACTCTAATAAACAAATTACTAGGTATCACTGATAGTTTAAAACGACCTGTAGGATCACTAAAGAAAGTGGCACTAAGAAAAAGGCCTTTACAAAACCAGACGGATATAAGGAATCCGAAGCAAAGAAATGAACAGAAAAAGTCGATCAATGCAAACTTTATTTCCAGGCCATTTGTAGTTGTAAAAAAGAAAAATGTCGATAGTAATATTCGTAGCCAACGAGTCGATGGCGGTGAAGCAGCTTTAAGAAAACGGAGAAGTATTTCGGGTAAAGGGCTCTCGAAATTTTCCCAAAATTCTATAGATCTAAGCAGTAAAGAAAGTTTACAATTTTCAAAAGTTTTGCAGAAAATAAAGAAAATCAGCGATATACCACTAGGCATCGACATTAGTAGGACTAACAATGATTACGAAGATCCAGAAAATGATGGTTACGTCAATGCCTTACAAACAAACGTCGAGAAAGATGACGCTCTCATCGACATAGATGAAAATCCCAATGTCGGTTTAATTACATCGACTTTCGAAGATTTGCTATCCATACTGTCCGGACTGCATACAAAATTCAAAAGAGTCTGGGATACGATGACTCTGTTAGAATAAGCTGTTAATAGTTAGTTTGTATTGTACATAACATGTCGAATTAAGGAGAATAAATAAAAGAAGTCGGTGGTACAATGTAGTTTATTATTATTTAACAACATGGTAGATACACCACTTTCACACTCACATAAGTTAATATGAAAATGGCCACCTCTAAACTTTATACATAACTAATAGGAGTAAATCAAAGTAACAATGCATCGCAACAGTTAGATACAAACGATAAAGTAGCGAAAAAGCCTATTCTATTCGAAAGTACGTAAGTGAGAGTAGAGACAGTTGAAATTGAAGGGCCGAAGCGGAGCGGCCTCCGTCGTCGCGCCTCGGACGAATCGAAACTTATCGATAACAACAAGGTTTTTTACAGAAGCTCAATCCGATTTATTTACCTAAAAACATTTTCAACAATAACCTTTTTTCGTTTCCTCCATTACTCTAAGTCAACGTAATGCTTGATAAACTACTAACTTCTCTTTAAATAACAATACAACGCGATCGCGAACCAGGTTCGCGCTCGTTCAATGGATTACGTTATTAGTACGCAACGTTTAAATATTTAGTTTAATTTCGGTAAACTTGCAAATTTAACACTAGATGTCACTAATATTAAAAGCTAACGCACCGAGTGACTCGACTCGGCCGAGCGACTATCCTATGGACGAAGACGCGACGAGGGAGCCGAGTCGGCTCTGCCCCGCCGCGTCCCGTGTGCATTCGAGTGATCAAACGAGACTTGCTGTCGAACGATTCGCCTCTATCGGAAAAGTCTACAAAAATATCGATATATTCAACAATGAATGCTGCGTGCCTCGAAGCTCTTGTGTCAGTGCAGTACGAAGTGTCGTCGTCTCCAAACCGCCTACTCTCTAACTTAACGTGTACCTACTCGCCGTCGGCGCTGTCGATCCTTACTCTATGCGTAATACTTTATTGCTGTCTCATTTCAAGTGAGTCGCAGAAAACGTTTGTCGGGAAGTGGGAAGTGCAATAATATAATAATTTAGGTCACCGAATTGAAGGTCTTCAGTCGATTTCAGGTGCGAGTCTACGAAAATTTGCGATAGGAACGTTATATACAAAAGTCTCGAAACGATAGTCGTAAACGTTGAGCCCGATTTAGTCGAACCCAGTGCGGGCGTTACATAGAGGATGGTTACAAAAAGGCGTCGGACTAGATTCCGCGAGATGACCTCGCAGCCAAAAAGTCATACTTTTTAAAGAATCTAAACTGACAGTGATAATAGAAAATATTGTACCCTGAGTAAACGAGTCATAAGAATTTCGTTAGGAAAAGTTGAAATTGGTCAAATCACTTAAGATACAAATTATTCTACGGGCGTAGTAAATAAGTTTAGTTTCACACTGAATTTATCAAACAATGTACAATTATCTCTAAGCTACGCGTCTACCTTGTATAAACCTCGTCTATATAAAATATCTTCAATCGAACGAAATCCGAATACAACGGCTCGAAAGGGTTGCGGGTGCGAGTTAGTCGAATCGGCTAATTATATACAAAAAGCTAAATCCGATCGAATAGCTACGAAATAAATCGTGCGACAACCATTTGATATCACCCAAATTCCGTCGCGTTAGCGCGCGAAGCGATCGTAACGCGCGGCGCGACACTACACAGGATACACCGAACATCTAAAGCGCACATACATACATACATACAGTGGCATCGAAGCGTCTACTCGACGAATCGTGGACAGAAAGGCGATCGAAGAGAAAACGACACGTCGACACTGAGAGCTCGGCGTCGTTTTGAAATTAGTGACAGTTAGCGGAACTTTAATTATGATACATTACATCTAGGTCGCTACGTATCAAAATAATTCTCTAAACGACTATACCTACATAGTGAGAGCCAACAACGAAGATTACAGGTCTACAGGCAGAGAGATAGAGGGAAAGGAGAAAGAATAGCGACAGGTTTCAAAGAGGAGTACAAATTTCGCGGGCTAAGCCTTTAAAACGTCCGAGCTCTATATGAACAGAGTCGCGAGTCGGCGGCCGATTGCTCGCGATTCGTCGACTACGCCGTGAAGTGAACGGGTCGAAAGCTCACTCAGACGTTTTAGGCTCGCGCCCCGCATCCAAAAGTTTATTCAAAATTGGTCTTGCCAAAACGATTTCAAAATTCAACGGTGCGGTGGAACCTTACCACTATTATTGTTTATTCCGAATATCTACGAACAACCGTTTAGCTAATCTGCCATGCGCATACATAGAACTATTACAGTATATGATTAACCTAGCCTAACACACGTACACTGTGAAGATTTAACCTTTACCTTAGTCTACATAGATTGTGAAGTTTTAAATAGCTTATAGAGATCCGATGGTCGCGAAGACTTGTTGAAACGAACACTAGAAGCGCTCAGCGAAGTGGATCGAAGTGAGCTATGAAAATATATCGATGTGCAGTAGTACGCGAGAAATAGGAGTGTTATCCGAAAATATAGAATTTATACAGAATCTGAAATTATCGATTCATATTTACATTTGGAGTGTATATGGAATAGAATCAGCTTTGCGGTAATTGACAAGGAAACATAACGGAGCAATGAGCCGAAGGAGATGACGCATCGAGAACGATGAGCGGCGAAAGAGCAGCGATGAGCGGCGGTGAGTAGCGGTGAGCAGCGGTGAGCGGGCGAGAGCGGCGCGCCGCATCGGAAGGGAGGCACCGAAGAGCTAAGTGAGAGGACCGAAGGGCCGCTTCGGGCGCACGGCGTACTTTATTTTATTCTTATATCACAGCTTTTGACGATAACAAATCTTTTGCATTTGCAGCTTCACGACGTTAACTTAACTCTAAGCGTAAACATCGAAAAACGTCAGATTCGCGTCGACTACTCTAAACTGTTTAACGGAACGACGACGCGTCGTATCTACAACGTTACACTCTAAACGAACATCGAGCTTACAATTACGATTAGACATGCGAAAGCGAAGGACGACGCCCTTACTATGATAACTTCGATGTGGACTTTAAGGCTAGGTCGACGAGGTGGCTTCCTGACGGAGGCGATCGGCGTTAGCGAGCATGCAAAAGATTCAGTGGCAAAAGTCGAAGAGCCGAGAGCCGGAAGAGCGGGAATTTGGATGAGACAAAGTGCAGCGTCCGATACATTGTTATACACTTACTCGTAAATAACAACATGTCACAAGCGTCGACGTACAAAACGGGCTATCCTAACGTCCGTCCGCTGCGGCCACTCTTCGACCTGACGCATCGACGGCGAGGCTCTATTATGAATGTATAAAAATATTATTGCTCATTATCAAGCACCAACGCGCCACTGGCCGACTGCGTCGAAGGTATTTTTGGGGGGCGTTCGAGCGGAATGGGTCGGGGGTAAAAGTGTGCGAGGGTGAATGGGTGGCGCAGCTCACTGCATCACGCACTTGCTCTCGATTTGAGACTTCAGTTCGTTCACTTGCGTTTCGATGGTGTTCTTCAGTTCTGCAAATTAAATATCGCGAATTAACATCCTGGCTTTGTATTATTCATTATTTATTTTTAAAGTGTCGAGGGACGGCCGATACTCACTCGTGAACTCGTCTTGGTCTTCGAGCTCCGCTTCGGCGGCCAATTCCTCGGGCGTCTTCTTCTTCCTCATTAGTGGATTGTCGGGTTCTTGCTGCTGTTGTTCCACCATTTCTTCTTTCTTAGGAATTTTGTACTGAAACAGAAATTATCGGTAGATAAGGCCCAAGGTAACGGAGCGCCAACCCAATTAGAGCAGCGCGGTGGGCCTAAGCTACTTCGAAGACTTCGGTCCTATGAGGGAAGGGGCCCGAGGGTGGCACTTTAAATAGTTACATGTAAATGAACCACTCATAAAGCGTAGAGTATCGACATAGAAGAGCCATAGCTTCTGATCCAAAACCGCCCGAAACATAAATCGACGATCAACATTCTCATATGAGAGGCTATTTGGTATAATTTCGAACCGCTCAGGCGATGCGCCGCCGGGGAGTCGAAGCTACATCACAAAGGACGTCGATGCCGAACGCAGCGGAACACTCTGTGCCGATACTTTTGATCGCTCGCAATATCCGTTACCACAATTTGTAGTAATTTCCCAGAGGGGCGGAGTTGCCGCACTCGAATATACTTCAATCCCTACTTCGTTATAATGATTTAAAAACTTTTGCTGAATTTGAATTTTATATTGCTCGGTCTTTTTTCGCATACAAAGAAGTGTGAAAAGAAAAATAGAGAAGAGAGCATTATTGAATATCTAATGGCCTATCGCGAAGGTCATTCATATTCTACAGTCATACGAAATCCTTTCATTACCGAGCTAGAGCCGCCCCGATGGCTAGTTTCGATCGGCTACTAAATGGAATCGCGGTTGGGAACGAGAACTAATCGGCTTAATTACGGCGACGGAGTATTACTTTTCCGAGCGAATCCTCTTTGTTTTTAATCTCCAATTGATTTGCATGAAAGGCCCTCGCCTTACTTTAATTTAATATTTTTTTGCTCCACTCCCGCGGGATCTCATTAGTGGTCGTGCTGTCGCGTCGTCGTCGCCGGGAAGACGTTATGCATTCTCATTATTGGTGTAATTTTTAGTATTGTGATATCTAAAAAAGTGAGATAGTGTTGTAAAATTATAACTCGTGCATGTAAAGTTTAGTCTTGATATCTGATGAAATTTTGCCACAAAGAAGTCAACCTGACTCGATTAGGGAGTCGCACGAAGACGGACTCCCTACTAGAGTCAATTTAACATCCAGGGGCTGGATTGCTGCTTCCGTCTTCTCTCTTCTCGCCGGTCTCTTCACACTAACTAAAAGTTAAAAGGCACATCATTTTTTGAAAACAAGCCATTCATCAACAATAACCAACGATAGCGTTCGTGATTTTACAAAAAGAGACGAAAATAATTACGACGATAAATATTAGTAAGGCAACGAACTACATTTTCTAGAATCTTTTAGAAGCTTCGCTAAACCAGAGTAACTCAATCTGAATTTCCTGATTGACTGTTGAATTCCGATTTGTCCTTAAATAGAGACGGGTTCTTTTGTAGCCTGTGTATTACTGTTATCCGGAAAAGTATCTGTTAAACATCGAGGAAAGTCCTGTATTGGAAATCGTATAAAAAACTCTTCTCCGCGTAAAATGCAAAGATCCCAGTAAAACCGCCAAGGCAGGGGTCGCCGACAATATAGCCCAGATGAGTTGGTAACGCGGTTAGTTCGCAATCTTGTGGAAATTGCTCCCTGACACCATCTAATAGCTTATCGATGGACATCGTTGTACGCAAAAACGAGTTTTTGCTTAGATCCAACTAAATTACTGCTTCCGGTACACGCGATGATTGAACATTTTTCTCTTTTCTCGTCATCACATTATGGCACTACGCGCTGGTAGGGACAATAAGGATGCAGTAGTGCACAAACGTTCTTAAATTTCCAAGGCAACAGTGGAACTGTCTAAACGGTGTTGAATTGTTTCAATATGCACTTGTAGAAATTAGGTATATTACGATTTCCATATTTGATTTTTGTACAAGGACGTTCATTGGATTCCACCGTTCATTTTCTATTGTATATTTCCTAAGTGGGTGATAGTCAAAGCACTAACATACTATTTTAGACATGTGAAATACATAAAAGGCACATATACATACAGTATGTGCGTTGCAGTCTCTCTAGTTCGTTATTCCTAATTATTTTTCTCGTTATTCCAAATACATTTGTTTGCTTAAATAAGAAAGTGATTCGTCGATGTATCGTAACGTGAATAGCGTTAGCTTCATTTGAAGTAATGTTCACGTGCATCTACCTACTCGTAAATGGAGCGAAATGTCTCGCGATACCGACAGCGTTTGACGTCGTAAAATAAGCGACGACGCGTCCGGGCACACGCAAGTTCATGGCGGAAAATTGCTCTGGGCGGAGGGAGGATGACGTGTCATCACATAAATTATACGGTTAAAAAAATTGTGCTATTCATTTTATATTCTCCGGCTGTTTTGTATTTAACTTCGCGTCACCACAAAACTTTTCAGCATTGTAAATAATACGCTGTAGCCGTTTGTAACTTACCGTTAACAATCCGAAGATAAATTCGGTATATATCCTCATGAACGAAAACAATCCGCCGATCGAACGCGACTCGAAGTAACGTAATGGAAACATTCTTGCACAGCAACTATGCGGGGTGATTTTTCTGCGAGCCGTACGCTCGCGGAATGGGTTTATCGATTTTCACTTTATTTGCACACGCTACGAGCGACTCGTAATAAATATGAACTGTATCCGTAACATATGTATCATAGTGCAACGTCGTTTGCCTCTCTGACTAGTCTCATTATTACGATTGTACTTTTAGAAACTGTAGGGAGACCGCACGAGTCATCGCGTGTCGGCCTTTTATGAAGCCTCTCATTAGCTCGCATTCGCTTCATAATAGTAGGTCTACGGTAGATAGGACACAGCTCGTCTTATCTAGCTGGTTAAATGTAATGATTTGTAGTTATTAACAGTCAAGATGACAAAAATGTTTGAACAATACGAGAATACTATAGCGTAGTATGTACGCGAGGTTCGGGCCGGTTGGTAATTTGTATTCGCATTTGAAAGAGTGTTGCGATATCAATATGAAACAATAAACGACATAAATACGAGTAAATTTCGTAGACATCGCTACGAAAATGGTTATTTATTTCGTTCGTAGTCTAGTCGTTAGGTACATTTTCTGGGCAAATTGAATCTTTTCAGTATCAAAAGGAGGTCCGCACACTGCGCGGAGTGGCTCAGCGCTAATAGTGTTTGCTTGTGAAGCTGCTCCGTCAACGTGCAAGGCAAACACTTCACGCTCTCCTAAAACTCATATTAAGTGCAAGACATTAGTATAGGACTTTGTGTTTATTTTATATTGTAATATTTAATGTGTAAAGTTATGTATCAAAAGCAATATGGAAGTGTGTGATAGTATGAAAGTGAGAAATATCGCATCGAACCTCACACTACGGGAAAGTTGATCAAAGTTTTAATTGTGTGTGGCCCGAGTGAGGGCGACTCTAATTATTGCACTTAAAATGAGGTAACATATCACTTTCTACAATCGAGTAAGTCGAGACCTTTTTTATAGAACATGTCACTTAAAAGTTCACTTTAAAAAAGTGACGCAATTCAAATATTTTTCCCCCGTTGGTTATGTGAAATAACTCGGTTTAATCCAAATGTTCTTGTTATATTTTATCGTTAGTTGGTAATGTGTTTTGGAGCCAAAGGATTGCAATTTAATAGACCTTTTACGAGTGGTCACTCAACACAGAGGACATTTTTTAAATCAAATAGGAATATAGGCTCCGAAAGGTTAGTTAGCGAGACGTAACGAGTAACTCGAGAGAGCCAAGTCGATCAGCAAAGCAGTCGACAAATAACGAGATCTCACCGATTTTGCACGACTTCAATCTATGAATAGATTGACGTCACTCATATTATACGAAGTGGTTCAACGGGGGTTTAACGAGACTCTCAGATACGCTAAGAAGATGGAATATATCCTGCAACCCAGAAGCGAAAGTTTACTGAGAACATATACACAGTTTTTGATTCGTTGCAATAATTTATGGAAGCCCTTTATCACTATTATTAAAATATCGCTCGCACTAAGACTACACTTAGCCCAAAGTATGATCCTTTGACGAGTTCACAAATTTCATTAGAGCCGTTTTGGTCCATAATGGCGGCTAATACAATTCTTCATAGCCAGAAGCACACATTTAATTTTTCGTTGGCTTTTACCCCTTTTTTCCTTTTAAAAGAACAGAGTGTTTACTAGAGTTTCTCGTTAAATACGTCTCGTCCCACATTCAGAAGCCTTACGACTTTTATATTAGGACCACTTTCTTTGTAACTAGTCACTTAATTCACCCTTTGACTTTCCGCGGCGGCCATTTTGTAGAAAATTGCCTCTGAAATGGCGTCCGTCAATTGCCAGCATAGAAATTACGTCCGAGTGGCTCGGGACGAATTCCTTTGACGGAATTCCGATTGTTTTTAGGTTTATGGCTTACGTGCGCGTTCGAAGCGGTTCGTTCTTTATGGACGCATAACTTTTCGGATATCGCGTATTCTATCTCTATTACCATTTTTGACCTTACTACTATTGAAACCGGCATTGTAATCTTTTAAAGAGCTTCTTTCACTGCGCACAAATTAAACCAAGACAACCCGAAGTGAATAAAGTTAGCTAGGTAGGTCATAATAAAGTTTTGAAGGAAAATTCAAAAAGTTTATTTTTTTGAGAACCTATAAAGTAAAATATATGCGAGTGAATGCTTCATTACATCAAAAAGTGGAATAAATTTCAAAGAATTTTCTTAGGGCTCCAAACGTAAGACGTTCTCGTGTCAATATGTTTTCGTATTTAAAATGGGTCTCATTTGAGTTCGAGATCTGCATTACTAAACTTTATCGGAGCTTTTTGTCGACTTTGCACATTAAAAACGTGTCCTAAAACTCGAGCCATATACTGACTTTCCCAGTTTGAAATAGGCATAGATTACAAAAATATTTTAATAAATCCGCTTGAATAGAAAAGAATATTTTAGCTTTTAAATCTTAACAAAATAGACACAATCTGTTACTAAAATATAGAGACTTTTGTCAAGTTTTTGGACTTGGCTTCTGAAATTCGGAAAAACTTCATTGTATTCGCTGTCTGTCAAATATTACTAATTTAAATATAGAAGTGTGAAAAGTACATGAATATTTCTGACATAAATGTTTCCCACTTTCGCGGGCACAACCCGGCTTCGCACAAAGCGGAATCGTTCGGGCGACAACAAAGCCAATGACAGCGACAATTAGTGCAGGAAGCGGGTCGAGCACCCTCGGCTCTGACTGCTCTGCGCCCGATCATCGCTTGACCCGTCCTGCTCTGCATAAAGCGGCCTCTTAACCAGGGCACAAACATTTTTACAAATAGTATTTATAAAACACGTTAAGAATGTAAAGTGCACCCATCGAATCCGCCTCACCTTATCCCTAATCTCTTGGCGCATCTTCTCCCGCTCCTCCTCCATCTTGCGATGCTTCTCCTTGCGTCGCTCCTCGGCCTCGCGGATGGCCTCTTGCCGTTCGCGTTCTGCTTCCTCTTCCTTCTCCTTGTCATCGCTGTCGTCGCCGTCGCCGCCCACTGCGCCTGGAACAATTCGAGGCGACATTTCAACATATGACAGTGGCATTCGTTCTCCGCCCTCAAATCATTAATGAAATAAACTGTTACAGCGGGTCGATTTATCTCTTATCGGTAAATATTAAAAGAGTTCACAAACAGAACACTTGTCCACAATAAAAAAAATGTATAATTAATGTAAATAACTAGAACGTTCCCAGTGCGTCAATGTTACATGATATCAATTTTGTTTAATATGTGCCACTGTTTTACTGTTTCATTGCGATTTGTTCTATTTCGCAATGAATATGCAACGTAGTTGTGCATTCTGAAAAAGTCATCGAAATGTTGATAAAAACGGGAAACAGAGCGGAATAACGAAGAGAAATAAAATGCTCGATGGAAACGTGACGAATGCTCAGATTGACGCGAAATGGCCGCGCGTCTCTCGGGAGCCTGCGACACAGATACGCGGCCGGCCTATCGCGAAATTTTATATGTATATAACACCTAAGATAGTTTAATAATACTATTTACAGAATGTTGAACGTATCGCATAAATCGCACCTTGGAACATACCAGTGGAGGTACGCAATAGAGCACGGTTTAAAAGTAAAGTGGAATACATAGAAGTAGTAACCGCCGGCTATAGTTTGGCGTGCGAAGGGGTTAGGGGTGGGTATACAATAGGTCATTGACCCCGATGGGCGGCTGTTGTAGGCGAAGTGTAATTCACTGGACGAGCGCTTACACGTAAATTGCTTTCAACGACACCGGGCCGAATGCCCAATAACTGCGGAGTGCCATTAGCACACTTTTGACAACTCGAATATTATAGGGATGTATATTTGTAGTATGTTTTATGGTTAATATTCATATTCTGTCCCCTACGTCTGATGACAATTTCAAGCCAAGTCAAGACAGGAAATAAAATTCTTCATCCTCGGGATCAACATCTCTATAGATCGACTTATTTTAACATACTAGCTAGGTTACGTCGTCATTTCCTTTGTTGTAAATTTAGGAAAAATGCAAAATAAAACATTTTGCCCTTTTCAACTTGTATTGAATTTCACTTCAATTAAAACCGCTTGAATATTCATCGAATAATTTGAATAGTAATCGTTTTTTCAAATACTCGTCTAATGAAATGTACATCCCTGAACAACGGAGAGAACTTTAATTATGACTTGTGTATTTATTTGCAATTCTTCTCTGTCTTTGTCAGTTATGTGGTAACTGCCGCAAACTGATTTTAGGAATATGCGATTTTACTTGTAACATAATTTAATTGACTTATTATTCTACACTGTGAGTCGAGTCAAATTATGTTACGCGTCTAAAGAAAACGTAGACAGTCTCTCTAGCGATATATAATTTACAGCAAGATATCGCTTTGAGCGAATAAAATCAAATAAACGAAGTGAAAAGTCGGTTAGCTCGGAACAGAGACGAACGCAATTCAATTAAAAGTCAAAAGCCGCTGCGATATCTCTGTAAATAGCTCGCTCTGTGCTGAAATATTGTTTCCGTTCGTGAGAGCTCTAACTTCTCATAGAGCGTGGACAACAGGCAATACATTTGGCACAAGCGGCTCGTTAAGACGTCCGACGTTTATTCGAACATAATTTTGAAATTATTCCACTTTGCTAAGAATGGAATTTCTACCGCAAAACAAGACGGGAACACATCTGAACTGCTAAGGAAGTATGCATTCGGAGTCGGATGGAATTCTGATCGTTCCTCGATAATTATTCGTCCCCTCTCGAGTGTCGAGTGGCGTATGCCAGAAATTCAATTTGGGAGCATTAGGAAAAAGGCGGCCGATTCGATTATTAAGCGGCAGAGGATCGCTGGGTATTCATTACTTCGCCGGGGAGGTGCGGGAGGGAATTCTCATCGTCATATCGACAATATATGTGAAACTGGAGTTGTGATATCTAGTTTGACTCTCTAGTGCCAATTACTCGCCGTAAATTGTCTTGTAATCTCCAAATCCTAATAATGTATATAATCGAATTGGATACAGTATCGAAACTTCGTTTTTTCAACTGCTAGCATCGTTTAAATAATAGAAATAAAACAACATAAGCGCCTTTAAGCGAAATTAAGTTATTTTTAGAGTTTCTTAACATTGTTGTGTTTCGTAAGTATAAAGATTTTACCTTATTTCGTGAAACAAACTATAAACTGTCACCGTGACACTGTTTTCTTGTTATCTATATCTATAGTATAAGGATAGCCGTAGTCATAGCGATAACGTAAATATCGGATAATTACGTTGTTTACAGAATATCGTGTTTATCGATCGTAATCGTAAAGCGTGTTGACGAGGGCTGTCGGCCTGGCCCCGCTCGCCACTCGTAAAATTAATTCATCACTCCCCCAATCTACGTGACACTAGGACAATATTCATATACACTACGAAAATATTCATATAGTCATACGAACAATGGACTTTCCGAACTGACCCTCATATTACATAGTCACTACGTGCCAGGATTCCTTGACAACCGAAAAGTTTTTAAAAATATTTTATAGAGTAACAAGTGTCATAGGACGTATTAATATTTCTATAATACACCCTATTTTATTGCAAGAAGGATTATGTGTACTTTTTTGATTCAAATGTAAGGCATGACAATAAAACATTTTTGAATGTTTGGCATTTATAATCGATCGCTTTTACAAATTAATTTTAATGTTAGTTTTAAATAATTAAAAAATGTTTTAAAACTTGTCATTACGATTAGTTTCGAGTCACGTTTTCCTGCAACCCCGGTCTACGTTGGCGACGTTGGCGACGTTCGAGGGCTGCCAACTATACTAAAGTAATCTTAATGGCAAATGAAAATTTTAAGAAGCCGTAAAAGGCACAAAGTATTAAAGGCTTTTAATTCGAATGTCATCGTTATCGTAACTCGAAGTAATTACTTGTTTACTCACATAAACGAGGATCGACGAAAGTCATAAATTATGAATGCAAGAAGGTGCTTTTTTGTTTATGCTCGTACTTTGAGATGCATAGTCAGGTAGTAGTCGTTGTTTATTACGTTAAACCATTGAAAATGACTGTGTCAACCCTGTGCGTCGTTCGGATAGGCTTAGCGAGTATCGATCGTTCCAATAATAGAGTTGGCAGCTCTTCGCTGAGCCTATGTTTACCTTTTACATTATTATTTTTCACATTGAAGCTTGCATACCGCGTTTATTTCGTTGAATATTCGGAGATAAAAGAAAACCAGCCGATCGAAATATATACGATACCCTTGACATGGATATTTACGTATCTATCGTTATTCAAACTATTATCTACGGCTGCAGTCGTTTAGTTGAGGTTGAAAGAAATGTTGATTAAATTAAATTTATATTTTAAGGAGAGTGCCCGCTCTGTAACGCCATATCACCTACAGCAAAATGTAAAAAGTTTAAAGCAGTCGTAAAATATGAAAGTGACCTAATAACTAATTCCTAACCTAATAAATATATATATCGGTTAAGCCCTTTAGGCGCGTAGCGACATACAAACGGTACGTCGGATGCCACGAACTGTAGAATTCGTAATATGAGTAGAGTTCGTTTCAAAATGTAATCGAGTAGTCAATATAGAGCGCAGAAAGTGGGCCGTTTACTTTGCAATTATTGCCAGTAATGGCTCGGTTAAACCAATTTTAAATAACTTAGGCGAAGTACTAAGTAGTCCCGCATTGTAGCGATTCTCTTTAAGTATTCAACTGAAGACAAAGAAACTTTGAGGTAATTAAGGTTACGTCGAACTTCATTTGCGTTCCGCGAATGAAGTTCGAACTAATTCGGGCGATCATTGTTTATCTTAACCTGCTTCAAGGTATAGAGCTGTTTCCATTTTTCATGTCATTAAATGTAATGGCAATATTATGGTATGTAAAATGGTAACCCATTTTCTCTTTCTAGATACAATTTTGAAAGTGAAGTGTTTTAATTAGTTATCAATATACCTTTCATCATATCACTTTTAGTAGAATTAGTTACAATATAACAAAAATCCAGGCTTTCGTTCATTTATTCGTTCGTGCATTGCTTATTATGAACTACTAGAAAATACCACCAAAGGAAGGATAATACGCCACGCTTCCTCTTACGTCATGACCCAGTCTATCGCGCAAGTACAACGAGATATAATAGGCTAGAAAGTTCAAGGCGGTTCTCTGTTCTTTAACGAGCCGGTTAAGTTAGTTACAAGTTGGAGCAAGCTGTCTTTTATTACAATTTCTGAAAAGTAATCGTGATTGCTTATTAACTCCTTATGGAAGTAAAATTTGGTTTTCGCCTGCGGAACACGCGAACAAATATAACAACAAAGGCGGTGCGGTCATCTCGTGTATCATTGCGAACGGACACAATAATTCACCGCAACTGATAACGTCACGTACGAATGGCTGGGTACTGACCGAGGGACGGACTCCGTATTGTAGTATTACTTTTCCAGTTTTATTATTAAGTTTTGTGATTATAATTTTCTTTCTAGTACTCGTTATGGTAAATTACATAAACTCTGCGAGTAAATGCAGAAGGAAGCATCAATTTTTTTTAAGATCTTGGACAAAAGTAACTACTACATGTTTCAATGATTATTGACATAAATACATACATATATGTGCTTACTTTGGTGTAGGTACTTTTCCAAAGTAACTAAATTGTTATTCGTCATATATGTCCACAGAGGAGTAAATTTTGAGTCCGGCCCTGTGCAGGGTAGTCGGATATAATTTATTTAGTGAGCAAATAAATTGTCCGTTCCGAGCTGCATTTTAAGCTCTGATCTGTGGTAACTAGTTGCCACAGATTGTGTTGCAGGTTTATTTTTAAAAGTAAAATTAAACAGCGAAACTCTTTAACGCTTTTGTAAAAAGAACAAGAGGTGTTTACCGGACGAGCAACATTACAAACCATTGATAGCAAAATTAACTGTAGGAAAACTCAAATTTAATCAGCATTCGATATTGATTTTTTTAAAGGAAAGGCAATTTAAATAACTAAAAGTTGGGTTTATTAATCTCATTGATTAACAAATTAATAGATTCTTACTACACGGCACGGGAAAATAACATGTGCATAGTATAGATACTTCTTGAGTTATATCGTATATGAACTAAAAACTTATATAAGCAGTCAGAAATGCATAATGGGTCCAGTCTAATAAGACCAGAAATAATGTTACATACGACTTTTATAGAAATGTGGAAAATCTCCCATTACAGGAAAGCGCAAAATCTCTCATAGCAAATATTAAGAAAATACCTTTCTGGGCGTCGTCACGTGAATACGCGTAAGCCTTTTAAAGCCTCTCCCTGCCACAAACAGGATAAAGGGAAAATAAACAGATCTTCAAGTGTATGAATAGCTGGAAACTCGGAATTCACTCGAATTATTCGCATTTTACTGATATTTCGATTTTCTCGCGATTCGTTCGTTCTTATTTTTGTTACAAAAAATACTTTAACAATTTTTGTGAGCCTCTGGTCTGTGGGTATTTTTTATATCACTTACTTAGAAAGTGTCATAAGTTTAAATTAATTTAGTACTATCTCATTTTAATGTATCATTTTAATCTTCACATTTGAGATGGCACTGCCAGACATAGAGAACACCCTCAGATTTGCGAAGATTATGCATATCTATGGACGTTAATAAATTACTATCGAATAAAGCATTAATTTTGGTTCACAACTATACATACATTAGTTTGCCGATTGAAATGAGCCAAAGTAGGCCGTATAAATCGCACGTTTTATTTGTTCACCGAGCTCACATCGCAATCAATATTTGGGTCACGAATCGGTTACATTTGTTTGCCTGAAAATAGTGGAAGGCTCATCGCTTTAATTTCTATTTTGGTTACAGTTATATAACAGTACACTGTATACGCACATGTCTCTATTTGAACCACGTTACATATTGTGTTGTATGTAATGATGTGGATTTGTAGAATACAAAGCCTTGAGTAGAAATAGGTTAATAGCATAAAAAAGTTAGTGGTTTTTTGAAAGAGTTCAAAGCTTTGGTTCAAAGCATGGAAGTGAGGTTCTTTCTTAAAAGAGGGACAATGAATTACGTATGTAATGATAGTATTTCAAATTCTGTTCGTCACTTATATTACTTGTGTCAATAACGAACACTTTACGGTTTTCTGCGTTGTACTAGGTTTGACCTAATTATCATTTATAGGTAAATTCGTGAGCAAATATTACTTTGATTGTTACTATTGGTTGGCTTAAGTCACGTTTATGTAAAACCCTTAATGGTTTACACGCAAAACATATGACTTACCCTTTGTTCATTTTAATTGAATAACGGCCCGATGCTTCGAATGGTTTGCAGCAGCCGTGGCCACCGAGGGGCTTTTAACGGTTAAAAACTGTGGAATCATTTTAAATCGTTAAGTGTTTTATTTAAATGCATACTATTCGCGTGAACTATAAAAACGTAACTACGTATTTAAACGAACAAGTTGAATATAGTTTTGAACTCAATTTTTAATAGATATTTCTTGAATTTTTACTTGGTGCTGTATCATTGAGATTGCCAGGGTTATATTTAATAAACATAATTGTATGCAATGGATAATACTGTATAATAAGATTCGACTGTCAAGTTAGTCATTGTTTAATTAGCAATTTGCATGATTACTGAGGCCACGAAGCGCCCAATATAAATACATAATAAATCAGATTAATGGCTGAATAGTTAACGCGGTGCTAATGTAAATTCAATTAACTTCCTCTTTTATCGTGTCATGTACAACGTATTGCTTATTTAATGTGTGATAATCAAAGTGTGCCACTTGCATATCTTTTTCATAAAGCTGTCTGCAATCATAGCAGAACTATTCCTGTACTTGGATTGTTAAGTGGGTGGGTCACCGTCACTTTAACATAACAAAGCCACCCTTTTGTAAGTTTGATCACGAATGACATTTATCTAGCGCACCTGTACGAGTTTAAATATTAAATAGTAGCGATGACTTAGAAGAGACGAGTACGAGTTATTTCAGTCGACGTTGCGAAGGAAGGGCGATTGTTTTCAGAGAGCTAAACGGGGCGGACATCACGTCGAGAAACTATAAACTGGAGTTGCTTAGCTCCATTTGCCCGTATATATTTCATACAAGCCACCACATTAATCCGACGACGTTAAAAGCTTTCCACTGTAATGTTTGGTCATCTCACTTGAGCACAATCGCCCCGAGAGAGAGGGAAGATCTTTTGTGTTATTTCTTCTTCTCTAAGATTTGCCTCGCGATATGGAGGCCTTTGTTGAGGGCGCTCTGAATAGTCTTCGCTATAATGAAGACACATGTTTATAGATCAAAATTTTCTCTTTGATCCGTTTCATATACACATCATTCAATCAATGAGCACAATCTTTGATGGAGCTTTATTTATTATTATTTAAAGCTTGATAACTGCTGTCTTATCTTATAAGAAAAGAAAAATAGTAACATAGTCAATTTAAATAAAACACTTTAACGGTTTAAAACGCAATATATTAGTTACACTTATTTGAAAAATGATTTTTAACTTCGGCCCGATGTTTCGGATGCTTTGCAGCAGCCGTGGTCACGGGGAAACTAAAGATGGAGGATGCCTCTGACGTCAAAGTAAAAAATTACTACGCTAGCGCCATCTGTTCCTTCGAAGTTGGTATTTGGCGAAACTGGCCGGGTCCTTGCAGAATTGACTAACGGTGTCTTTGCGTTTGCCGGTATGCTGTTTATTGGGATCCAGAGTATTTAATATAGGATCCCAGGTGTTTGATAATTTGAGGCCGTCCTCCCTATTGAAATTTCGGTGTTTTTTAATTTAAATTGCTTCGCGTACCAATCTTAAAAAAAAAACATTTTTCAAATAAGTTTAACTAATATATTGCGTTTTAAACCGTTAAAGTGTTTTTTTTTTTAACGTGTACTACTCACGTAAACTATAGACAGAATAACATAATTCCCGACCAAAGACCAAGTCGTAGTCTCTATTTAGTCTGCTACGTAATTCGTAGCAGGAGCTACGCTTCGTAGGCGCTGCTACGGTCATTTCGTGCGACTCGTAGCGTGCTTGAAATTGTCTACGAGTGTTTGACTACGTTTTAGCGCAAAGCATTGTTCGCCCTGTTGTGTTATTCCTACTGTTAATATTCTTTTGTTCTTTAAAAAAGCTTCAATTTAAGTTTAGTCAACAAACATATTTCGAGAGACAGTTTAATTACTCTTTTAAATGATCGCTACGAAAACAATGAAGTTAGTTATTAATATGAATTTCTTAGGTTATCTAAAATACAATATAACAGTATATTAAGTGAAGCTAACCGTATCCTGCCTTTACGGTTGCATTAATAAAAGTAAGTTGGAATACGGTTAATTAGATCGTGTAAGAAGTAGAATGTTAGAGCGCGCTTAAAGCTCTAGCTTGCATTTAACCTATTTTATGTTAAGCTATAAATTATAACGGGCCATTACATCCAGGGTCCAGCCAGCACAGCGAGGTCTAACCTAGTTGGCACCTCGCCAGCCCCGACTCACTATACGTACAGACTTTTAGAACGCGTCCCCGAAACATCCCTATATAGATGCGGGGCTCGTTCTATTTTATTTATGCTAATCGCGTGCGATTACAGTCAGTGCGTAGCCATTTTACAGATGTACCTGACCTCGAAGCAATACAACTAGGTTAGCCAGTTATTCTAACGAAGATCGTCAAGTATATATATATATTCAAAAGTGACACTGAGCTTGCTGAAAGGTTTGGAAACGACAATACATACAAAAATAATCTTATAAACAAAAGAAGCTTATTGAAGCGTTATGCGGCAAATTTTATGTAAGAAAAGAAAGCGGAACGCGAAAGGCCAACTCACCTATGAAATTCATCTTGCTTCCAGTTGCACTTGTTCAAGAATGACGGACCTAATCTACCGACTCATAACAAAGGTCGAATATAAAAATATTTCTCTTTTGAGCACCAAAGTTTCCTACAGAAAATACATGATACGTATCGTTAAGAACAAGTAGTAGGATAGCAGAAGAGAGTCGGAGGTCTCGGGATATTACATCGTGCTCGCGACACGACCTCCGCCGCGAGAGACGGGAGGCCAATGCTGGCTTTTCCGGCGCGGGGCGCTATTTATGCCGCCGCGGCGCGCACACTCGCGGCCGTGCGTGCGTACGGCGCACCCACACCGACGCAACGTTAAGTGCGAATGGGGGGGAAGGGAAATGGGAGAGCTATTGTCGATCTGTAATGGGGAAGGAAAAGTTGGTTCCCGTCAATTTGTGTATAATGATTGTAATTGTCGATCGCGCTCTAATCATTCTCGGGCGAATCTCCTGGGCGTCATTCGACCTCAATTCTGAATACAGTAGAAGATAAAAAGCCTCTAAAACGGATGCGATTCACTGATTCCGATAAATAAAAGAGTAAAGGAAGAAAAATTGGCCGTTTATTTTATTCGCTTGCGGCCTCGTGTGCGTCGCGCGCGAAACAAAGAGGCCGTGATATGGGGCGTGGCTTCGCATGTGTGCGGGTGTTAAATCTTTTATAGGTCGATGCGTTAAGTAATTTACTATAATATCATGCTTTTCACAAAGTGTACTGCTGACTAACTAGAATGGGGCCTCTTGTATTGAAGAATTCAATATTAGTCTTGTAGCTTGCCCGCGTACGAAAAGTATGTGTGATAGGTTACCCTATTACATACGATAGCCACTACCACTTTATGTCGCGTAATGAAGATAGTTATTGAACAAAAACAAGTAATATTCGCCGCGTGCATTGAATACAGATTAATAGAGTATAAGTATTCACATTGTTCTCGCAGCGTAATGAAAGCTCGGCATTTTAATATAATATTCAAATTCACTATATGAGGCGACTCATGGGCGGAAGCGGTCGCGGAATACGCTTAAGAATATCTCTAATTGATTTTGTTGTGGACATTACTATACACTTTGAATGGAGGCAATCCGGCCGGTTACTAATGATCAGAAACTGCCCTAATATTTCTTCAGGAACAACGGAAAAAACACTTTTTATTTTATGTTAGTCAAGAGGCAAGGGATCCTAGGTTATAATTCGTAAGCGTAATAAAATCGAAATCGTTCAGTAAAATAGACGCAGTCGCGTTCCTGTTTCCCTTCGTGGGGCATGGGGCGTCAGATTATACGAAACAGAACTATACTATGAACGGTTGAACAAGTAAGTATGCATTGTTGTAATTAAAAGAAATTTTTATTTTACCCTTCATTACTTTAAAAAAAAATAGATTATAAAAAACTTGCAAGAATAGAAGGAGACATACTGACGATACTGACGAGTATGCGATACGCGTATTTAGTTTCCGAAGTCGAAGACTGTCAAAGCTTTCACCGGAGTTAATTTGTCCACTCCGCTGGAGTGATTACTGACCCTGCGCAGTCCACGCACGGGCTTCGATTTCTAATCCACAAATTCCTGGGTCGTATTAGTTCACCACCAAAATCAAATGTGAGTGTTTTTCCATAAATTTATGATTTTTACCCTTTATTTTTATAAATTTCTTATATAATTTATAAATTATTTTTCTTACCTTCCACCCTTTTCCGCATTTTGTTTGGGCAGAAATAAGAACCACTCCCGCGAGTGAAGAAAAGAGTTTTTAATATTCTATCGCCGAACAGTTGTTTGGCTTATTGTTACCTACGAAAGCGTTTAACGTTGAAACGTTCATACAAATCTAGATGACAAACCTTTATAGACAACTGATACAAAAAGTTAGTTCCATATAGCTTAACAAGATGTTGATTTTTGTGATTGGCCAGTACATAAGTGAGTTCTGTCTGTATCTTGTTTAACAGCAAACATACTCGGGTATATTTAAAAAGTTCAGAAAAATACGTTAAAAACAAAAAAAGGCTTTTCCAAAGAAAACACTCCCAGCACTACCATATGCCTCGTTTTTTTGTCCGCAAAGTAGCAGCTTTCGTTTCGTCCTTAACTTTACAGACCGAAGAAAGTGAAAACGATTGTCGAAATATAGGGGAAAATTGAAACGAGTTAAAGCTTGAAACGTGAAGTGGTCGCAACTAGTTCAATGTCATCTCGAATGGAGCCAGTTCTGAAATACTCCACGCTTATGAATTGCCTCTCGGCTTCAAACTCATTAGACGCTTTTTTCATTTTGCGTCGATATAAATGCGTTTCAACAAATCTGATGGGCCGCATTGCGGATGCCGCGTGAGAAAATAACTGAAAATTTATTTTTTTATTCTATATTTTAACCACCAAACAAAATATATAATCCATATAAATCAGAAAAGTTTTAGTATGCTGATGAGTGCTGGTGTGACCGCTGATGGCACATCCTACGTCAAATTTCAAAACTTCTTTATACTGGATTAATATATAAATAACGTTATGAAGCAGTTAATATGCGACCGTTTTAATTTGTATCATATCCATAATACAGGTAATTACAATATAAGAACTACTCGGCTACTCGATGCATACATACGTAATCGAGCTGAAAATTCTGCCCGCTCGTTAAATATTTGAAACAGTCGTGCACGTATTTCTGCCTCGCGTGCATAATTTATAATCGATACTATCGACCTAAATCTATCGAAGTTGACTTTTATTTCAATAAACGGTTTTACAACAGATCTGTAAAGTAGAAACGAAACTAACGAACTTCGGTTACAAAGAAATACGACTGTTAAGTTCAAATAAACAATTGCGTTACTTAAATTAGAAATCGATTTGAGATTGACTTAAGTTGCTCCGTAAATAAAATTATATTTCATAATTATCACGAAATATTTTTAACTTTAACCCTAGTCGATAGTTACTTACGTGTAAATAAGAAACGACTTTTAGAGTATATTTTTATCATATACTCTAAAAGTCTATCATAATGTCATAGTGGGAATTTAGAATCAATTGCGTATTTACCGTCAAATGATGATTATCCCGACTAAAAAAGAGGATTATGATGTTTCTTTATATATGTTTATTATGTGATGGGCATTGTCAAACATATATACATTAAAATTAATAATATCGTCTTTAACTAATTGTAATCGTACAAATAAGATTTGACCGTTTTCAATGCCCGCGCCGGCCGAACCGAAGGCTGCTACGGCGTAGAAGATGGTACTAGGTAACAGGAATAGCAAGTCTTGTTTAGAGGCTTTTTGTTTTTATTAGAATAGCGTACTTCCGATCGCTTAATTTAAAGAAACCCATCTATTTATGTGGAGTAACCTCTAGCAATAAAATAAAATAATTATGAAACAACGTGCTAACGTCGTCTGTACATATAGTAGATAATACTGATAGCAGGTGTTTTGCAGTCCGAGGAGCAGCGGACGGACGGACGATAAAACGGCCGCCACTCAGCATTGATTTCATTTACAATTCATTTGATATACTTAACGGAGGGAGGCTCGCGGCTAGGGCCGTGGGGTTTGCGCGGGAAACACGATTTTTGTAATAAGGCTGATTTCTAATATTTTACAATAGCTCATATATTTGGTATATCTAATAAGCTAAGGGCGCTTTTTGTATAATTATGTAATGTCATAACGTCATAAGTAAAAAAGAAGATGCAGGCAGGATTTGACATCTGTTTAAAGAAAATTGTTTGTCGGGGTTATAATAATATTATTATAGCGCAAAAATCCTTTTTATATACATATCAAGCGCGCCATATAACAATCTATTTTTCAGCTTCATATCTCAATTGAAATAAATGTATTAAAGTTTTATTCTGCAGTCAATACGTTCTGATAGGTGACGTTTATTTCTTTCTTAAGCGTTGCAGAGAACAAATAACAGCAATGAAACGAAGACGTGGCACCCCTAATCCTGTATAAGGTTACACAGCAGTGGTCCGGGTAAATACGCTTTCTTATTCCCCTCGTGCCCCCCGCCCTGCCCCTCGCGTCGTCCGCGATAAGTGTTAATGGGCCGTTTGCTTTGCTAATTAGAATAGCTGCCTCACTCGCTCGTTTAGGTATCGTTTCAGGATTCGTTCATGGTAGCTGCAATTCCAAAGCAAACTATAAAATTGGATAGTTTATTACGGAGTACATTTTGCCTTAAATGTTGTTTGCTCCCAGGCTAAGGGCCAATGGAAAGACTTCGGTAACCACGGAAAGGCAATGACTGACTTTTATATAAATGAATTTTAATAATACTGCTAACGCTACACTTAATATACATACTTGACATTCTACATAGGATTTCACTAACAAGGCAGTAAAATGATAAAATGGAATAATTTTCTAAAACAAGGAATGTACATAACGAGCCCAAAGCTTTGAAAAAACAAAAGATGGCTTTAAATAGATTTCCTCGTTGCATGTAATAAACGCTAATCGGTCTTTGGGGGCTGTAATTACCTAGTTAGGCTAGTTCGTAGTTCAGTTCGTAGTTGTACACTTTGTTTCTATTTGTAGTGGGCTTTGATGGTGGACAAGTTGCTATATATATCTTTGTAGGCAAATATATGCTTTGCTTCAAAACAACGCAACCGGTTTTGAGGCCGAGTAGCTTCCTATATAATAAACAAAGCGAGCATCGTTCATCCAATTTCATCGCAGAGTTAAAAGATTCTTCGTTATATTTTCTTAGATGCCTCTATTTGCTTATACAAACTGCACAAACGCATCGGTTCGATTGCCCGGAAAACAGAAAGGTTTACTTTGTAAACGCATTTCCTTAGTATAGTGGAGTGTGGCGCGTGGTGTATAGCGGAGGAGAGCAGAGGAAGGCGAAAACTATACACGGAACCGTATTAAATTAGCGTGTGTTATCACGCTGAGTGGCCGATCGGACGCAAGTGTAAGGCCGAAAGCGGGATCGGTGTATCGTAGTCGCTACGACGGCTCGATTATTGACCAATTCTAGTTAATTTGGTAAGAAAAAATTGTAATTATTTTTTTTCTCTAATCCATAATTATTAACTTATTTTAATAATTAGCCCGTTATAAATATATTATCTAATTTTTGGAATTGAAGAACTATCTATTCTATTACAAAAGTTTAAATGGCCTCAGTTGAAAATATCCAGTTTGTGTGTAAGAAAGATTCCGCTGTCGCCCGTGGCTAGCTCGGTGTGCTATTTTCTTTCTCGTTAATTCTTTGGCAGAGTACGCTGAAAGCATTTGCTAGTTTATTTATTAGTGTGTCTATTTCTTATTTAAAAGTGGATGGAAGTTCAATTTAGCAATTAGCTAACATATCCATCTCACATCACCATCTAGTAAAGTAAAGAAATATTGTGGCATAATTGCTTAACTTGAATCCGTGCGGTTTTTGTAGAATTTTACGGTGAATGTCTGTTCGTCAAGAAGAATGGCAGAATTCCGTTAATTCCTTGTGTCGTGAGCCATGCATGTAACATAAATGAGAAAATTTGTGACCGTTTGTGTGATTTTCAAAATGTTTGAGTAAAAAAATTTGTTTTGTATCCTTTTGGCGGTTGGCTTTTTAATCCATAGGCTAAGCCATAGGCGAAGAACCCTGTAAATCTTCTATTGTAAATAGAAATAGAAACCTACTCATACACCTTGTTATAGGTTTTTAAGAATCTTAATTAATGTAAAAAATGGACATTTGCGTTTGCTACGCCAATTATTAAATTGTTACCCTATGCAAGAACTTATCAGCATGCAAGTTGTTGTCATAGAATAAAAACAATATTTGGCCATATTTGGTCAACAATCAAAAATCGTTGTCGTTTTCATTTCGTAGAGTGTTTATCATAGACTGTCTATGGAAACTGAGCATTTCGTGCTCTCTAAATAAATCACGACAGCTTTAGTAGTCCCATTTCAGTACGACAGAGAATATTCTTCGCTGATTTATTATGAAAAGACACTTGTTGCAAAAGATGAGGGGGGAGCGGGGGTGGTGGGACGAAGGATTTGCGGCGATGTCACGCGCGCTATGTCTACCCTTTTACGATGCATTACGGGGTGAAGAGAGCAGGTGAAAGGCGATAGCGGAAAGGTCGTAAGAAAAACAGGAATCGTCTCTCACCGGGACTTGACCCGGAGGTTTTGTTATAGTGTAGTGTGAGCGTACAATATATTAATCTGTTATTTTTATTACATTTTAGCTTGAAAGCGTTTAAAGATAGTAAAAATTTTAAGCTTTAGATTAAATAAATGTAAAGCGTTCATGACTTGCACCACGAAAACAATTCTTCGTAAAGAAGATGGCACGCAATAAGTTAGAATTTTCCTAATAGAGCTCGAAGTGAGCGAAGGATGAACAACGATATGCTGACGATGTGCATACGGCTTATATTATTTGCTGAAATAGCACGCGATCGGGATGAGACATATCATTTTAATTCTTCTCAATTCTAACCTTAATGTAATTGTAACTAACTGTACTTTTTCCAATGCAATTTCTGCATTTGGTAGAATAGTAGAATAATTTTAGTGAGAAAGAAAAAAGGAAAAGACACAAACAGCAAAAGAAAACCTACAATTTCAGTACTGTTTTTGAAAAAGCAAAATTTAGGATAATTCGGTCGTTGCTACCTCGTTGGTTGTAAAGCAAAAGGAAAGAAATTACTTAAACTCATAATTACGTAGGACGGTAGAGGTTGAAGATTTATTCCGATTGAGAAACTCTTAAAGGAACAAATGAGGGTACTTCAAAAATTCGCGAAAAGGGTGCCGCTGTCCTTCCGGGCGCTTGTTAAAACTTTTAAATTATCGTCCTAAATGTTAGTTTAAATGCTGCGTAATTATTTCTTTCGATCCGAAAAGACTCAATGCAAAAGCTCACTTGAAAAATTGACTTTTTTGTTTTACAAAGAGTAACAATCGGGCCGTTGTACCCCCTAAATGATAATTCTCGTCTAAATAGTTCTAAATAATTCGTCTACGCACCGTTAAAAGCGCGTCCTTAATCCACAGCTATCAGAATCAGCCGTAAATCAGAGCGAGGGAGCCAAATAGAGTGCGATTGGATTTAGCAAACTATCAGTCTATTGAATTTCATCTTTATTTATTGGATTTAAGGAAAATGGCCGAAATGGCTTCTAAAGGCATCTCGACTTCCGGTCGCGGACCAAGATGGCGTCGCGACAATTTCCGCTCCTTGACCGTCATTATTAACTCACTTCGAATTTAATTTTAGGTCGGTTCGGTCTTCTTAGAGATATTTCGCCTTTTATGCTTTTACGATATTTAATAACTAGTTCTTAAATAATGAAATCGTACTGTTTCCACGACAGTCGGTCGACGAAGTGCGGGCAGTAAGATTGATAGCATGATTCGTCATCTGGAGAGGTAATGACCCGCGCCCGCTTGATGGATTCCCTTATGAATTATTTTCACCCGTGTCTGATTAATACATAAACGTGGCAACCCTTCTAGTGCGATAAGATGAGCTATGGGTCCATCATTGCTTTCAAATGTATGCCGATACACAAGTGTAAATTACAAACGCACATAATAATATTTGAAACGGGCTTTCACACAGCCCGTTTCCCCCTCGTGGGGCATGGGGCGAACACATTTCTGTTTGCGTTTCATTGATCCATTCTTTTAACGTGCTAGTAGTTGATCAGACTTCTGTGACCTGCCCGACCGAAACGATTTTATATTTCCTGGGGATTCGGGATCCCAGGACCTCTCGCGCTCAACGCAAGGCTAGGCAATACGTTTAACCATTTAGCTATAGCGGCAATGGAGAGGACATACGCACATATACCTGGTATATTTCCAATATTTTTGTATTGAATAGATGTATGTAATAACATAATGTCCAAATCTCCAGACTTGAAAGCACGGCTGGAATTATTATAACACGTGGGGAGAGGTTATGTCGGACTTGAACCGACCGAAACCCCACAGTAGCATCGCACCAAGATCTCTTTATAACTCGCACGGTAATGACACCTAGGGATCTCTTAACGCAAGGCAATGCGTTGAGCTGCGGGGCAGTAGGGTCAACATACTAACTTAAATACTACTTAACACGTTTTGCATTTATCTAACGTAATCACTCAAATTATATTGTAATTGTACACAAGTGAATGATTATACAAAGTACATGTTTATGCAGTGGCTCCTGTGTTGCCATAGATATTGTTTTTTATTTTTATTTGAAAATATTAATATTTTTCAGTTGTTATTGCACATGAAGGTACTATATAATTTAAAAATCCACACCTCATCGTCGAATTTTTTCAACAAACAATATTGCATTCGACGATGTGACGTGTATTACTCGGTAGCTCAATTGGTAGAGCAACGGCAAGGAACGCTGACGGTGCCGGTTCAAGTCCTGCCCGAATCGAACATTTTTTCAATTTATTTTCGATTTTTAAATAATTTTTTATTTGTTAAGCTTTCTATAATTTGTATTAAGTTAATATTAGTTCATAGATTTTATTTCTTTAAGCTTGTAACTTTTGAAATAAATTATTTTATTATTATTATTAGCATAACGTACGATTTGCAACCGTATTCCGTGTCACTAACAGTTAATTGCAATTATGTATATGAGTCCCTACAAGTAGCTAGAGTGTAAAATTGTAATTTAACGTATCAGACAACGTAAATAAACAATAATAAAGAATTGAAGTGGCGGGGTTCTTTTAAATTGAAGGAGGCACAATCGTTACATATCATTTTTTTATACATTTCAGTTGCCACGTTTTATATGAAAACATTGGGTTCTTACTCGAATATATTCGGTCTCGAAGATAATCACACCGGAACATAAAGTTTCCCGGTTTGTGGTTATTAATAATGTAGTACGGCAAAATACAATGTGTTATAACGACGTACGTCAGGCATCGTTAACCTTATCTAAAACAAGAATCACTACGAGTCATTCAGTCAAGGTTATGATTGAAAAGGGGATCGACACAATCTGCTGCGTAATTAATATTTATAATATGGTCAAAGGAGGATATTCAATGCTTCCGACAGTTATTTTCTCAAATCTTTATTAGGTCTTGTGATTACTGATTGTGATCGTTATTGATTGAAACGAAATTAATATTAATTAATAACATTTTTATAAAATGTGGCCAAACTGTGTCAAATAATTAAGAATCGCAGAAGATGGAATTTTCTTAATTACAATCAGTTTTCGGTTTTTAGCAGAGGGTACTATACATACATGCCTTCATATTGATTGAGAGATCGTGGAGTTAAATTTATGAATAATAGCGATACTATGTTATTTAAACGACAGATGTCGATAGACATACTAAAACAAAAACGACCCCCGCGACCCGAACCTTTTTCCTTTGCATGAAATAGCGAACAATTTAAATAACAGCCCTCAATAAATCTTAGTTCAATAGAATGTTCGGCAGTGTTGCCATCAATATAATCAATGTTCTCCCTAAACGGGATCAATCAGATGCGGACAGGTAAGGAGGGCGGGCATACGTCACTCTCGAGGCAACTGGAATTCCTGTTCAAGGCTCGTATTAAGCGGATTGTGTTCAGTGGGTTAGGCAGGTTAATGAGAGTCAGCAAACAGATATCGAAGTTATGCAATTTATTTGCTTATTGTCACACAACTAGTGACAATATGCATTACGTAAATTTAAAAATTATCATTGATAATATTTACGCAAATACACCCCTCAGCCCCGCGGCCGTGGTCTCCTCGTGACCAGGGCTGCTGCAAAGCATCCGAAACGTCGAGCCGAAGTTAAAAATCATTTCCAAATAAGTTTAACTAATATATCGCGTTTTAAACCGTAAAGGTGTTTTATTTAAATGAAAATACACCACTCAACATTCAAAGGATGGGTCGACTTTTGGATCCTTGCTCCTGGCACCGAATCGAATTAATTAATGAAAACAAAAGTAAATTAAATGAACGATCGTCACTTTCATATACAATATTACAATTAAGATTGTGTTGAATAAACCAAAGCCAGACATAGATGAATGGAGGTCGACTGGGGAACGTTTACTTCGAAAGGAGCATCTACTAGGATGGTCTCCAGATATGGTTTTGGTGATTCAAAGAATGTATAATATCTTTGAACATAACAAATTATTTTAAAATCGATAGTAATAGTGCAGTATCGGTTTCAATAAATCATTTTAAAATGACTGTTTATTCCATTAAACCTATTATAGCTATGATGAGGTTTTGTTTATCTGTAGACTTCTTAAAGGTACAGGAATCGTTGCGCTAAGCTCGATAAAAGTTACTAGCTCCAGCGGCTAGCCGGCAGCGAACGGTCGGAAGTGACGTAATGAAATTAGTCGCGACGCGGCGGGGTCGCCTTAAGAAGTCTGATTTGCGTAATCAAAGAGCGTCTAATCCGATTTACAGGCGATACACCCTTCTGTTTGTGCTCTTTTGTCGCACTAAATGGATTGTTAAATGCGGATATTTTCATGAGAGGCCACTTGCAATTTGAACTTTACATTAGGTAAGCAAGAAATGTTTGAATTTCATAAAATGGGTAAATAACATGTTCTTATGATGTCATTACTTAAAATGACGAGACGAAACAAATTCTCGACTAGACTGCTCGAAACAGAGGAAGCTAGAGTACAGTCTAAGGAAGAAAAGAGTTAAATTTTATACTATGCTTGAAATTTTTTAAATTTAAATAAATCCTATCAATTGTCTAAATTTAAAATCATCTTATCACACATCAGACAAAATATATCTAGCAAATTTCTAGGGCTCGCTGGTGTAGGTGTAGAATATTTAAAAAATAAAAACGCCAAAAAGGCTCGTATCTAAAAAGCCAAGAAGCTAATCAATACGCGAGTGGCACTCGTTCCCGCCATAATTTCGCTTCCGACAAGATGGCCGCCGCAATTTCCGTGCCGCACTTGAACCGCGTGCAAGTGACGTGATAATTGGCCTTTTCTCTTGATATTCATATCTTATTTCCAGCTATTTCTGTTCAATCACACTATTGTTTGATGTTTGACGATATCCACTTGGGTTTGGGGAAACACCGTTATAAAATTATTACGAGACATTATGTTATTCTACGCCTTTATACTTCGCTGTAAAATTAAGCTGGATGTACGAAAAACTAGATCTCGGCGGTAAATAGCGACCGCATTTTTTTTCTTATTTATAATAAGAGCTATAATCTAAAAGTCGAACGTATTGTAAACGACTTCGCGCAAAGGTTAGACGATTGATATTCGAAAGAGTATTTTTGTCTCCGTCCGTGGATCGGACTATTATCGGCGAGATTAATTTGCGTCGCAGAGAAAATTAAAAACAGCTCGGATTATGGATCCCAGTCGACAATCCGATTAGTCGGCTATATCTTGAGTACGTACCTACAGTCTGTACTTTTAGAGATTACGGGAATCTACACTACTCAATCTCAATATCGATGCTTTACAGAGCTTTTATTAAATAAGTATTGAAATAGTACATCTACGCTAGGAAGAAAAGAAACCTAATCAATAGTCAGAAATAATTGTTAATCATTCAACTAAATTGGAAGGTTCGAAAGAAAGGTATTTTGCTTTATTATTATATGATCACAATTTATCTTCATACCGTTCGTTTCAATAATGGCATACGAATGAAAATCGCGTATTTGATGAAAGAAATATCTATGAAAATAGTTACACTCCCGCTGGACGAACGATGATATAATGTAAGTTAATTCTTACTTTCTACAATTGTTTCTACCGAAATAATTCCGAGATGTAATGATCAAATTAAGGTTGCGGGTTTTACTTTAAAATACTTCGTTTAGCTACATTTTATACTAGCTGTGCCCGACTTCGTCCGCGTGGAATAGTGACTTGGGGTAGAATTTATAATTATTTAGGCTGTTTATAAGTAAGGGCGCATTTAAGGCAACCAATCTAAGTTGTAAGTGCTACTTTGCCGCAACAGTCTCACCTCACATCACTCCTACTCTAACTCCCACTCTCATTCCTACACCCACTCCCACTCCTATTCCCAAAAAGCCAAAGAAGAAAGTTTCATACCCTTTTTCAACCCCTATTAACCCTTATTTGGCAAAAATATGTCGTTTCTCAGGCTCGAAAATATCTGCGTACCAAATATCATTTAAATCAGTTCAGTCGTTTCGGAGTTAAAGCCGGACAGACAGACAGACAGAGTTACTTTCGCATTTATAATATTAGTATAGATTTATTATTTTTACATGTTTTATAATATAGCACATGAAGGTAGGCACTGTATAATTTAAGAATCGAAAATAAATTGAAAGAATTTTCGACTCGGGCAGGACTTGAACCGGCATCGTCAGCGTTTCGTGCTGTTGTTCTACCAATTTTATTCGGCATTTCTATCAATTTGTTAAATGTAAAAAAGTAGTTATAGCGATGTAACTACAATAGTTAGACATATTATGCTCTCGCGATGTTTCTTATAGATATTGATATATTCTATAATATTGTCGAATATTTTTTGTCCTATCATAAATACTTTTCGCAGCGTATGCGATGAATGAAATTTTTTTGGGCAAATTTTTTTAAACCTCCCGTTGGTTTTTATAAAAATTCGTAATCTAGTACTAAATATTGCCTATTTCACTTAGTGATAATATATCTTTTTAATAAAAAAAAATAATTATTAAAATCGGTGCAGTACTTTTTGAGTTTACTCATTACATATAAAAATACAAATCTTTAGTCTTTATAATATAACATATATTTAAATACATTATTATTTATAATATAACATATATTATATTCGTATCCCGTCGTACGCGTCCCTTTGTTCGGGTCGTTCTTGCAAGTTAATCTTAAAAGATAGACGTATAGCGTCGCGGACTTTTTTAGATCATTTAAAGGGGAATCATTCTTTCATACACAATTTTTAAGTGTCTTGAACCGTTTTCGCAGCGTACGCATCTGAGATGCGACACCTACAGAGATGAAAAATTACCCTCGTTTTATTCACATTTCTCTCTGTATCTTAGCTCCTATTAGTCACATCGCAATGTGTTATAGTCTACCTTCCTCGTTAGATGCTCTAACCAACACAAAAAGAATTTTTCAATTCGAACCAGTACTTCCTGAGATTAGTGCGTTCAAACAAACAAACGGTTCAGCTTTATATATTAGTATAGTATATAGAAGTATAGAAGAGCAATTGTGGAAATATGTTGTCAAGTACGAAATAGTCGATATTTTAAAGAACGATAGCTTCGGCGTAGGCAGGGTCACAGAAGCGATGGCTGCGAGGGCGGTTCGCTGGAGCGCGTTATCGTCCTTGGGCAGCTGCAAGGTGGATGCTTTCGTCGGATTACTTGCTTCGATACTTGGCCATAATGCTGTCGCTTTATGGGGTGACTAATTTGCCTGAAGCGGGCTTTATGTGTACCCACTATACTACCGGCAACTTTTATGACAGTAACAGTTCATTTTGAGGTTATATCATTTACGAGTACAATCCATATGCTAATAAATGGCTTTCGAATTCATCATTCAGGAGAACATTGAACGAAGATAAAAAAGCCACTGGGAAGGGCGCACAATTCGTGAAATAGGTACTCATTGCTATTATCGTGTATCTCAACACAAGTACCACGAGGGTTTTCAATCTGTAAATGTAAGTTTTAAAGCAAGATACTTTAAATGCAAGCACCTTCATGTAAGACTAGAAATACACGCACGTTGCCATGGCGACGAGTAAATTGCCTGTGAAATGAAAATCGGTTTTCAATTGGCCGCTGCAAGGAGCGGGAAGCGTTTTTCCACGCGAGACACTTGTGTCGATAACGACAATTTTCCACAAACCACAGTAGTGACAGAATGGTTGTAATAAATGCCGGATTTTGCTTGAGCCAAAACACAAAATTTTGGAGAAATCGGTTTGCGGTTTTTATGTCATTATAATGAATATTTGGATAGAAGTCCAAAAACCAGTAAGATTTTCTCCGGCACCGTTAAACATTTTGTATATGATAAATCATAATATACAAAATGTTTAATGCAGCGATTTCGTCGAAAACTCACTCGTAACAATAATTATATTATTTGAAAACATTAATATTTTTCACATGTAGTCGAAAATTTATCAATTTATTTTCGATTTTTAAATTATATAGTGCCTTCATGTGCAATAACATGTGAAATTTTTTTGTAATATCATCTTCAATGATTTCTTAAACTGCAAAGAATAAGACATTGAACCTTAATACTCAAATGTTAAGGTTGAAATTACATTGCGCGAGAGGTGCATGTATCAATAAGTTGAAAATAAATTCGACGCTGAGGTGTAGGACTCGGTAGCTCAATTGGTAGAACAACAGCACGGAATGCTGACGGTTCAAGTCCTGCCCGAGTCGAAAAGTTTTCAATTTATTTTCGATTTTTTAATTATATTATTTAATAACATATTTGCTCGTAAAGTGGTTGAAATTACACCAATTTCAATATCGTAATGTATCTCATTACGTACTTGTGCGATAATGTAATGTAAAAGCCACGTATTTTTTTTTAGTACATTATGATATAAATGGGGTAAGTTGAAAATTACAGCCGAGGCGATATTACTAGCCCGAGCCATTGCCGAGGGCTATACGAAAGCAGAGGCTGTAATTTTCAAAGCGCACGTATGTCATACGGCGTTTTATAACATATTTACGAGGAAATTATTAAACCCCAAACTTAGTTAAACGAATAAATCTTTAATTATTTGTTTAAGCAGTCATAAAAATTTGTACTTGTCCACAAATAAGCGATGCGCGCGCATCAACGTTTTTTTTTAGGCAAAGGTACAAAAACAGCCAGCAGAACTAATAAAGTAAATTAATGTTTTTGTGTTTTTGTTATAGTTTTGTTATAAATGGTTATAATTTATTGTAGTAATATCGCCTCGGCTGTAATTTTCAACTTACCACACTTATATCATAATGTACTATTTATTTATAATAGGAGCTTAGTAACGTACACTTAAAATTGACATAGAATTATAAAATTTTCAAAATCACACTGAAAGTTGGTGTCTTATAACTAGGTGCGGTGCACAAGGAGAGCTTTAGGAGAGATGCATTCACAAGGATGGGATTTGTATATAGTTGTCTATCGACAGGCATCGATCCGTCGAGACGGCACGAGTGAGCTCAGACGCCCAGGAATGTCCTACGTGAGGCGATGGTCCAACCCTGCGACCTGGATGCCTCCGGATGACTCGGGCATTCTTCGGACACTTCCACTTCAACATAAAATCATTTACACCTTAATAAACGCTTAAGCTACCCTACTGCAGCACCGTAAGGTTGTTACGCATGTATGGTTTTATTCTTTCCGCGTAAAATAGTTATTTTAGGAGTCAAAATTTGTTTTTGCAAACCTCTACTACATTCTAAATTATAGCTTACCCGACATCATTGTCGCGTCCTGTCTCGTCGTACTTGCGAGTTAATCTTATGTATAAAAATTGACATATAGTATAAAAAATGGCCATGTCGCGGACATCAACAACCTCTCCAGCTTTATATTATTTATATATAGATATGGATCAAAGGTCCACCAGGTTACCGAGCCATCAAATATTGTTAAAAAAATATATTAAATTAGTGTCGGGTAATAAGGCCTAAGTACTAGAAACATAACTTTGAGTAGACCCCGCCAGCTGACTTCACAGTCATAGGTAGCTAACAACCCAAGATGGTTCCCCAAACATATCGCGACTCGCAGGCCCGCATGCTGCCGAGAGTGTGGGGTCACTCATCGTGGCCGGCGGACGCATATCTCGAATATTAAAATATAACGGTCGAACAAATCATAAGTATTTTATGAAAAAAAAATCTACGTTATTTTGCAGTTTTACATTATTTTAGTTAATGTTTTGAAGATCTGGGCTGTACAAAAAATTTTAAATTACACGAAATCATTTTAATTAAAAAATTTCTTGACAACGCGGTCGGTGGTTAATAAGGCCTATGAAAATCGACCCTAGGCCTTATTACCCTCCTTAAACTATTATCAAGAGATTACATAATTTAGGTCTTTAGAAGTATTATTACAGAAATTAGAAGCACCAGCTCCTGTTCCAGACGTTGTCGATGTAGAAAATTCATCATCGCTCTTAGGCAAATGTCTCCCGAGACGCCTTAGTCATCGACACCGAGGCAAGAACAAACAAATGATCATACCCCAAAAAAATCATCCAACATATTTTACAGAATGGTTTACGGTAGGTCCAACTCTGATGATGAGGATAATGTACCCTTCGCACATGTAAAAAGAACATCATTTAAACAATTCCTGCCTACACCAGCTAAAAATATAGAAAAGACACCAACAGTCATAATAAAGGCTATCAATTACACCAGGAGGAACACCAATGAGCAAAGGGCTGTCTAATAAGAACAACATTGTCACGCGTACCACCAGGACCAAGAGACTGCTATGAGGATGTGTCACAAATGCAGCAAGTGGTACTACGAGGAGTGCGTGGGTTTGTCAGAGGATGATTTTGAGTCGTCAATGATGCTGTAAAGTGTACGCGATTGTTCACATTTAAATAAAACACTTTAACGGTTTAAAACGCGATATTTAGTTAAACTGATCGTCATGATTTGAGTGTCCAGTTTTCCTAATTTAAAAAATAATGTTATTTTTAAGCTTTACTGTGTGATTATCGCATTACAATGTTTTATTGATCTCAATTACTAAATATAAGAAGTTTATTCCGTTTATTTTTGTTTAAAGTTTTAGGCCTTATTATACTACCATAGTTTGTAAGGCCTAAGTACAGTGGTTTTTAAAAAAGCAGTAATTAAGAATATAATTATAGCATAGGTTGCTGTTTTCCGTTTTTATTTGATAGTTATTAATATAAAAGATTAAATTACATTAAAATTTGTTGATTTGTTTAAACAGTTTTTGATTTATTTTAATTCCTGCTTAGCTAGGCCTTATTGGCCGCCCCTACCTTATTCCGCACACAATATAAGTACCGTCCGCTACTGAAATATAACCTAACAATAAAAAATCCACGTCCGTAGAGTGAGTAAACGAGTCGGAAATAGTGGATCGAGCATAATATAAAACGCGTAAAGGACGCGAGCGTGGCTCCGAAGGCAATATCGGGACAAAAGACATAAACGCTCTAAATCGAATAACCCACTTTCCCCATTAAATTCCCTTATTGTTCTAAGTCCTCCTCAATATAGAGGGGAATGCGGGCCTTAATATGGCGTCGACAAATATTACGGCGAGAGGGATGCGATGTCGGGAATTTGCAGGAATTCGCGCTTTTAACTAGGACGTGCCTCGCTTGTAGATCGCTCCGCGGCGGCGGAATGGACTCCCCGGCTCATTCGCTCGTGCTATGTACGCGTCGCGATTATCACTCTTTCAAATAATACTCTGTCGTATTACATCGGTGAAGATTATTATAATGCCGGAATTGGTTATTCTAAATAAAGGTATTATAAGGAGTTTTTATGCTGACCGTGCGCCCTTAGTTAAGTTGTACTAATTACACGTTTTAAAGATTTGCTATGAATTACGAGTAAAAAATACTCTTTATTCAATAATAATCTGTTTAAACAATAATAAAAAGCAGCGGGTAGGAGAAGCGTACAAAAGAAGTGATACTCGATTTGAAGTCTTAAGGCCTTCCATTAAAGTCGAAAGTAACTTTTAAAGATCTCGTAGGTAGTAGACTCGGCTGCGACAATAACATTAGCTGTACATCTCACTTATTCCGTTTCGCTCGAACGTAAAGGTGCACTAGTTCTACCCGAGTTAGTCGTAGTTTGCAGCGAAGTGAAAATGTGGGCGACGAAGAATCACCACGAGGCAGTGATACAATTGGTAAGCTATATTCATATAATTGAGTGTTATTCAGTAATGTTACGTGTCACAGCTAGGACTTTAGCCTTCGACACCTAGTTTTTATTTACGAACGATCAGCAAAATTGAATGACTTACATATTCATAGAATTAAATTAGAACAACTTGCAATATTGTAATTCTAGGATTATTAAATCGAGTGACATATTGCTGATGCAAGAGGAATTGCCGCACGGAAAATTCACAGGCACGAGAAATCTTCAATTGTTTTTGAATCTTATAATATTTTGATTAATTTAACCGGGGCACCTATCCTAAAGTTAAAATAGAACTATATATACGATTCGTTTGTTTGATGATTTCAGGATGAAAACCTTCAACAGAAACGGAGGGAGTTGCTCGACATGCTCGAGTCCTTCGAGCGGCAGCAGTGCTTGGTGTGCCTCCACCTCAAGTGCACTTGCTCCGGCCAGCAGCAGAAATCGGAACTCGCGGCCACCGGCTTCGTCGACGAGGAGATCCGGCAGTGGATGAATTCGAGCAAGATCAAAGAGATGTTGGAAGTCCAAAAAAAGATTCAGCAGGTCAAGCAGAACTTGGCGAACAGCACTAGTTGCAGCGCGGCAGTCGTCGACGTGTTCTTCCAAAGCTTCAAGATGTCACCGAACACCTCCGTCGCCTCTCTAACCCACTCCTTGTGCACCGCCTACGACCGGGTCAAGAAGAAACCGGAATACTCTTACTTCTAAAATAGTTTGCCGGCGAATCCTACATATCAACTTTAGAAATTTGCTTTTTAAAGAGTTTGTACTGTCTCCGTGGCTCAGTTCCGAGCGAACGCCCTGGCTCGTTGAAAGCCAAGACAACTCAGAATTACGAAGTGAATATCTATCTAATGCTGCTATTTATACTTTTAACGAGAGTTCAAGTGGCGCCCTCTAGTCCTATTACAAGATTATTTAAGAAAGCGTAATCCTTATGTTGCGCAAAACTGAACTAGATAATGTATCTTACGAGGAATGCACTGAAGAGTCGATATCACTTTTTATCCAAACTGAATCATTTAACTTGTAGTGCATTAGTACATTATCTAAGCTCTGAATACTATATCTTTGTTTATTTTGAAATAATAACAGGGTCTATGTTATTTATATAAATTTAGTATATAGAAGAGCTAAATCTATTTTTATACTTGAAGCGATATGCCGAATGCGTCTACCTCAGGTACTTGATAACTTTTATAATATAATTATAGTTTAGCGGTTAAAAGGTTTTCGATAAGTTATGTTTACCATGGTGTCGGTCCATCCTTTCTGAGGTCGTGATCAATTGCTAGAAATCCTACCTACAGTTTGATTATTAAAAACGCAATTTAGATAACATTGTCTGCCAATTGATAAGTCTTCAGAAAATGAGCATACATACGAGTTGTCACACACGAGTAGGACATCTGATGTTGGTTTGTGTTCTCTACAGTTGTATGTGATATTTTCTACGCAAAATATACAACTTTTGAGGGCCAATAAATATGTACAGAAGTTATTTGTTTCAATCAATGCTAGCTTTATATCCACTATCCTTTTATTCCTCTCAATTGATTAGGTATAACGATTAATTAACAAAAATCTTTGTTCAAACTAAATATTATCAATTTACCTCAGGAACTACCTACCTAATTAAGAGACGAAAAAGAAAATTCCGTTATCGCATTTGCGGCACGAACACATTTCCGTGTCCGTTTCAATGATCGGTTCTTTTACAGACAAGCAGTTGAACAGACTTCTGTGCCCTGCCCGACAACAAATCCATTGTTTCCCCGGGATTCGAACCCAGCGCCTCTCGCGCTTAACGCAATGCTAATGCTACGGAAGCTGACATCAGAAACGAGCGTTTCACAAATTAAACGAAACATTCGGCAATAAAAAAATATTTGTTGTTCTTTTACCGAATAGGAATTGAATAAGGCTAAATTTATGATTGACCTGTTAAACTTAAAAAGCAACCGCACGTTTCGATTCTCAGAAGGAAACTACCTTTCACAAAACTTGTGCGATTTTAAAAGAATTTAAATCCGCGCTTTGAAGCATTGTTTCAAAGATATTTTTAAATTCTTTTTGTAATAAAACAATAGAGATTATTCGTTTGAAAGTGTACACGAACAATGTGCCAGCTGCGGCCACAGATAATATTCGCGTGTTTTTTCAGAATTCCACTATGCGAGTGCTGGTTAAGATTTGAGTAGCACTAAGTACTATGAACGATAGTCTCCAAACCTTTCGGTGCCGTAACATAAGAAACGGTGCAATGGATTTGAATTAGGATGTCGACAGCACAAACGCGTTTGGGCTTAGATTGCGAAACGATAATCAGTAGTTTCAAAGCGTGTTTTTATTCAAATTCTTATTCTTTCTGGTATTCAATATTTTGAATAATATCTTTTAAGAGAGTAGACTGTATTACAACTAGCTACTAGTCGGGTATTCTATGTAATTTAACATTTTTCTTTTTGAATAGATTTTTCTGGATCACAAAAATGTGAAATATGTTTTCACATAATAACATTGGCTATGTTTATTTACTAATTGTAAAACGTATACATATACATTCGTTAACATATCATATCACCGATTTCGCAGCCGATAAGCGCAACGAAGATAAAATCCTCAACTAGCGACACAAAATGGAGACCCATCTCTGAAATGGATGTCAAACTCAATTAGTTCGTTTCGAGCCCTCGCACCGAGCGGGCGTTCGTGCTTTATAGCGAGAATCCAAGATGGCGGCATTGACTTCGACTCCCGTCAATACTGTTAGCCGAGAACATTTGACAGTATTAATTAGAAATAACATCATGAACGAGTCTACGGAATTTGTATCCGACAGCGACAAGGTAGGTGTCACTTTTATTTCATAGAAAAAATAATTTAACTGTTGGAGCTAAAGTTAAGTTTGGGACAAAAACAATTAACATTTTGTAACAAGATATAACAATTTTACGTTTCTACCTAAACATTTTTGCATTTTGCTTAGCTAACGCGTATGCTTGTATGATTAATTTGCGCTAACGTAGGATCAATTAAGGGCATAAGTCACATGCGTTGTATAAAACGACTAGGTACCTATAACCAGAGATTGGAATGTCAATATTATTATTTCTACAATACAGAAGGGATTTTCTAAAGATATTAAACGAAGCGTTCGGTTGCGGTAACCGGAATAGGGCTCTGAGAAATAAAGCAAACCAGGTACAAGTCTTACGATACAAAAAAAAAACAGGTAGACGTCCATCGTATCATTACTTTTATTCTTATTATTAGTATTTATTGCTCTTTAGCCAATTCAGCGAAGGGGTTTCAAGTCTGCGCTTGTTTTCTGTTATTTTCTAAATTAAATACTTGTTAAATTTTATGATTGCTGATGTAGTTATAATTAATATACAAATCTTAGCTTCCTTTTTACCGACGAAATATTATTTGCTTCTAATGTTTCTAATATTAAAACTACACCACTATTTACTTCAGTGACATAGTATCACGTTGCAATATTACAAATTTGTAAACGAAAAGTACTACCGGTAATTAATTGGATATATTTACTGAATAAGGGTTTTCTAAAATTTGCAGATGGAAAACGATTCCCCGATGCGGAAGGTAGTCAATCTTAAGCCCATTACAAAGAAGCTATTTCATTCTCCGATGGAAAGTTCCAGTCCGCAGAAGGCGACGTTTTCGTCGCAAGCGGAACGCATAAGGCAACTCAAGAGGAAATCCAGACGAAGAAGTCTTCTCCCGGGAGAGGAAGATAAAATCAAAAGAGCGTACGTGGCCGAATGCGACAGGGACAGGTTTAGCCCGAACCATTGCGAGGGAATGAGAAAAAGAGTGTTGATCAGCTGGTTTCACAATAAAGAATACACGATGGAGTTTTGCGATTAAATTAGTCAATTAAGTTATTCTAGCACATTAAGTCTTCCAGTTCATACCATACCGTCTTCCATACCGATGTGACAATAATTCTAGTTTTAGTTTTTAATAAGAATTAAATGTAAGATTTTTATATACCTATTCAATAAAATTATACGATAATATTTAACTCCCGTGCCTTTTATTATACCATTATAATTTTGGGGCAGACGGTAGAACAAATTATTGCCACATAATAATTCTAAGTAATTTGCTAACTACTTTGTCTTAAATTAACAGTCGATGTAACCAAAAACTGACACTAAACTAGTATTAATTGAGTGACTTTTTATAAAAAATAAACAAAAATTAGTCCCAGATTTCAGGAGAAGCTTTCAAAATGCGAGTGTGAATTTCAAATAAGCGTAATATATAATAATGAACGAGGACCCCCGACTCAAGTTCGAACATACGATTACATATTCATTAAAAAGTATTGTTAATGCATTTGAAAGTTACGCTATTATTTACGGATAGAAAAGAAGCAATAACAATGTTCTAGGGAAATGTTTTGTTGAAGCGAACCCGCGGGGAAATCATTACTTAAGCGGTTTTTATTCATTAGCTCCGCTCGCCGGAGACATTTATCTGTGTCTAATATCTGGAGTTCGTCTCCAGAGACAGCTGAATCTTTGTGCTATAGAATTATTATCGATTTAGTTATTCATGATAAGTATTCACATTTTAATACGTTTTTAAAATCTGTAAGAATTGGTAAATGCTGCGGACTTTAAAGAGTGGCCGATTTGATTAAGTTTCTTTCTAGCTCTAATCACGGTCGATCTTATTTACGATAGAATGATCCAAAAATATGACTTGTAAATAAAACGGTGTATTATATTTGATTCGTACAATAAGTTTGCCTAAGCGTCTTTCGTGCATGTACGCGAAGTCAGCAAGTCACAATAAATGCTGTAACAAATATTATTAGCCAAATAAGGATTCCGCACGATCCCGATAATCCCGGGATATCTAGGAGATTTTTCTCCCGTTGATATGTCCCGTGTTGCTTGGAATCGACCTATCGTTGCTTTGTTTTTATTTTGCTCCTTTGTTTAGTAGAATACTGATATAGATATCGCTTATCGAAACACCGAAACATTGACGTAAACTGAACATAAACTGTAGGTACCTTTACTCAAAATAATATGAAAATGCGAATAGCAAACATAATTATCCATAACGCATAACGGGTTTCCTCGACTTACCTTTGACGGCGCTTAATTTGTTGCCCACCATCTGCTTAGCTACGAACGCCGCCATCTCGCCTTATTTGCTCCGAGTTATCTGAAACAAAGTGTACTGAATACAAATAATTGCTTTAGTGATCATTACATTGCACCTTAAGTCGTGAATGTCCATATGCACTATAGTGCTAATTAAGAAGAAACATTTTAATTTGCCGTCATAACTTTTCAGTCGGAACGCGATAAATTAATAAAATATACATTGACGTAAAATAATAATTATAATAGAATATCTACAGTTATTATATATATTATGTTATGTTATTATGTATGTAACTTATTAGGATGTCATAACAATAGTTCTTATAAGATAATTTTTAAAAGCTGTCGTGGGTTGAATTTATTATTGTTATAGAAATTATATCACTACAGGCGTAACCCAATACGACGAACACATTAATTCAATATTATGGTGATAATACTTATAATCAATGTTAAAATTTTGCATTTAGAGAAAATCATTTTATTTAATAGATATTATTAATAACAAACGCTTTTAAAGTTATCTGTGAATCATTAAAAAAATATTTTAAGTAAAGCCATCCGAGGGCCATTTTGCGGGGATAATGCCTAACTTTACGACCTCTACATTTCAAAATTGCCTTTCAAACTCTGAAGATTGGAACTTCAATCGATTAACAATTTCGCTCGATTTCGGAAGATTTCAAAATGTATCTAAAGACTAAGGATGTTTAATGATCATGAAGAAGCTAGAATAGTGCTGTAACTTTATTTATCTACCTAAAATGACATAGTAAGTAGTGTTACGAGTTTCCCAAGAAATCTAATAAACATACTGCAAGGTAGTTTAGTATAGTTATTTGGGTGTGGGGATAATATAACCTAATTTCTTTTATTCTAAACAAAAACACCTGAAATTTAAATTATAAAACGATTGCTGAACAGAATCGAAACTTTAACAATTATATTACCATTGGCAATTGAAGGTACTTGATGTATTGAATGGTATGTTTTTTTATAAAGGCGGTTAATCGAATAATCATTGTCCATGTCCGCTTATACACAGCAATAAAACCAGACGTAAAAGACAAATGTAATTTAATTATCTCATACAATTTTGTAGATCTACTGTAACATTACCAAAACTTCTATTCCGTATTTAGCGTAAGTTCACTGCCACCTAGGAACCACATTATGAACTACACATTCCTTCGCAAGCGTCTTACCACGTAGTTTCTGTTACGAACACTAGATGGCGCTATTCGCAATAAATTAAAAGAAGGAATATATTTTCAAGCTTACAATTATCGATGCTACATTAAAAAAAATAATGGTAAAGATCACTTATCTTTTGGGAAATTGTATTCTTTGTTTCCTTTTATTACAATAATTGAAATTACTTTAAAACAGTTTAAATCAGACGTTGCAGTTTAATGAAGCGTTCGATACAAAACCTACAATATAAACGAAGCCAGGCCTTGTGTTACATAATGCATCTGCTCTTTTGATAAATTGGTCCCAGGTCCAGTGCGGCGGGAACTGGATGAAGGGATAATTGCCTCACTGATTTATTGTTCTTGTTTTTGCTTATTTTTACATTTACACGCTTTCGGGATTTACATGCAAATTAATATAATTGGATTCGTGGAGGCGTTGAGGCGTTTGGTGTACGTTATTAGCGTGTTGCTTTAAGGATGCTTTTAATTAAATAATTAGCAGCCGTCGATTTGTTAAAATAATTTTTCTTTTTTACGTGTTTAAGTACCTAATTTAGCATACCTTTGTGTTATGGTTTTTTGACAGAAGCATTTTAATGTCATAGAGTTAAACATGTAAATTGGTATGGCTTTAGCGGCCATTTTGAAATTATTATATTTTAGTTATCGAAATGTTTGGTCGCCGTGACTGGTTAATGGTCGATTATTTGATGAGATTCATATGTAGCAGTAGCCACATGGATAGGAAATAAAATATTACATATTTGCATAACACAGTTAGATAAACAATACGAATACCATTAATGAAACAGACAACTGTAAAGGATTTTTTAACTCTCGTTAGAATAAGCTACTCGGTGCGAAAGTTTGAAAGTAGAGGATGACGAGCAGAACACGAAGGCCCAGTTTATCTCTCGGCTCGCTCGAGCAAGTTTGAGAGGAGCGACGATTAGTTTGCGCCGACTTGATAACTTTGACGACCGCGGACGGAATGATATTATGTCTCGTATTTTCGCTCTGCTCTATTAGTTCTCCGGAAAGTTAGCTCGCCTTACGTCTGATGAGCTTAGGACTTTTAACAAACAACATAAGTTGAATTTTAAGGTTATTTTTTATTGCTAAGCATTCAAAATTACCTACGTCATCATACGATGTAGGTGCTACTACCTTGAGAAGTACGTTATTACATCACACAAAATATAATTGTCAGAAGGCAAGGAACACCGAAAGCTATTCGGCAACAAGCTGTTATAATCAATAAGAGTCTTGATAAACAAATAAAGAGAAAGGACATTAATGGGCCTGATCTCGAATAAGCCACGAATCATCTACCAGATCTCATTACAAAGGATCGCCTACCGCCCAGTTGTTTCTTGCTAAAACACGGACAAGTTTTTGTCGGAGCTGTTACAAACTAGATGACTACACATCACCGGCTTACGTCGAGCCAACGACACACCTTCTGGCGGCTAAGCTGCGACATTTATCTGTGTCCTCGTAAAGACGGATACACAAACGGGCGGCACATTTGGGGACGATATATTCGCCGTAACGCATAAATTAATCTTAAACTTGGGCTCCTTATTCATTTATTTCGCTCGGTTGACTCATAATCTAACAATATTGTATTAATAGAATTCTTAGCAGGAACGTAGTAAGGTTTATAAATGACGACGCGATAAGAAGCGGGTCAATACGGGGTCAAATTTAGTGCGTCGACTGCCCTTCCTACCCGGACGTGGCTCGCCCGGATCCTTCTAAGGCCCTGCAATAAAGTTCGCTCGGTTTTGTCAGATTACAGGCATAGTTATGGCACTAAATATTCGAACTATGCTCCGGGGTCTTCCGGGCAAAGTATAGGGAAAGACCGTTGCTCATTTCGTGATCGTTATCTGTCAAGCCTAAATTCTATTAGGCGGTATTATAAGGTTATCGTTATTGTAAGTCGGCGTTTTAATAAATTAAGTAATTAACTTAACTATTAATAAAACACAAAGCTGGAAGTTTTACCGCTATTGAACTACGAATAAGGTACAGCTCGACGCTCGACCTCGTGGGTGTTAACTAAAACAAAATGTCCAAAAACGTAACCCTTCTAACCTTCATACCTACCGTATATTTGTTTCTAGCTGTGCCGTAAGCCGTTCCCTATTACGTCGGGTTCGTGTTCTGCGCCCGACTACACGGAGTAGACGAAGATGATTGCGTTCATGAGTCAGAGCCGATATGAGTTCAATACATCAAAACTGTCACCTCGCGCTTCACCATTTGTTACTCTTCAACACCCTTTCATACTCATGTATCCGATAAAGTAATAGTTAAATTACTAGATGCCAGACAAATTGACCTTGCATTAAAAGACTCAGCTAAAAGTATATTAGGCGAAAAACCATTATTATTAATTTCGACTACAAACTTCTGATAAAAAGCAGCGGTTTAACAGTGGACATATATTATTTATAATCAATGGAACGTGGGTTCGAACTTCGTTAAATTAGAAATATATCTAGATTGAAAAAAAAATTACGACACGGGCGGGACTCGAACCGGCATCCACAACGTTCCGTGCTGTTGCTGTGTCACAATGTTTTTATTTTAAATCGATTTTTAAATTATATATGCAAGGACACGAAAAATATTAAAGTTTTCAAACGAAACATATTGTTTTCGTGTGGAAAATTTGGATGTTAAAGTGTGGTGGAAGGTGGTAGAAATATCGAAAATCGATCTGGGTCACGAACCACCGTCTACAGATGAAAAACCCGCAAAGTTCAGCGATTCAGCCGTAGTCTGTAAATTTCCGATAACCGAGGCTAAATCAGCGGGTTTCAGACCGACAACACATCTTTTGTTTTGGCTGCTAAATTTTATTTTACTATCTAACAAGTGAACGCAGTGGTCTCTAATGTTACAAGTAAACATTATATTTATTAAAAATGTATAGCTGTTACATAAAAACAAACCAACTAACGCCATCTGTCAACCCATTAATGTACTTTGTGTCTATGCTATGCTATAAATCAGTCGCGTGTTCACGGTCAAAATAAACTGTCGTTTTATTAATATTCATGATCTCTTCTTATCTTATGTTGTAAAAATTATCTAAATATAATAAATTCAGTTTGATACTTGTTTTCACAATTTAGGTTTTTCCGAGTAATATGCATAATAACCCAAGTTAAATTAGATGAGACAAGTTGTTCGTTTGGAAACTCACAGCGCGAAACACCCTGATTTTCACCGTAAATCTCACTTTGCAACTTTTTTAAATATTTTCGGTTGTGTATATGGTGGCTTGGCTTCGCTTGGCTATGGTTATTTGCGTTAATTGTTACCAAGCGAACTAAAGTCCTAATAGACTTCGCCGTCAGTCTGCCACCAGGGTGGATCTCAAGAACGGCATTTTTTTCTCCTTTTTGCTCATAAGTAATGAAAAAATAATAATTGCTAGTATAATATTACGTTACTTAATAATTAAATAAAAACATTAAATATTAAAGTGAGGGGAAGAAATTGAGTAACAGGTAGGTATTTGAAATAAGTAAAAAAAAGGTGACTATGTTGGTGTGTGTGTACTCCAGCAACGATACCGAGCTCTTCGTGTGTGACTTATTACGCCGAAAATAAAAATATTAAATGGAACATCTTCCCTTCACAGTGTCACACACGGCGAGTAAAGATAGATTAACACGCCAATCACCGAAACTTTAAAATGTATTTCGAAATTTATCTATACTAATATTATAAATGCGAAATTAACTCTCTGTATGTCTGTCTGTCTGTCTGTCCGACTTTAACACCAAAACTACTGCACTGATTTAAATGAAATTTGGTACACAGATATTTCAGAGCTGGAGAATGAACATAGGCTACTTTTTAATGCTAAATAAGAGTTAATAGGGGGGCTGAAAAAGGGGATGAAAATTTGTGGTTTTTGAAGCTATAACAATGAAACTTTCTTATTTGACTTTTTGGGAAGGGAGGGGAGTGGGAGTGAGTGTAGAAATGAGAGTGGGAGTTAGAGTAGGAGTGATGTGAGGTGAGAGTGATGCGGCAAAGTAGCACTTCCCATAGATTGGCTGCCTTAAATGCGCCCTTACATAAATTAATAAACAGCCTAAATAATTAAAAATTCTACCCCAAGTGACTATCCCACGCAGACAAAGTTGCGGGCGCAGCTAGTTTTAAATAGTCTTGAATTGGCTTGTAGTTTGTAAATGAACAACCGATCCAGACCTCTTAATGTAAGAAAACCCTGACTCGCTTGTTCACAATTAATCTAAATGCAACTTTGGCTGAATGTGATTCGATACCAGAAACGGTGCATCGGTCAACTGAGCTGATACGAAGGCATTTCCTTACACTCGTACTCGTGTGTGCTTTTTTATGTCAAAATCGTCGTAAATGTACATCGGGATGAATTGTAAACTTAAAGCCACCCTTTCTAGCTTGAAGCGAAGTTGCGAACAATTTTTGTTGTTCGAAACCTATAATTGGTCTAGGCAAAACAATGTTAAATAAGAAATATTTTCATTGATCTAAAAGCATAGGTTAAGCAATAACCTTACCTTTCATTTAAAATCATCTCTTTATAATTTGTCTCAATGACCAAAAGACTAGACCGAAGACAGTTTATTACTTATGTCTAATTCAAAAGCATCATCTGCAGTTATACACTTTTTAAATATACCGTGCCGAGTATATTTTCGGCGTAAATAAATTTTACGATGGAGAAACTAATTTCGTCAACTAAAAACATCCACGTCAAAACACAGCGACAGCGCAGACATCCACGAACAATTTTTTAAAGCGTCAGGTAGTCGAAATTCCAATCAGTCCAGATAACCGAAGAGCCATTCATAAGACTATCACGTCGTCGTCGTTACTTCGAAATATTAAGGAGACGTGCTGGCGCGAGTTCTGCGCGGTTGGAAAACGACGAGCAATTTCGGACTGACTATTGTATCGCACTCGCCGAGTGAATCTGGAGAGACAACTATAAAATGTCGACTAATTAATTTATGAATTATATAAACACAACTCCATTGTTGTAGACGTGGATTATTTATTATTATCTTTTCAACGTTGATTCGACGTAGATAAAGCACGAAGAAAAGCCGTTTCCCCGAAAAAGGTGTTATCAAGAGTGTAATTAAAATGGATTGAGTGGAGATTATCTCCGTGAAACGTTTCTTGATTAAAATGAACGAGCTTCGTAATTCTGAGGAGATCGATGCAACGCCTGACGGTGGATTTTATTTTGAACTCTTTCCCTTTTGCCCCTCCGTGCGACCTATTTCTAGCTCACCGATGCCTAGACCGATCGCTTTCGATTTCGGAAACATTTAAATTCCTCGACATTCGTAAACGTAACGAAGTGAATTAACTAGACTAATCAGTTTCACTTAAGCATATGCCTCGACGGCTTGCGAAAGTTCTTCACTTAATTATTGCGAAGTGGGTGAGATTGTTTTGGGTTGTTCTGGAGCAAATATGAGCACATCTCGATGTAATTAGTTTATTGCGAGTTACTTTAGAACTGATTAAATTAGACAACAAACTATGCGTACGATATAATATCGTAGCGCAGACTGTATTAATTTTCAGACTTCGCTGCCTAAACCCAATTGTCGCTGTCGTACAAATCTCGCGGTTTCTTAAGTTGTGGTACAAACTCGTGATAATTATTATGTTGCTTCAGTATTGTAAAATATAATTAAAAAATGACCTTCCTAAATCAAAAACATAGACACCTTATTTTCAATTTGATAATTATTGTAAATACCCTTTGTACCAACGTTACGGAAACCGTGTCGTTTTAAAATTGTTCGCTGACCGCTATTACCGTTACAGCTTCCATATTTAAGCACCGCTTACAAAAGTTTGTGTTACTTTATAAAAGCCAATGAGGTATATATGTACCGTGTATTAATTGCAACTAGAAATTCAATCGCTTTATTTACTATCGAGTTCATTTTTCATCTGTTACAATTTAGTAACGCAAGAGAGTTGGATTCACTGAAATGAAATTTGATTTAAAATGAATTCTCTACATGTCTACTGAATACCAAAAACAATAAAAGAAGGAGGTAGTCTTTTGTTGTAACAGAGTGGCTTATGATCAAAACTTATGCATTCTTAAATAAAAATTAGCAGAGCACCGAACGAAATGCAAGATGTTTATTGAAAAACAAGGTCAGACATTGTGAGCATGTCAGAGCACGAAGTGGAACGCTTCGTCACATTTCCTCGGAAAATATTCCACGGATTTGAATACGCTCTGCTTGAATATTCTTACTTAAATATTTACACAACATATCGTATTTCTCCTCATCTCTAGATGAATAATGCTCTCTTTAGGAGAAATGAGAGGAATAGCTGTAATTCCCATTTTATGAACAGGAACCGTAATTGTAGTCTTAAAACAAGTAAACATCAATTTAAAACTAATCCCTTTTCATAATTACATAAAAATGGTTCTATTTTATTTATTGTGGTACTAAAATGTGAAAAAATATAAACAGACAAGTAGTGAACGTAAAACGTTTACATAATACTTCCTACTAAATGTAATAAACGTTAATTTGCGTGAAAGTCGATTTTAATATAAAAGTAATTCAGCATTTTAAAATAATCATTATTTAAGCAAATCGTAATCCGTATTATGGTGTGTTGCAAGCGTATTCGCGCACAGAGTAGACGCAGCGAAAACTTCTCACATGATATATGAATAGATTTTGCTGCTGCGTGTCAGTTACAGATAAATACCCAAAACGTTTCAATTATTCTATTAACATGTTTATTCAACTTGGTGATAGGAAAGTCTATCATAAATGATATCATCATCAAATACAGTTAAATAATCATTTTAGAAAAATAAATATTGTTTCTCTCATCATCGCCATGCGTTGCAAAATTCAAGAGCTCGTGAATAAATTAAAGAATTATTAAATATATTTAAAGGAAAATTAAACCTCAGCACTTTTGGAAGAATTTGATTTAAAAGACTTCTGCGATATTAAAAGCTCTACGATGAATACTAATAAAAAAGTATTTCCCCACCATTTGAATATTTAAGTAAAACAAATCAAAATTACAAGACATCGCTTGCAGTATGCCGTAGAACAAAGCTACGAATGTGCTACGAAACTGCTACGTATTTTGATTTTCGAAATTATTGTTACGTTTAAACTAATTTTCTATGATCCGTTTGTGATTTAGGCAGTTCGATTCCAAAAAATATAACCATTTTTTCGGTAATAATGAAAAATCAGCATGTCCTAGAACCAAACATATCATTAGATATGTTGTCTTCCGATTCGTAATAAACCGACTAGCTATACTCGCAAAGGGCCAAGCACAAATTGTTAATAACTAAAGATAGTGTGTTCATTGCAAGATATTTTATTATATAAACTCTAGTAAACTTTACACTCGATAAAGCACTCGCTGAACCGTTCCAGTTCAACCATAATTCACATCGAGCACTTTAGCGCTTTTACGGCAAAAAATATTTACTTTCGGTCGTGAAATATTCGTTGTTCTCTTGTCTTTCACATCACAAGTGTGTAATTTTTTTCTTGCGCAGTGTCAAAGTGATAGTTTGTTGCGTTGTATCGAATAAAGAATTAAATGAGTATATTTATATCCTAAAGGCATTTTCACTTTCAAAGGGATTAACCGCTCTATCTGGGCAAATATTTTCGTTAAACCACTCGACAATATAAACTGATAGCTTTCATTTCCAGATATAAAACAAAATCAACGCGCTACTGTTGGTAAAATATTGTATTAAACCACAACTTATACATCACACATGTGGTATTGTTCGGTCCGTTGATTGTAATCGAGCGAGGCAAATAGATAACAATCCATTTTTGAACAGCGGCCCGCAAAGCCTTTACCGAGCATTGACACGATAATTCAATTTATTCTTTCCGATTTTCCAAGGCTTCTAAAAAATTATGAAAAATGTATGTATAGGGTGGACGAAGGTTTCTACTTCCAAACTTCTTAACATGCTGCTATAAACAACATTTTATTAAAAATATTTTGTGAATGCGAGAGGTTTTCCAAAACCGCGAAAAGCCGTTGAAAGACGTTTTTCCAGGCATAGAACCCTCGAATAGAGCGTAGAATTACTGTCGCTACAAGTACGAGTCGTATGTAAAGGGACGACGAATTGTAGTTTTCAGTATTTAAAACGAAATGGAAAATGGAATGGAAATATAATAAATATCGCTTTAATAATAGTCGGCGGAGATCAAATAAAGATGAAACAAATAATTAAATTGAGCTCGAATGCAGCCACCGCATTGTCGGCGGAGCTTTGTCCACGCGGAGTAGCGATTGTTCATTTAATTGCGACGCTTTACACATTTTCAAATAATATATGTACTTCATAGTTAAGCCCCTTCTACACTCGTTTTATACTTCGACTAAAATCGTTCCCCTTTTCTCAGAATGTATACCCACGTTAGAGAACTGAGGGCTAATCGAAGGCCACTTGTCCGAATGACACGAACGAGGATTCCGGTTCCGAAAGCAATTTGTGCAACTAACTACGACAGTGAACAACTATCATTACATGATAGATTTTCAGCGATTAACATACGAAATGCCAACCTGATTAATAATATAAAGCTTTTGAAATTTAGAGTATTGAGACGATGGGAATATTTGTAACAGTTCGAAAGGAACCGAGTTTAAAGTTAGTTCTTCGAACCCGGAACAAGTTCTACTTTAAATTTTCGAGTTATTCTCCCTTAAGTGGGGACTACTTCATAGTTTCTGGCAGGTTAAACGCGGTGAACCGGGGTCGCCGAGGACCCGCCGAGTTACTAACTATCGCTTGATGTATGAAAACTATTTGAAAATAAAGAGAGGCTTCTCTTTATTTGCAATTATTTTGCCTTTTTAGTCGTATTAATGGTGATTACTCCATGTCACAGCCGTTTGAATTGGTCATGCAAAACAAGCAATTTCTGAGATTAAAGTACACTTTTTTACTCTCATAGTACGAGTATTTTTCTTTTATGTGGGATGCCTATTTCACTCGGAGGGATATTAATTATCTAGGAAAATAAATGGCTTTTATATTCCTGTCTGCATAAAATATTTTAATTCGTGGTTTTGTAAGTCATTTACAAACGAGGATTTAGATTCTGAAATAGGTAATTAAGAACGACTGCTCGATCATAACTTAAGGCATTATTCAATTGAAGCTCTATTGTTCGCCCTTACAATTAGGACAAAAACATTATTAAACGGTGACCTAGTTAGGTTTATATGGTCGTAGAAGCAATAGGAGTCGGAGCCAATTTATATGATGTCCACGTTGATCTAATTCTGGCAGACATAACGGCTAAACTGTCGGTAGCGCAAGTTCCAGGGTCGAAAGTCGCGCTTGGCCGGCCTTTACGTCTCTAGGAGGTTCTCTGTTAGGGATGTGTTGACCTCGGCTTTAAATTTCATTTTTCTTTCGGGTCAGTACTTGTTTGACACTGTACGCATTTAGTAACTACAGCCCGACCCCGTTAGAGGACTTGGTTTGGTTAATTCTGACATATCATCGAAACATATTGTACTTCCACACGTGTGTGGCTCTGTAGCACGACCACACACACATATAAATAGCATGTATAAATACCCATGTTATTAGTTAATAAATTATTACACTATACACCTTCGCTACAACACCCACGCTTACGATTGCGACGTGACCGTAGTCTATAATTCAATAACTTCAAGCACCGTCTGTAACTTATTTTTCAATTACATATATATATATATATATATTATTGAAAAATAATGTATGTATTGCAATTATATATATATAATATATGTGTCGTCGTCCCATTGTTTGAGTGTGAGCTCGCTACAAATTGAATGGGTACAAGCGGAATTCTGCGCACGTAGTGTGTCGCCCGACTTTTGTAAGTTAGTGTATCCTAAGTCTCGTAAAAGATTTATTGTCTATATCTTGTCGTCGTTAGTTTTCAACTGAGAAACGTGCTTTGAAATTTCACTTTAAAAATTAAGGGTTTCGTTCTTATAAGTTAATATTTCGATAATATGAATCCTCCGAGCGAAGAGAGGTTTGGTAGCGGAACGGGCACTTTTTTGTCGGTTTTATTCAATTTTCTCGCGAGTTAGTCTACTATGCCTGATAGAAATAATTCTTCAAGTTTGCGTGAAAACCAACGGACATTAAAAAATAGATTTATGCGTACTCTATTACTGATTCAGTTCCTTCCAGATTATGAAGGTATTTGCCTGTTGCGCACAAGCAAAATATAATAAAAGTTAAAAGTCAATACTTTGTTATACGTGTAAAGAAGTGATTCGCGAAAACACATGTAAACATAAAATAAACATAGAAAGATAATTGTCAAGCTCAGTCTGAGGGAGTTAATAAAGCGACATGTCGTTCAGTGAATCGCTTCAAAGACGGGCGAAGCGTCGTCGCTTGGGCTCTTTCGCTCCTCGCCATAGGACCGCTCGTTACATCATTTTATCGCATCGCATATACCAAAGACGTGCTTTGATTTTCAAAATATGGTGATATCGACTTTTTCTCTAAATTAATTGTGGGCGCTTGCTAATGGAGTCATAATCCACAGAAATCATCCGAAATTAACCTGCTTCGCCCGACATCAGAGGAAAGGACTGATTCTATGTAGTTTCATTACTTGAAGCAGTGACTGTTATTTCGGAGAGTAATCGAGACGCGAGTCACGGAAAAGGTTGTCCGAATCTGCTTCGTTTGTTCCAACAGAACACTTTTTTTAAATCGTCCCACGAAACGATATCTATGCGCATTATAATTTATATTCAATAATTACCATCACACTCTAGAATTTCAGTAGTTGGTTCATAAGTAACGATTAAGTTACTCACGTTGGAGGGAGCGCGTTTCACTCACACTTGCTACATACTTCGCTTAAGACACCACACGCCTCGTCTTTCTACTGAGCTTAAAGCCTTTGTACGGTATAAACTTTGTTTAATTACGTCTACTGTAAAAAATCAGTGTCGAAGGGTCTGTTAGCAACGACCATTATTGCAGAAAAATTCCAGAGAGAGAGAAAAAAGATTATAGCGAAAAGACATTTTGTAAAGGAGATATCGGAAAGGATTGCATTGTAAAAGTAAATTATTCGCCGTCATAACTCAAAACGCCTTAATACAGCGATCGGTATCGTGGATATTCGCTTCACGAGGCCCGCCATTGTTTGGCTTCGTCGCGGGAAACCATACACTGTCGAGAGTCTCAATCTTATCACTTTCGATACGACTTCCTCTTCTTGGTGTTTCACGTCTTTGAAATAAACTTTTTTATATTATTACATTATGTTCCTTTTCTATTGACCAATTAATAAAACCGGTTACTGACCGCCTTCCGCTTGATTTTAGAAACAGACGGATATAAGTCAGAATTATTTAGATTATTTTAGCTAAATAACTCGTGTTTGGTAGCGAGTGCTCGTCTTTAAACGCTATAAAACTTATTACATCTAACCACTCAAAATTATAGCACAACACATCGCGATCCAGTGACTACCCTCTTCGATATAGTATTGTACGTGCAAAGCTTTTCTTAAGACCAGATCTGGAATAACCTTTCGACGCTCAAAGACACCTCGAGGAAGGCGTAACCCTGGCTCATATCCGCGATCGCCGGGTTTTACGTAAATACTCTCGCGTCGGAAACTTGAAATGAGTTTCATAAATAATGTAGAGGGTTATTTTACGAAATGCACTTTCTGCCCGATGCTATCGTATTTTTAAATTGATGACGCTTCACGAGGTAATCTCTTGGCAAAATAATGATTCTGTTTATGTTTATATTGTGAAATATCGTGAGACCTTGTTGAAAAAGAAAAGGCGACTTCTTTTATTTAATAATGATATTTTAAAGTGTTGCACGTCTCAGGGAAAGCGAACTAAGGAAAAGCGGTTACGGAAGTCGTTGTAGATTGTGCGCCTTAAATAATTCCACGTCACTTCCGTTCGACCTACTTTCCTGCATACATTTTTCTTTACAAATGTAATTTACGAATATCAAAAATGTTCGCCGTGGCGTTTATAATGGCAGACTGTGCCGCATCAATTAAACTGAAATGTTATATTCCCGACAGCATTATACACATTTTTCTCTCGGGGACCGCTACGCTCGTTTAGTCGCAAAAAATGTTTGTTTTTGAAACGCGAAACTGCCTCGTTCACTTTTGCTCGGAACTAAAACGCAACCTTAAAAAAAAACAAGGTAAAAAATATTTACGTACATTTAAATTTAAATTCCCACCACCTACGTAGCCGAGCATATGACGTTCTTCGTTACGAAGAAATAGAATTGTTCTGACCGTAGGCATTAAAAATATATAACAAAATTATGTATTATATATTGGCGTCGAGAACTCGCGGGAACTCTGACGCGCGACTTAGTCGTGGCGGTTGAAGTCGAATCGGACACTATGAGTTACTTATTTAATTCTCTCATTCGAGTAGAACCCGTCGAGGGCCAGCCTAGGAGAGACAACAATATTTCATCCCGGCAATTATGCCTTCATCCCTTGCTCGCATTTATCAAAAAGATGGCCGACACTTTATACGACCGAAATACACCCGTTTACAAACCGTCATTTTTATCTTTTAATATTAAGTGGAAATCCTTGCTCGTCTATTTGAGTGATCGTCTTTCGGAATAGGTGTTATCAAAGGATTAACATACACATTGTGTATTTGGAATTAGATTCGACTGCGTAAGCAGTATGATGTGGGAACACGTTTATTTCGCCCCGATTCGAACTCAGAATCCCAGCCACGGGAATCTTAAAGAATTGATAATAATAATAATGAGAGGATGTTGTCCTACCAAAATACTGATAATCCTGTATTACAGCTTCAGTTCAAATGGGCCCTGAAACCTTATGATAACAGTTATTTGGAACTATAACTTCGTTTATTAGTTTGGGCTTCGTAGTTAAAATCAACTGGGAATAGACAATGAATAACAAGTATATTACGCAGTACGCTTACTATATGTCAGTTTGTCCCTTTATAGTTGTGATATGTGGACGGGTGTTGGCATGTATTGGGCGTGTACTTGCGTGTCGCATTATTCCGCTTATAACGATGTTTGTGCAACGAATCTATTCTCCGCTTTTTAAATTGGGCTTTTCAAATTTCTGAAATACTTCGATTGCTTTTTTCAACGTTCCCGGCTCAAAGGAGACGGACCCGTCAAAGATTCCTCGCGCGCGGAATTTCATAACTGCTCTCCTCGAGTTATTCAATGCGATCATTGTTAAAATGGTTATGACTTTCAGTTTTTAATCAAGGAACCTATGCTTTATATTAATACACTTTTTGCTTTTTGTCTATTGTCACTTTTCTTAGGTGAATGATTCTACAAGATAATGATTTTTAAGAATTAATACCAAAATTCGTAGAAAGATCTAAATCCTCGCTCTTTTCTTAATTACGAATCATGATAGGGGACATAAGACTTGTTGAAGAGGTCATCACTGGAGAAAAATCAATTAGTTTAAGATGTGAAAATTTCTATCTAACATGTAGATGCATCTTCTGATCTACTCGTAAGATATTGTCATCCTTTTAAATTTTATGTTTCTTGTATATACTTTTATTACTATACGCAGAAGCTTCGTAGGTACTATTTTACTCTGTCGAATATTGGAACTTGTGCGCCCATTGTCGTCATCAATATTAATAAATAAAAATGTGTCGGCTCTTCCGCATAAAATAGTGAATTTGCCAATTTGCAAACAAGTCACAAATTAAAAGGAGCACGGCACTTCCTAAAGTACCCAATACGTGTAATGCCACGATTTCCAGCCATTAGGCAGGTTGTGCTGCGAAGGGTTCGCGTAAATCCGCACTAGATGTCGCCACATTCGCATACAAATGCTCCCAATTACTTCGTCTCTGTTGCTCGTTACGAGCGCCGTCTGATTACTTGCTGCGGCCACTTGTCTAACTTTTACAGCGAGGTCTTCGACCTCGAAACGTGTGCCGCGTATAGGAGTATTTACTTCGTCACAAAACACACATTATGTCAATAAAGATTCGCTTTAAATTATAAAAGACACCACAAACCGCAATTCATCGTAACATTAACCGAAGTAATGACATATGTTAGCATGTCAACCGAGCTTGGGTTAGTGGCAAATGACATAAATATTTTAAAATATGAGACCTATGCCCGGATTCTGAAGTCCTTTTAACTGAAGTTGCTTTCTATATTGGCACTATTCATTCGAAAAGTACCATAATGCATATTACACTTCTACTAAATTTTTACTCCACGTTTTTTATGTTTATTTATTTATAGGATTGAAATCGTTATTTATGAAAATGTTTATATTGTATTGACCTGAAACTTAAATGTTTAAAAATTCCGAAACTGATAGTTCCTTTTAAGGACCTTTGAAGTTTTAACACTTGATAATCGATAAAGGCAGCGTTTCCACAGTTATTAAATATTTATAATTTAAAAATATATCTATAATAAATTAAAATACCACTAATTAAAAAATAAACGCATACGTAAGTAATACATTTTTTTTATAAACAATAAATTAAAGCGACGACCTCCGAAAAGTATACATATTTCAGAGCCATCTAGCGGCATTATTAGAACCAATAGATTGGTATCTATTGTTTCAGTGATTATATTATGATATATATATATAGCTTCGACAGTTCTGTAGCCAATACGAGTTACAGCGATAACATAAAAAGTGATATTCGTTTTTTCTCGTTGAAAACCTTATTATTATTTTGGACACGTAACAATAAAGAAAAAATATTGTACTGGGCTGCATAGAGTACATTAAACTATATTATAACCGGTTGTCTTGCTTTGAGGAAATATAACTACCAATGCGTTGCCGCTAAAGAATTTGTCGCTGTACCACGACAACCGATTGCCACGCTACTGCTACGCGCCTATATCGTGCGCATAAAGTATGGTTTGGGAAGTCTAAACAGCCGCGTAACTATCTATCAATGATGCGAAGTACTTGCACCGCGAACCGTGAGAGGAGCGGCGTCTATCTAAGTACTCGCGATGCGAGCCGTGTCGATATTTGGAGGGAACTAGTATGGCCTGCTCCCAGAGCCCTCTTTTATGGTACATCATTCCACAAGTCACAAGAGAGAGAAATGGGTTGCAGGTATTGAGTGTAGCGTGGCGTCGGATTCATGGGAAACACACACTTTATTGTTTTCAGAGCAAATACCTAAACTAATGGCGTGACGATTTCTTCCGTTTGTCAACGCTTAAAATAACGTAACTTATCCAATAACGCAGCCAATGAATTGTACCTTTCTACAGTGGATACAAAACAAAGGGTATTCCTAATGTTTTAAGTATAATGAATATTTATTTATTTATATGCTAGTTCTCAATAATATTACTATGCCTTAATCCTAACGCGAGCCGTCCGGAACAAGTATAGAAGCAAAATAAAGTATCCATACAAGGCACTATAATCGTAAAGCTAGACCAGGGAATTGCTTGTGGTGAATAATGAAGGGAAACGGTGAACAAGGTCGATGCCCACTCAGGTGGAGTCTGAAACGCTTTATGTTCCATTTCTCACACAACTGTACGAAACCTCCTTCTCTAGCAATTATTCCGAGTACAGACCTTTGATGTTCTCCGCCGAGAGCTAATTTTATATTACACTATGCGCTCGCCTTCTGCGAACGAGACGATTTAAGATCTGGAAGAAATTAAACCGTCAAAAATGAGTCAGTCAGCAAAGTTTAGTCTTTGCACAACGAAATGGCAGAAAACAAACTCCATTTATATCCGTGCTATCTAATGTAATTTCTTCGCTATATTAGTTAGACATTTTATGAAATCAGTTCCGTTATACAACGAAGTCTATCGTCCCGATTGTCCCGGGGCATTCCGAGGACCCAAAGGACCTGAACCAATCGTGCTCTGCAAACGGAAATTGATCATATTTCTTTGTACGACATGTGCCTCGAAAGATTGGATTTATTGAGTATTAGTTTTCAACGTTAAGTTCGTCAACCGACCGTGGAACTCCGGTACCTGTTTTATTGTAACGAAATAAACATTATTCAGTTTCTGTGAATATTTTAGTAGTCTTCTCTTTCGTTAAAAACACTTTAAGGTGGATAAAGCACATCAAATAACATAACGACAGTACGGTATGGACCTCTAGTAGCGATTAACGGAGAGTGGATTAAAACGCGTTCGTTCCTAGTGCTCCTACCAAAGGTACGTAGGAAAGCGAATAAGGAATTGTTAGTAGATAGCCGAATTGTTTAAAGTAAAATTTTTAATATAAGGTGTGCATATAATTAAATTAAGTGCTTGATGTCACTTAGTAGTGTACGCGTTGCAGCTTTAGGTAGATAAGTCGTTCAACACACGTATCGATAGAAAATGGGCGGTCAGTTACGATGTTATAGGTAACTAGGACACAACAACCACGAGGCGACACGAAGTCGCGACGTGACGTGAAATTTCATAATTTCTAACAAAATAAACTTGAACCGATTTGCTTTCGAATATCTCGGAGCGGAGAGATTAAGCAAATAGAGCTATGTAGCTGAAATTTGTAGGCAAACCGTAGCTAGCAACTTGCTTGATCATTCCAAGAGATTACAGCTATTCGGCAAAGGCTTAAGTAAACACAATATACGCTTTATGATCCGTTACATACACAATTATAAATCTAAGCTAATAACTTTTAAATAAAACACTTTAACGGTTTAAAACACGATATATGTCTCCCCTGACCACGGCTGCTGCAAAGGATCCGAAACGTCGGGCCGAAGTTAAAAATCGTTTTCAAATAAGTTTAACTAATATATCACGTTTTAAACCGTTAAAGTGTTTTATTTAAATGTGTACTACTCGCTTAAACTATAGACAGTATTTAGCTAATAACTTGTTAAACATTATTATAGACGTGTATAAACGGCACCTTGAAGCATTGAAATAAGAAAGCTCTGCTAGAAAAGTGCGGATTTGTAATGATCGCGCGTCGCTACAATCGATAGCGGGCGCTGGCCAGGCGCCAAGCCGCCGCCCGCCCTACGGGGCTCCGTCACATACAAACTTATACTTTACTTATCCACTTCTTTCTCGACAATCACATAACCATATTATTTTAGAATTAATTTCACACTCCCCTAATTCGTAATTACAATTTGCACCAGAATTCACTTTTATAAAAAGAACTGAAAAGTAGCGGGTCGATGTTTTGCCCGCAGCTTTTTGCTAACAAGGTTTGTTTTAAACTTGCCTGGTGAAAACTAGTTATTTTAGTCGACTTCGATATAAGCTTATAACATCCACTTCGTGCTAGAACTTTTTCAGTCACGTATTCATTTCGTAAATAAGATATAGGCTTGAGCTTCATTTTAGTTTGTTTTATGTTATTAAAAGTAAACAAATTCAGGGTCTATAGACTCACTGGTAAACTACTTTTCTCGATGGAGGAGGAGGATTTATCCGAATCTAGTTTTTACTAGGGTAAAGTTTGCTTTTTTGAGCGGACGGATGAATTATTAAATTTCAAGCTATAAATGAATTCCTAATACTTTATGTCAAAAGACCTCAAAAGAGACAGAATAAGAGTAATTATTAGTAAAAGACGAAGTTATTACATTATCAGTTATTTACTGATAATGTAATAACTTCGTTTCTTCTTCGTCGAAGTATGCCTCAATTTGATATTTGTATACTCCTTAAACCCCTTGTATGTTGTGCCCTTCGTACTTGTATTGTCTTTGGATTGATTGACACGTTGAACATAACAATATTTACAAAACAAAGATCGAAGCTGCGACCTTCCCGGCCATTAGCATACATCGACCCTAGAAGGCGAACAAAGGTTCGCTTTATCTTCAATCCACTCGCATTATGATAATAATCAAAGGAATAATAAAAAAGGTTTTCGCTCAGATATTAAAAGTGGGCTTGGGGCTGGTACGCGTGTGATTACACCCCGCCTCACTCGCATTGTGACGCATTTTATTACATTTTTAATACCTTCGTGCAAACATTTCCTTTCATATCTAATTCTCCGTGATCTCCACGATCCTTGTTTAATTATTATATTATTATATTATATACTAAGGTAATTGCTTAAAATACGTTATTACAATGGAAATTAATTATCACGAATAGAACAGTTGTTTTTTTTTTATATAGAGACGGAAATTGTTATCAAAGGAAACAATTATCGCTCTATTTATTAAACGCGACATAAATTTTATTAATAAAAAAAATTTTCTTTAATATAAAATGGATCCTCGCTTCAAGCAACATTCAATAGTTTCTAAGGCTACGCCGTAGAACTTCTACGAACGTCTTTGTAGTTAAATACTGTCTATAGTTTACGCGAGTAGTACACATTTAAATAAAGCACTTTAACGGTTTAAAATCGCAGCATCCCAGGAACAGGAACAAGCCACCCACAGTCAAACGTCAGCCCGCCTACCTACCATATATGAAGGGAGTTACAGATAGAATTAGCAGAGTCCTAAATCGAGCTTCTATTGACACAATTTTCAAGCCGCACAAGAACATTCAGCAATTCCTGAAACCAAACAAGTGTGCTACCCCTTTACAAGATGCAGGCGTTTACAGACTGGATTGTGATTGTGGCCTATCCTACATCGGCCAAACAAAGCGTAGCATCTCAAACAGAATTAAAGAACTTGTCGCGGATATAAAACATAAACGTCTCTCCAAATCTGCGGTATGCCAACAGTCATCGGAAGGGCCCAATCACTACATTCGCTTTGACTAGCCAAAAATCCTCGCAAAGGAGAGTCGATTTTTTCCAAGATTGGTACGCGAAGCAATTGCAATAAAGAAACACCGAAATTTAAATAGAGAGGACGCCCTCAAATTATCAAACACCTGGGATCCCATATTAAAAACTCTGGATCCCAATAAACAGCATACCGGCAAACGTGAAGACACCGTTAGTCAATTCTGCAAGGACCCGGCCAGTTTCGCCAAATACCAACTTCGACAGAACAGATGGCGCTAGCGTAGCAATTTTTTACTTTGACGTCAGAGACATCCTCCATCTTTAGTCTCCCCTTGACCACGACTGCTGCAAAGCATCCGAAACGTCGGGCCGAAGTTAAAAATCATTTCCAAATAAGTTTAACTAATATATCGCGTTTTAAACCGTTAAAGTGTTTTATTTAAATGTCTTTGTAGTTCCTTGAAATGGGTAAGTTACAATTAAACAATTATAATGCTTTTGGTCCTTCCTTTGATAGATTTTTCGAATAGTTTAGAGTAAAACTCACCAATATTAGTTTTACTATTCTATACTATTCGCTGCATAGGTGAATGAACAATTTATAAGGTACGAAACGTGTAAGAATGAAGTTCTTTTATTCCTTTAACAGACGGTGGGCATCTTGTGCGTAATGACAGGGGAAAAGGCAATCATGGTTATAGGCAGAGAGTATATTGAACCTAATTCTATCATTTGATTGTGGCATTGGTCACACATTCCCCCTCGTTTTACGGCAAATGCTCGAATCATGCAACACGTATCGGGCAGATGACACGGTTTCAGCCCGGATCATGCAAATGACCACTTTCAATTTATGCAAATTAACTAATACGATCGGATTAAACATCTTAATGGTTGTCACTAATCTATCCGTATTTTAATACACGACTATAATAATAAAATAAGAGAACAAAATAAACAAAATTGGAGTCTAATTTTGAGAGCTAAAAATGACTTAGTCTGTCACTCGTGTGCACTCCGTACTCGTTCGTTTTACCATAACTGTCAACCCCGAACATTATATTGATATTATAAAGTAGATAAGGGTACGCGCTAATGAAGAAGTTGGCAGGCTTACGAAGGTGTTTACTAAAGCCTCGAGAGCTCCTTAACAACTCGCGACACCTCTCGCTCTGACAGAGTTGAATATCCTTCTCCGTCTACTTCATATATTTAAGCGTACAAAATAAACTCATTCGTATAATAAGAGTGTAACACGAGCACCAAGGCCTACATCCTGATGGCGAGGAACAACAAAAACCCGTCGGTCATGTTCAGACGAGAGCGAAACTTGCTCGAGATATTCAAAAAGTAATTGGACTTCGCGCAAAAGAGATATAAAAATGTTGTTCCAGAAAATTACAAAGCTCGGACTCGAGTGGGCTTACACGAAACTGAAAACTAAAAATAACTAAGCACTGAGATAACGACATCTTCTTTTTGCTTTGCTAATATTTTATTCCTAGTTGAGCTAGACGGTAGTCTATAAGTACTCGTTAAATAAGTTTCTGATGATTTATAATTTCATCGACACAAATTACTAACTCTACCTTCGCCGGACCTAACTCGCACCTTCGACGGAACAAGAAATGTTATGCCAAATTTGTATATTTATTATGATAAATGAGGTAGGTGCTATGTCAAACTATTTTAACGATGACATTTTTAATTACTAGAGGTAGGGTCTTTTTTGTGTCAATTAGTACTTTGAACGCATTCCTCGTTATTTCAAACTTCATACAAACAACCGACCGACAATATTTATATACACGTAAGTTTATTTTTGCTATAAAAGCAGGGTCTACATATTTACAGCCGGGGCGTGACCTATAGACGGTGACAAAATAAGTTGCAAGTCACAGCCGGTCGAAGTTTGGCTTCGGCCCAGTACTATCCGGGTTTATTGACTGGGGCCAGGGAAGAATTGTTGAGAGGCGAGTGTGAGAACGCAGATGAGCATTCGTTATGCCTCCTAGCATCAGCCTTGTAAAGGTTGCATGTAGACATATGCCATTTACACTGAATTAATTGAAAGCCGAATTAGAAGAATCAATTAGGTTATCAATACATCGAACTTAAAATTAATTAAACTTAAAACTACGTGTTTTGTAAAAATAACTTATTAACTTATTTTACGCGTTTATTCAACACATTACACATTACATTAAAAACGTATTTAAAATTTTTAAAGCACAGTCTAAAATCGATTTTCTTAATAAACCTTCGCCTTCCTAATTAAAATTAACGACTGTAAGCGGAAGGGAGACGCCACTAATCTCGTAATATTTTTAACATGTGTTCATTACACAAGCTCTAAATAGCATGCTTTACACTTTTATTTACTTAAGCAAGATGGAAACGAATGCTTTTATCAATTATTCTTACTATATTTTTTTAATATTTCTAAAATCCTTTTCTAAAAATATATATACCACATTCATAATGGAAAATGGAGACTAAAACAAGAGAACTAAGTATAATAAATTCGCTAGTTTTCTGCGTTTTTCATTTTATTGTAAAGAACGACATTTAAACAGTTTGTAAGGCGAATTATAATAAATTAAACAATATATCCTTTTAAATGTTGTCGAGGCACACTGAATAGAGGCCTCGTAGTAAGATGGCCGTCAGCCAAGAGCGTTTGGCTCAAAGCCAATCTCGGATATCGAAGGGCCCGCTATCGAAGGCTACAGTCTGATTCATAAAAATCTATGAAACATCGACTCGATCGAATGAAACTTTGTCAAATCGAATTCGCTTTAGTTCGTCTAAAGATCTCTTTATTAAGAGTAGGTAATACGTAATATACGTCAAGTTAACGCCTTACAAATAAAACTTTACCATTGATATTTCTGTTCACATCTTACATTCTGTGGTAATAAAATCGTGGATCTAGCTCAAATTTAGTTATCTCAATGAAACGTTGCTAGCTCATTGAGCATTCACTGCTCGCATCTCGTCCCGGTTTTGAATCCCGCTCTCCATTATTTGTCTTATTGTTTCTTGAAGTCTTGTTATTCATCTCGTATACTGAGATGATATACTATATCATTTAACTAGATTTTTCTTTTAAAAGGGGCTCTCTTACTCTAGGCCTAAACACAGCTAAAACTACGCCTGACATCAAGTTAATCTTATATTAAATAATTCTATATTCTTCTTCTATAACTCATGAATTTAATAATTCGAATTATATTTTTTATAATAGAATATGTCCCTTTTTCAATATAAATATGCTCACACGTCCTAGAATGAACGAGTGCAACGCTGACTCCATAATTCGTATGTATTTGAATTTAGAACAGACTTTAACAATAAAGGCATGCTTACTTGAAAACCTAAAAACCTAATTAGTTGATATTGAGTTGTAGATAGATAACTAAGACCCACACCCATAAGATCAATGCAATTGCAGTTAAAAACAAATTTCTAAATTTACATTGAATATTAGAAGAACAGGCAAGAAATTCGGCAACACACCTTTCGTATTATTTTATTACATGAAGGCTCATGTAATAAAATAAATACGTATATAGTGAAGTTAATCAAGTTCATTTATAAAACCATCGCAGACGTAAGCTCGACTAGTCACCATTCTGAATAGTGGCACTCGTCCGACGCATTGCTATGCAACTTATCGGGACAGAACAGAATAATTTAAAACCTATTCTTTTATATTTACATAACACAACTATACAGAACTTCCAAATCTTCTACGCCATCTTACAATACAATTCGTAGAAGTTTGCCTACGCCCCGTCGCTACGAACGCTACGAACCCTCGTAGCACCCCTCGTAGCGACTATTTTCCTGAGTAATAGTACGTCTGCAGCGCACATGTCGCAGAACGTTTTCAACTTACATTAGTTTGCTTATTTGAACAAGTGGAATTTATTAGCCAGTTATTTACTAATTTATAATTGCATTGTTCGTTAAAGCTTATACTAATACTAGTAGATAAGACTTAAATGTAACAATTGACATATGACCAAGATACATAGCTCCCGTCAAAGATGGAATCTTTACATTATATTGAGAGAACAACCTATAACTGGAACATGGCAAAATGCAATAGTCGAAATGGAGCAGAAATAAATGTAGGTAAGCTCCGGTTTAGTGGAATTGTGTCGAGTTGTCCGAATCCCAATTAGCATGATTGCAGTTAAAGTCGTGGCCATTCGCGCGACCGCTCCGAAATAATCTGTCGTCTCTCTAATTCGCGCCGACTAATGGCCTCGACTGCTCCGGCTGTTGCCTCCATAATGCATCGAACTATCATTAGATGACCTACATACACGGTACAATGGATATCTTTCGTATTTGTCGAGGTACCCTATTTATATAACCCGATTTTGTACTGAAATACGACGTATTAAATTGTAAGGATCGAATCTAGTACTTTATGTTGAAACTTAACGGACTATTCAAAAAATGGTTGTATATCTAAATGAATGATAAACGTATATGAATAAGAAAAATTAAATACAAAAACATTTTGTTTTCTACTACAGAGCAAACTAGATCGTAACAGTGGTAGGAAGTATCAACTATCCTTAAAACAGAGAGATGGAAAAGTGGATGTTGTTAATTTTGACGATTGTATTTGGTTAAAAAGGCGCATTGTGAACGATTAACCACTCGAAACAAAAAGACGGAAAGCAGACAGATTAACTCGCTAAGCGCACAATCTTGAATTATATCGAAATCAAAATTTCAACTCAATTCAGTGGAGTGTTTTGCCGACTGAAAGCTGAGCACTTTCGATATCCAATATCCATTGTTCTAACGAATCTTAACCGACCTTTGGAAAGGAGGAGTGGACATTGCGATCTGATATAAGGCTAAATAAATTGGGTCATTTGGAATAATGAAATCTCTTTGTAAAATGTTGAAGCAGTGGAGGAAATCTGTGTTTGGAGGTCACAAAAAGTTCGTCAATTTTTTCGTTAAAAAAAAGTTTGTTAAAAAAAGCCGACACACACATCACATTAAATTGAAATCTAATAAGATAAATATACAGATATACGACTATCTGTATATTTATCTTATTAGAAACAGCAGAAAAAGCTAAAATTAACAATGTGTGCTACGATACTTTGTACACATAACAAAGTATCGTAGCACTCGCGGACACAGACAGAACCTGGTGTGTTATAAATGCGATCCTTTTATTCGAAGCGACGTAACCGAGTATTGTTTTTGCACGTGGATTATGGAGGGAGGGGGAATAGTTTTGGCCCGATAACGATCGCGTCTCGTTACCTCAGCACAACAATATTCATGTCAAACGCTCCACTAGAACACGGACTGCGATAACACAACGAAAATATTTTCACAAGAGAATAGACTTCGTCGCACAGTTCGATTTTTTTTAGCAATATCGCGTATAACACGGCGAATCGTTGTTTTCTATGAGTATGTGAAAGTAAGCGAGCGAAATGTGTCGAAAAAATTGATTGACTTTTCTCTACATTGAGTATGGTTAATAGGAGTTCATAAGGTCTGTCATTAATTACTCAACAATATGAAAAAGGCATTTCCCCAAATTGCGATCCCTCGATACTTTTTGTGGGAGCTCGAGCGTCACAGTACATTTATTCCGTGGCTAAAAATAAGCCAGCCTCCGCGTAATTTTATTTACCTCCACTCAAATAACACGAGTACCTTACTCGGAAAAGAAATATCATACGAATTAGGCTACAACGGTAGCTCGACGTAAAGAGAGGTGAACGCGGCACAGCTCGTGCAATTAGGCGGAGGCAGAGACCGCGGGATGCCTTTGGCGCCCAATTACATTCTAATGTTCACTCGTTTGAGTATTCTCTATTCAAAAGAAAAATTCTTATATACTAATGTCGTGACATTGTTCCACGTTTTCAGTTTTCTGCGCGCTTAGGTTTCACTGATTATCTCGGCTAAACTACAGAAATTCAACTGACAGCAATATTTTGTGATTCCTTACTGATTTTCAAACAAAAGGAGGTAGGTTCGCTAATATTGGGACGAGCATAGGTCGCATTCGGGTCGCGTCGGCTCGGCGGAACGTGTATGATTAATGACCTTCGTAAGCCCTTGACAATTAATATCGATTCAAGCGCGTCCGCTTCAATTATACCACTCGATTGAATGAATTCCTTAACGTGGGACGCTCATTACCTAATGCCTGATTTATGATGTGTCAATCGGTCAGATGTGAGCCCCCTCGCGTGATGGAGCACGTCGGTCGCAGTCGAACTCTGACATACGCCGCTCGTGTCCGGCGATTCATAAAAAACGCTCTCAATAAAACTTTTCCACTTTGGATTTGATGAATTGCCGTAGTTATCTAGATAAACGTACGCACAAACGAAAAATTTGTGAGGCGGAATCGGTTCCCTTTATTAGTGCTAACTGATAACAAACAGAGCCTAATTATTGTTTAAGTTCAATTATATTATTATGTAATTAAGTTCAGGGTTGTGTTGCAGCTCTAAAACGGCGTCACAATGTGAACGCAGCTCATAAGGTTAATCCGCAGAGCGGGGACGAGTGCACGCTCGACCGCGTTCCGAGAGTGGGACCATTTAATTGCAACGACCTCGTCTGCTCCGCGCGATAACGCCGAATGGCCCAACTTTTCACCTAAACGAATATAGTACAAGCGTATCGCGACCCGTTGCCCCTTTTTTTTACAAGTTTTACGCTTTGAAGCGATCAAACTAAACTAACTCGGCAGTAAGCCTATCTGTTATATGCGTGAATTGCAGCTTTGAACCTGAATAAATTCTTTCATCATTCGTACACTAGCAAACGACAGATTGCGTCCTTAGAAAAGGTTTTCCTAGCGAATATAAAATGTACTCATAAATCGTTATTACAATAATATAAAATAGTGGTTTAGTTAGAGTTTTAATAGAAAATATCTTCGTTTATTAATAACACGGTGAGGTTACTAAGAATCGAAGCAATATATATGATAGAACGATTCGTTCTATATATTGGATGTTTAGTTGCATCGTATTTGTTGTTCTACCGACAGATTGATGAGTTCGGTAAAGTCGTAAGACAATACGCAATAAGCGGACCCGTTTATGATTTGAGGACAAGTTCAGTGCGAGTAAGCGAATAACTTTGTCGTCTATTCACAAAGTGGGCGCGGGAGTGTAAAGCGTATACTTTCAAGATTCCTCCATTAACCTCAAACACCTTACGACACCCTGCACTACATTACTTTTATTATTCGGGTAACACTTTATATGAAATCTGAACAAATCTTATTACCGAGACAAAGTTTTGTTTCGTTAACTAAGTTTGAAAGCGTAAAATAACATCAACACCGGTACGAGGCTATGATTAAAAAAATATGTAACATAATTGGTTCCTTATAAAATCGTCGTTCCGAAGTCGCTTCGTTTAATTTTCCATTAAAGAAATATTTTTATTGTAATCGACATCACAAAATAATTTGTACTGAGTAATAAGAACAGTGCAGTGCAGCTGAATCTGAATCTATAACGTACAGAAATGTGCGAAGAGCTGGTATTCATCTTTCAGGAACAAAAGACGGAAAAATTTCACTATTTTCTGAGACAAAATTGAAGTGCGTAAGAAAGTATGGGAGTTCCGGAAGCGAGGGATTATAATGAGTCGTCTCCCGCGGCCGCCCGCCCTTGACACACTTCCGCCCTACCCACACACACACACGAGTACCGAGTATGTGTTGAACTAATATAATCCGAACAATTCATTGGAGTCGATTTTGTACATGAGTGCAAAGAAATAACATGGATAAAATCAGTGCCTAAACACAACAATTTAATTTATTATCATATTGTATTTCTTGACCCATGTCTCAGTAAACCGAAATAACAAATTTGTTCTAGCTCGCAATTTATAAGTACCTTACAATGATTCATAAACCACGTTCAACGGAAATCAAACGGAAAAGGAATTAAGTCTGTCGTCTATCTAAGTGTATATTTTTTTATATTGAGACGTGTGTTCATATTTTAGTTTTTTTAAAGTTGTTTTTTGAGAAATCGTAAATTTAAATAATTAATTAAGCGTGTCCCCCGTGATCACGGCCGCAGCATTCGAAACTTCGGGCCGTAGTGGAAATAAAATAAAAAATTGTTAACTAATATATATCGCGTTTTAAACCATTAAAAGTGTTTTATTTAAACGTTTAATACTCACTTAAACTACAGACTTTCGCTTAGTTGACCAGGACATAAAATATCATATTTTGTCTGACCACTAACGCCAACACTTATACATAGAAAATGGCTATGGTAAACTATTTATTTTGTCAGAATTTTACTACAATAATTTCATGGAAGCGTTTCTAAAAGTGTCCTACATAAATTCCACGAATGGGCGACCGCTTGACGGCGAATTCAGCCGCAGAGCCAAGTCATTTGTTAGCGTCTGTGATGTCTTATCTCTGCGTCTACTATTCTATTGGGGCTTATGGATCAAAAGAAAGAGTATTCAAAATAATTTGATTTAACTAAGCTTCACTGTTTTTACGAGTTAATAATGAACAATAGAAAAGTATAAGCTTACACGTTAAGTTAAGGTAATATATTTTTAATCTCTTGTTAAGATTAGCCAAATGTGTGAAAAATAGTTGTTTTTAACTTATCATTAAGTGATATAAAAATACCTTACCTTTTAACACAACGCTCAGCTACCGGTTGAAAGCGAATCTGCAAGAATGACATAGATTGTTAATAATTCGAACCCGTTAAGATACATACAAGGTTAGAAACGTGTAATTGCAAGGCGGTAACATATATTTAATCCGAATGTGAACCAGAAACGTTAAGCGTACATAGTATCGCATGAGATATGTATGTTCTGCAAATTGTACATTAAAAAGCGTAGCTCGGCATCGGAACCCGTTCTATAACTATTTCGAGTTCGTTCGAACCGAATCGCAAGAGCTGTTGTATCGAACGACTCGCAGTTTATACTATATACCCGACGTATATAAGAGTTAGCGATACAAAAGAGTGCTTCTATAGAATTTTGCAATTACTAGAACAGGAAAACCACAATATATTACGATTTTGTTATTCGATTCCGAAACCTAAGTAACGCTTTAAAAAGTTGAAACCGTTATACTTAATTTACATTAATAGCGCAAACAACGGACAATACTGAATTTATTCATTGAATCTGTGAACCGGATGAAACTGGAGTAAATTTAATGTAGATGTCTCTGAAATAAACAACACGCAACGCCCCACTAGTTAGTCGACTTTAGCTCTTTACCGTGGTCTAATGCTGTGCCTCCGGGAGTTCGTTGTGAGATAAGTAGCCCAGATTTAATACGACCTCGTTAAGAGCTCCGCCATCTTTTCCGGAATTTGTCTCATCGCTGGATCGCACAGATCCTCAGTGCACCTACGATATGAATTGAAATATCAGTAGTGTACTTCATGTAGGAAGTCCACGACTGATAAAAATATTTATTTATTTTTTTTTTCTTTCTTTTCAGCTTGACGTGACCCATTTTTTACAGTATCGGTCGAGCTTTTAACGTTAAGTTTCATCTGAATGAGCGTTTAATTGATAATTTTTCAATGACCAAGAACGGCACCGTAGTCGCGCAAACAAGTAAGTACATGAATACTCGATTCTACGTCGATCATTGTCAGATCAAACATACTTACTGCACACGATTCAGTTTTAAATAATATTCTATAAATCTCTATCAGGGATTCTGCGTAGATAAAGGCGCGAATGTACTTACGATTCATGAGCAGGGACATGACATGAACGCTTTAGCAATTAGTAGTTTAAGTGAAGTCGTACATGGTCAAACACATTTTTATATTCTCGTGCCGTTCCTGGCTCAAGGCGAAACTAACTAACCGCTAGCCGTTATGGGGGTTTGTCTTAAAAGTCGTACGACCGTCTCCCACCTCGCACCTCGCACCTAAAGCGGTGGCCTTTTGAAGTTCTTTTTGACTCGCGTCTCCTCCAGTGTGAGCTCGAAGAGCAACGGTCATGATGAGATTATGAAAAAAGGTGTTATGATTTTAAGTAATATTTCATATTTTACTTAAACACTTTTAACACACAAAGGATGCGTCTTCTAAAAAACAATAAATATTTTTCGTGTAAATTTCCTTTTTACTCTATTGTATGTCGCTCAAATAATATGATTAGGGTTTTATAACAGAGCAGTTTTTAATTTACCAACAGTATGTTTTTTTTTAATAAAAAAATAATTATTTTCTTTAGGGTCTTTCTTCAGGGGTAAATAACGAATGTAAAAGTTTGACATAAAGTTAAGTATATTTAGTCATTTACTTAAATTTATGAAAAAGCTCTTATCCATACAACAGCCTATTTAATTTCAGAATTTCAAACCTTCATTTAAATAGGTTAAGTGCCGTTTCATAAAAGGTTAAAAGCAGAGCGGTCGTTAGACTGAAAGTTGTGCAATTAAGAAAAGACAAAACTATTTCAATGCATTTACGTAGGGAAGCTCTGAAGACTTTTTTGCTACAACGAATTTCAGCAGCAAATAACGAATGAAATAATGAAAAGTAAAAGAGGTGAGACTTGGATATATCAAGATCGAAAGAGCAAAGTGACAATTGACAAATGTCTCGGTGGCGCAGAATCGAGTTAGAGCTTCGCGATTAATCTAGGCTGAGCTTATCCATTTGGGCCCTTAAGCCCGCGTCGGCCTTTCTGATATGCGAGTGTCGATCACCAGAGGTAGGTTCTGGAAACTATACTTTGACAAATACACACGTAGTAATTAAATATTAATAAGACGTTACTATTACCCTCCAGCTGGGAGAGTAATTTTCCATAAAATATGTTTTCGTTTTTCTTTTCCTTTCGTTAAGTTAAAACGTATAGGGAAAATACTCTCTTTTAGTCAGCAACAGCGAGCCACAGAAGTGACACAAAGAGCGCAGTGCTCCAAAAGGGAACAACGCAAATTAAAGTTAACATAAAGATCAAAGGTTACTCCATTCACGTAACTACGAGTACGTACTGCCTCGACCGCTCCGTTGACGAGACGCGAGGATACTTATGTCGTTTTGTTTCTTGAGGCTCACAGTTTTACATTTGAGACGAAAGCGCGTCAGAAAATGTCGCGTAGAATCAGTTTTAAATGAATGTTTACTGCGTCTCTGTTAAAAAAACTCACGAGAGTCGAGAAGGCTCTTCGAGTGAACGTTTGACACATTTATCTAACGAACGTCAAAGTGCTCTCGCCGACGACACTTATCTCGCGAATCTCCGCCGCAGCCTGACACGAATGTCTGCCATCGTGCATCGTGACAGTTGCGTCAAAGCGCGGAAAGAAGTCAAGAAACACTCTAGTAAACGTGTGATTTTCTCTTTATAAAGTTGTTTAATTTGTTGCCCCACTTTTCTTTTAAATTGCCAGAATGCATGTATTGTTGATTGTATTACTAATTTTGTTTTAATAATCGACTCTACACCGACACTTTTAGAAGCGAGGCAATAGACGTTGAACGTACGCCATATATAAAAATGGCACAAAGCCTAAATTAAAATACAGTACATAATATTATGACTTTGTGGAATTCCCGGCGTCTCTTTGTTGATTGAAATAACTGCGGGACGAGCGCAGAGTATGATCTATATTCTGGGAGGCCTCGGGCCGGAACACCTGTTTGGCCCTTTACGCGCGTCTCTCTAATTAAATAATTTCGCTTTCAACGCTACGCTTTAATATTATGGACAAAAATGGACTCGTATGTGCTGTATTTCCACATTTTACAAAAGATAAACAAAACCGAAGATATAACGCTACCCTCACATGATAGTCCGAACGCGACATCGACATTTGCATACTGTAATTATTGCTTATGTTGGACACTCAAAGGGTACGATTGGAATATGCACGCGTAACGCCGTCAAGGTAGAGAGCGCTGAAGGTAGTTCAAATTGTAATTTGTACACAGTCGTAGAGCGTCGGACACCGAGTCGGGTACACACACAGATCCCGCTTTCTGCGCTTCGTGCGCTTATTTAGAGGATGAACGCTAACGAGATTCGAAAACAATGGAACGTTGCGGTTGACAGAAACGGGATAAAGTAGAATGTTGTCAGAGGCAGAAGTGTCGAGGCAACTTCGGCTCGGAGGCTTTGTTCCTGAATTTTTAACAAATACTGTCACTTTTGGACCGACTTCCAACTTGCGTTGGGAATTATTTAGCCGATGACGTTTCTCGAGACGCCAGGTCATACTTCAGTATTATTTCAGCTGTTCTCTCCGTCGGTACCGCTGTCGATAAAGGTGACTGTCAGACTACAAACAAAAAACAGAGATGCGCTTTGAAAGTCTTTTGTTAGAGTAAAATAAATTATTTGTTGTTTTGCTAAACAAATTGTTAAAAATAATAATGTTTCGTATTGGATGTAAAAGATAAGGACCGAGAATTATTATTCATAAAACTGCAGAGCTAGTGCACATCTTCGACATGAACGTAACGTTTTGTTGAGCTGCTGACAGTCTACAAGATGACAAGAGGCTAAAGTTCTACCATTACCTTATGTAAGGACGCAAAGCTGTGACATCGATCAAAGAGCAAAATATCTCTGCTCATTTCGTGGACAAAACCATCAAGCAAATTAACAAAAAATCTGCCCTTTGAAAGGTTGTTTGATATTAATGCAAAAAATATAATTAGACCTTAAATCGCTAACATATATTTGCAAAGAAATAGCATTGCCAAGGCCGTTATCTGCATACTATACATTTCAGCAGTGAGCATTGAAATTGAAGTAAGACACTCTTCCGATCAATGCTAAGTAGGAACTAGACACTGGTTACACAGCTGCTGTTTAACCAGAACAAACATACAGACCAATTATTACCAGCTGTAAAGAGATCTGTCATTTGTCATTCGTCTGTCAAATGTTTGTATGCCGATGTCAAGTCATTAATTAAATATATAACGTCGACTTCTAATTAAAAGTAAAATGTAGGTCAACCGCGGCATAGGGATCACGTTAAAAAGGGTAGTTTTAAAAAGAAAGCGTCGGAATTAAGGGATAAAAACTATCATCAATTTATATATTATGGTATCAATTAGTGACAATTTCGCACTAAATAAAGAAGCGACTCTATGCCTCTCTATTCGACGATAATAACGCGATACCGTCCGTCCAGCAATTAACGTCAAATTACCAATCTCCATAAATTAGAAAAACAAAGTTGCAAAAAGGTGTGTCCTGTATTACGTAATTTTATTGTAACGATAACATCGTAGTTTTAGTCGGACCTTCGCGATCGTCTCTGACGCGTGGGATTCGTTTGCCACTAATCGAATTATCGCGCGCAAGAAAACGTACGAATGCGAGTGCAGGCTTATCGGGTCGAGACGAGCCGATAACCGATAAACGAACGACTCGCCGGGAGCGCATACGGACTGAGAAATAAACAAAGCGTTACATCGATAAGTGTCAACTCCGCAGCGGCCGAGAGGCGCGGATCCCATCGATCACAATGCGAAAAGGACACCGCAGGCTGCGAAGGCCCGGGAACGTATGCTAGCACTTACCAGGCGAAAATGAGGATGAGAGAGGAGCGGCGAGGTTATGGTCCGCGGCACAGACGAGCAGCGACGTAATCTCCGCGCGGAGGCCGAGCGCCTACTGACTGCGTCGATCGATAGCCGCGCCATGCTGCGTTGCGTTCCGTTCACCGGCTCGCTCGCTGTCTCTGGTGTTTTTTATCTGTGAAATTCGGTCATCGTTCCGATCTAATTGATTTTTATTTACTTTAATTAGCCGTCCGAACTACGATTCGCACCGTTTTCGTTGCTCGATTTTAGTAATCGACCGAACACGGGAGTTAATTCCTTGTGTAGGATTGACTAGCGATGATTTAGTAGCTTATACGGTGAGGTTTATTGTATTCACTTAATATTTAAGTATATGAATTAGGTTATACGTGAAGTTTTATTCGAACCGTTTTATCGAAAGTAATATCCCAAACTCGTATACACTATAAACGAAACAATTACTAATAGGAGCAAGCAATTGCAATGGTGAACTGTAATAATCGATTGTTCTGTATTAAAATTTACAAACGAGATATTTGCGACGCTCGTCGGCTGCATAATTTTGCACATATTTCGGAAGGGAACGGCGCTCGACACCTGCACTTAATTTATACTTGCCGCCGCTTGTCACTGAGCTATGTTTTGAGAAAATAAACACTTTTCCTCTTCTTGTCATTCTACCGTACCCTTAGTTTTTCAGTTAGACAGCTCGATTATAGTACTAAGATTGCCTACTCATAACTACTACCTTATTATAGTTGTGTTTAATAGGAATATTGTCCAAATTTCTCAATGTAGTAGATAGGTAACAAAACAATAAGTGAATGTATAGATTCTTTAATAAAAGTCTAAACCATTCAAGTGAACACAGTATTCTGAGTTGTAAAGAATACAAGGGTTTCTCAGTTAAAAATTGAATTTAGAGATCTTCCATTATATTATGTCTTGATTATTGTTGCACCATAAAAAATAAGTCATTCTATGAACCCACAGACAAATCGAAGCTCCGATTTTGAAGCCCGACGATGTGTAATCAATAAAGAATTATTTTATTTTGGCTACAATATTGTAATGTGATTAATAAAACGGAACAACAATCTAAATAGCGTGGCACGTTTATGTACATTGTGGCGGTTTCAGTAAGAACAACACTAGGCTGATGCAGTAAAATCGGTCGAACTCTCCAAATATACTACTAAGCTAAGCTTCGTTGATTTTCAACCTTCACCTTTAGCTCAATTATTTGGCCGCAATAATTGAGCTAAGGTGACTAATGCAGGTTGCATTACTCGCGTTCTTTACACATAGTCAGTACAAGTAATTGTATCAAAATGCATCGAAGAAAGCCGTTTCCAACTCGATAGCAACCAATATTGAACAAACTCGGAATAGTCAAGCGACAGCTCAACTATACAGCGATAGGCCACGAATGCGCTAGTTCTTAACTCGCGAAAGTTCTCGTTAGACCGAGGTGCATCTAATGCCCACGAAAGATGTGCTTAATCGGAGAAACAAATTAGTTTTACATCGACTATGGGTAAGGATCGAAATTACAGTGCGATACGAACAAAACATAAAGTGATAAAACAAACTAGAGTCCCTCACTCGGTAGAGCGGTGCGCAAAGATTCTTTCGATCTTATAAAGACCGTATAGAACTTGTATTAATGCAATATTCGAACTAAATGGAATGGAAGTAAATATCGATTTAATCGGCATAAACTTTATGCCGATATAAATCACAATCTGTTTTTTCAGCTCATTGGCAAAGATGGAGCCCTAGGCCCCCCACAGTTGAAAGTAGAACTAGTCACAGTGTCACGTTGAGCTGGTCTACGGAGCCCTACAATACCTCTCAATATAATGTCGTCTACATTTTACAAAAGAGGGAAAAACTACCACCCTGGGTAATCGTATATAGGTTAGTTTTAGTATATATATCGTTTATAAAACAACTCAAAAATATTTTTTTTTATACCAATTATCGATTATAGCCCTAGTATCGTTGAAAGTCTGTTTTCTATCTCGTTTATTAGACAACACATTAACTACGTTAAATTTTAGATAAACATGCTCTTACCCCGGCACTAAATATATCACTCGTGTTCAGTGGCAGTGTTCTTTTCAAAGCCCAACCAAAACTGGAATATTATTATTGGGCACAAATTAGTCGCTAGATTACACACACGCGATTCTGTTCTGCAGGTTATGAGCTATTCGGCACCGCACTAAATACGACGTAATTCCTGATTTACGGCCTAACATTACAGAACCCGATCTCGATCCGTGAATATTAATTTATATGGCGGCGCTACTTAATATTAAAATGAATCTCGTTACCTTCGATCGTAATTTTATCGATGTATGTTTATAAATAAATTTAATTGTTTATTATTGAAAAAGTGAATATAACTCTTCGATGGAAATAAATAACTACTCGTGTGAGTTTTCAGCGGCGGAAAAACGACGGTGACGATCGACAGGCTCGCCCCGGCTCATCCGCACAGATTCCGTCTCAAGATCGCTCTCAAACCTCGCGGAGGCGCCGTTCAACCGAGCCCCAAAGAGATGACACACTCAATAAAAGCGGACCCGTCGTCTGAGCGCGTCCTCGCGCCAGATACCCGGGGAGCGCGGTGCGATATCGTTATTTAACTCTAGTACATGTCACACCGGGCGCTCTATAATTATGTCGAACTGTTCTCGTATTACAGAAGAGCTAAATGAAAAAAAATCCCGAGTTGAATTGTAATTCAACTCGGGATTTTTTTTTTTGATGTATCAAATGATGTATCAAAGCCGATCTTCAAAAACTAGTAGTAAGAGTAATAAGCAAAAATTATAAAGGGCAGTTGTCAACAGCGGGTCGCTGCAGTCCCGGTGGTCCGAGGAGTGCTGCACGAGCACCGATAGCGACGGAACCACGGCCGCCTGCTTCTGCATGGCCGTCCGGTGCGGCTATGTCAAACAGGTACTCGCGCGATGTCTTTCTTTTCCACCAAAAGTTTACGGCTGCATTTATATTTTGTACTTGAAATTGCTTTGGTGTTTGATAAGTCGATTTTTTCCTATTAAAACGGCTAAAGCAGTCGGTAGTTTCCCACCAAAGCGAGAATGAGTGAATGTACGAATGAACAAATTGATAATCAGACATTAATTAAGTTGTCACCGACGACCGAGTCCTGACTCTGCGTCCGTTTCGTTTCATTTCATTTGAGAACGATCGCCTTTCGTAACGAGGCGTGGCATTCATATTTGCAGCACAGTAGAGGCATCAGGTGGCCGTGTTAAACGACTTCTCAACGTGCGTGTCAAGAAGATATTGATTCTTCTAAGTCAAAGGAGAAAATTTTCCTCGATTTTTAAAGCAGAATAATATTTTTAATCGATTTATTACCATTGCGCGCCCTGAGTATCAATTTTCATGCGGAGTTTTTTATTGCAATGTTTTTTAAAACTAGATGTCAATGAATTAGTGACAAAAGGCCCTTTTTCTTTACACTTTAGACAAAGCATTAATATTGCTCTTAAAACTGTTTCACACCTAATTTACAATTAAGTATAAATTTCGACCACATAAAAGACGAATAAATACTTTGACCGACAAATCATTTAATGTGGAATTCTTGAGTAACTTGAATCGCTTCCGCATCGCACACAAGACGAGCTCTCGACTATGAATAATGTTCTTTGTTTTTCCCATAATTCGTTACGGGAGTTTCTCGCCCATTAGTTGCAGCGTTATGTATTAAAGTGTACTTCTGAAAATCTATCGATAAATATACCGAAACAATCGGTAGTCATCTGGCGGGCTAATGAGAGCCACTCTGTCAATTATTTAGTAATTGAAGTCGGCCGCTTCAAAGGGATTCGGAGAGTCATTCGAAGCGAGCAGCTGCGACGGCGAGCTTCTAAATAAAATTCCATTATTTAACTGTATAATGGAACTTCGGAATTCTTTCGGTGATGAGATATATATTGAATTGTACACTAGAGGGAAAAACGACACGTTCATTAACAGCTAGATCGGTAAGATCGCAGATGTCGACTGTTTTTTTCTGACGCGAGCGTGTGGTTCGAGCAGGTGCAGCAAATGTTGGAGGAGCGGCCCGTTCTCTTGTCAGCCGTCAACGCCAGCACTGGGCTTACTCCTCTGGCTACGGCCGTCAACAAAGGTCATGATATTTTTCATACACACACTGTCATCTTTACAACTAAAAACCCCTATATTTTCTTTACTGGATTACTCGACAACTACGACTTAGTCAATATCACGTATTAGGCGTGTTTTTGGGACATCTGAAAGACTCAAAACATTTTTACTAATCGATTGACTTGTCGTTAATTAAAATATTGAATTATTCAAGTCAATTCCAGGGGCAACGACCATGGTTCGTCTGCTGTTGTCTTTAGGTGCTGACACAGAACAGAGGATTGGCGGCGGCCGGACCCCGCTACATCTCGCAGTCCTTGCGGCTCACTATCAGATCGTCGAATTGTTGTTGGAGCAACACGCTGATATAGAGGCAGGGCCGTACATTGTTATTGAAATGTTGTACACACTACGAAGAGTATCTCGCGTCTATTAGTTTTAACGTAAGAAATACTTCAAGAGACGAAATATGATCAATTTTCCAGGCTAGAGACACAAATGGTCTTCGTGTGGAACATCTCGCTGTTGACTCCGGAGATCTTGAGACGCTAAAACTAGTCTTGGGCCGCGGAGAGGTCACCGTCACAGACAATAACGGATGGACGCCACTCTTTAGAGCAGGTAGATCCTAACTGCTACTCAGGGGCTCGGCCGTGGTCTCGCTTCATCATATCACCTTAAAAGTACCTTCATATCAATATTTGTAGTAAGATTTTGAACAGGTTTAATATTATGTTAATGGCTACTCGGGTTATGAAAAATTGTAAATTGCATATATAATTATATTCATATTTTAGAATAGTAATTACGGCCTACAGGAATGAGTTATGGGGATCTCATATCAGGAAAGCCTCGAGCAAGCACAGTTCTGCAGCCTTTACCGTAAAAAGATCAAACAATTAACAGACATTAAAACCACGCGTCTAGTCTACTTCAGCTGCTACCACAGTGTTATGACATATGGCATACTATGGTATGCGATCTCTGGAGTCGTGTACTCGCAGTATATTTATGAAAATGTATTGTATGCCCATAAGAATAAAAGCAAGTTTAGCAAGAATAGTGATAGGCATAATTTGAATTTACGAAATAAGGATAACCTCCTAGCTACCCCCAAATATAGGCTCCATAAAATATCTAATTCATTTGCGGGGAATTGTATTCGTATGTACAATACATTGCTAGTTGAGGTGTTAAATTTATCGATAAATAAATTTTAAAAAATTTAGATTGTCTCTAAAGGTGTATTATTGTCTAAAAGATTTCTTTAATGACAAGACCGCCTGGCAGTAATATGAATTGCTACCTAAGTTAATAAATTCACAATGCATTAGTTCATAAGACAAGTGAAAAAAAAACCGGACTGAGTTTCTTGGGTGTTCTTCTCAGTTATGTTGCTCTTTTGAAAACTCTGTAGAATCACGACAAACAGACAGAGAAACAAAAGAAAATTTTGACGAATCTAAATAATTGTTATAATTTTAAAGAGAATAAAGTATATTTTATTTTATTTTTTTAAGTTAGTAATCTGTTTCAGTATGTCAGGGCGCAAGGACGGACATAATACAGGAGCTAGTGCATCGGGGCAGTCGAGTCGACGTCATCGACAGAGCTGGACTACCTCTTCTCGCCGCCGCTAGACTCTTGAAGGACAGGCAGTCCGTATTTTATTACTGTAACTCAAATAACTGGTCTGGTCTCCCGGTCGAAACGACTAAATTATCGTTTAATTAATTAAGGCTATTTCATCTTTACAATGATATCTCAAATACCTGTGTCTTTGCAGTGGTCGACGTCGCGATTCAGTGCTACGTTTAGTGGACTCCCAATATCAACATGAAAAGGTCGTCGCCAACTTCACACGACTCACCAAGAAGATATCTAGCGTGCAGGCACTGCTTAAATGAGTATTCTTTATTTAATCAATGGAACCGTGGAAAATAATCTCCACGGATCATGACACCTGCACAGAATGTACAATTAGTAGGCACACACGACCATTTGCAAATGGAATAAACACTGTGTAAAATAAAACAAACCTTAGAATTAAACTAATTTTATTATAATTAAAGTAGAAAAATATTTACAAAACCTAAAACTAATTGAGTATTGAATTGCATCATGCGAAGATCGGAAAGGTCGGAGGTGACGCGAGAGGAAGATCGACGAATGAACGCAGCGGGATCTGAATAAATAAAAAGCAATGCAATGCCTAAGGCATGTTGTACCAAATTATCAAAAATGCAATATGTAAAGCCGTTCTGCAAACGGTCGCTGCGGATCCGCTGGCGAGCGCGGCCTCCTCGAATTCGACGTGGTTCATTTGGTTATTCGAGCGTTCCAGAGCAGCCTTTTCAGCTTCGACTTCGCTTCTTTCGAACTGCGCTGTTTTTGTATCGCGCCTGTTTCGAGTTTGTTCCTCATCGCCCGCGTCTTCTTCGTATTCTTCTAATTCTTTTTCTGTATTCTTATCGGACTTAATTTTTCCAATTACTTCTTTAATATCGCTCCCTTCAGCTTTTAAATCCCAGTCCTGCTTGTGCGAGGGATTTATCAGCTTTAAATGTGTTGTCCTCGTGTCTTGGACGGGAACGGTCGTGCTCGCGCTATCTCTTCTTACGATATGCTCTATCACTTGAGGAGGTATTTCTCCCATGAAAGGTCCAAACTGAGGAGTTTTCAGCAGTAACTCTGTTGTCGCGGGCAACTTTGCTGAGAATAATTTGGCAGGCGTTTTATTTACGTTCGGGATACTCGTTAAAGTGGCAGCAGAAACCGTTTTGCCGTCATAAGTTGTGAAGGTTTCATCGCCGGAATACGTAAGCTTTTGAGCGTGATCTTTGGGTATCTTAGGATCCGGTGGCAAATAACTCGGCCGAATCCTGTCAGACTCCATAAGCAAATCGGAAAGCACGTCCCGTGCTATATTTTTCTTGCTGAAAAGCGAATTGAGCTCGGACTCGGTCTTGACGTAGACCGGGTGTGGCCTGTCTTCTTTTGCGTGATTTTTCGGAAACACCTCTTTCGTTTTGTCATCACTTGACAACAAGTGGTCAGGTGGCGACGGAATAAACATTGGCTCAAACGTTTCAGTAAGCTTTTCGCTTGAGTATGCGTGGTTATTATTGATGTACTGTGGCGACTCCTCATAGTCTTCTTCTACGTCTGTGTCCTCGCGTCGATTGGCATTGCTTTCGTATTCGGCGATTTTATCTTCAGCCGCCATTAGAGGTTCCCTGATTATGGGCTTGAAGCCGCTTTCAATGACAATAGAGTCCGGTTTGAATCCGGTGTTTATTGCGGGCGCAAAAGACGACGGGTCTTTCGATTGACCAATGAAATCGGAGGATTTTACTTCAGTTTGCGATTGCCCATTAGCGTTATCGACAATTTTCTCTTTGATCGTTGCCGGCGGTTGGTGATATTCTGGTGTCGGTGATGACGGCTGTACATTTTGTTGCGTAATCATCGCCAAATGTTGATCCAGGGAGATGGGGTGATCCATCGGTTTCCCGAGAATAATTTGGCCCTGTTTACTGAAAGTCGGCTGAGGAGCGCTCTGCTGCGACACGGCGTCGTTAGAGCCCGGCAGCGTAATTTGACTTTTTACAACTTGATTGGCAATCAAGTCCGTATGACCCAAACTTAAAGTCTGACTTTGCGAAGGCAGAGTTACGCCGTAACTCGGCTTACCCATTATGATAGATTGACCTATACTGTTTGACTGTTTCGGCCCATTCTTTTGCATCGGATGGGCGCCGAAATTAGGTTTCTGTGAATAAAGAGGTGGCATAGCTTTCATCGGAGGAATATTCGGTGGTAACTGCTGCCTGTTTGCATTCAAAGGAGGTCGACTGGCGTACTTATTTGGTTTCTTGGGTGCACCGTTAGAATGGTGTAGATTCGGCACGGGTAAAGGATAGCCCGAATTACTTTTCGGATAGGCTGGGTGTGGCCTGCGCAACTTTATTTCGGGTGGAGAAGGACGCCTGAAGGGCGGTCGCATGTTTCCCTTCTGCTTGTTCGGCGAGTTAGGGCGCATGACTGCGTGGAGTGTCTGCGGTTTCTGGTTAGGCGGCAACATAAACGTGCCCGGGAAACTTTCACTTTCAATGACGTACTCGTCTCCCCTTATCGGCTGTTCGGGGACGAGGCTCTCTTTGACGTCCTCGTATACTTGATATTGTTGCGGCGCGAGCGGATTCGTGGCGTTTCTTTGGAACTCGTTTTTCATCGTCTCCTCTAGACTCTCGACCGCTTCTATGACGTCTTGTATATGTCCGTTGGATATTGGCAATTCATACTCGTGTCCGGGCGAATACAGCTTTCTATTTGGCTCGGGATACAATTCGCCCGCGATGCCGCCGTGTTTATCGCTACTGAAATCGTTATAATGTTTGTTCGTGTTGATTATTTTCTCGTACTTCTTGCGTTCACCTAAAAAGTTAGAGTCCGGTTTGACGCGGCTCTGTACCTGAATGGACTCTTGCCCGAGAAGGTCCGACGGAAGAGCGACGCTTTCGACGACGCGACTTTCTTCGGCTTCTGTGGCGTCGCACTCGTCCACAATGTTTATTTTCCAACCGAGATGACGGTGGGTGAAGCACTGAAAACATAAAGGTGCGTTAGTGGCCAATTTTCAAGTCACGCATACGAATCGTCACCGTCAGAACCGAATAGAACCTCATGCGAAAGAAGATTTGAAGTGCTGAAACAGACAAAAAGATGAATTATATACAGAGAAGAAGCCAATTCATTCGTAGCAATCTAATCGGTGATTAGTAGTATACAGAGCAATGAAAATTATTAAAGTAAAATAGAGTGACTATTCAGTGTCGTGCAATCAATCTAACCTGATAGTAAACGGTGTCCGGGGTGTTTTTGTCCGGAGTCCAGGTCACTACGCCAGGGTTGCCCTCCTCGCAGACGAGAGTAAGAGAACGTTGATAGGCCCCAAAGCTGGGGTACTCATCGGCTTCTGGCCCTTCGTTATCTGGAGTCCAATTGCAGAGGCGTCCCACGCCTGTGGGAATTAGGTCACCGCTTCGCGCGCGACGTACACCGGCGTATATTTCGACCCCCTATCAAAATAATTCCAAAGAGTTAATTATACTAGTAATAGAAAGAAAATGTATGTATGGCTCACGTAACAAAAGGACTTTTGAATGCAGACGTATGAAGGTTTCCTCTATTTGGCTTAAGAATACGTGATAAGGAACAGGTCTAAAAAAATAAGTAGGGCTAGAAAAATTTGTACCTTTTTTTCAGTGTCACTCTTGTGGAAATACCCTCCGACAGGATCATTAGTGATGTAGAAAGGATGAAAGCGAGCGGGCTCTTCGGGGTCTGATCCTCCTTCCACCACGAACGTGTATTTCTTGCCGCGAACGAGGGTTATCTCGGGAATCAGCAGCCCATTGATATACCAAGATATGCCCCAGCCGACGTGACCTAAACGACATTTACTCGGTTTGACGCAAAATATGTCTACCCAAAAGCTTTCGTTGATTTTAGTAAACATTTCACCAGATAACATTTGTAAAAGACATGACATTTTATTAAAATTAGGTTCAAACTATGTACTCTAAATAATTTTAAATTAACAAAGCATTGTTGCATGTACATCAGTAGTTGGGTCCTGCATAGGTATTTTAATTTATTATGATGGTAAGTATAATGTATTTTGTGTAAGTGATCTGTTGATAAATAATAAAATAGTAAAGAGTAACCTGTAATCGCAGAATATCCCTGTTTGCCGCCAGTAGGTCCCATCTGCGCATAGAATACGCCATCGGGTGGCTCGTAGCACTGGATGCCTGGGATCTCCCAAGGCACCGCCTTCGCCACCGGCGCTGGAGCGGGCACGGGGTTCGGTTTGATCTCAGCTGGCTACAGACATAAGGACGAGGGGGCAATTGTTAATGAGTGTTCGAAACTTTTTGCATAAAATGTAGAAACGTTTGTTGCTCGTATACAGTTTTACGGACCTCAAAAGATTCTTAGCTTTGAAGCGGCCTTTTTTGCCCGATCGATACAAATGAGTATCACTCATAAACAAATTAACTTCTAAAAGTTCCAACATAATAATTGCACCTTTTCATGTACCGGAGACCTCGTCGGAGTAGCATCGTCCTCGTTCTCAGGCATAGGACAGTTCCACACCGGCGCACGACCGAATTCGACGAACCTGTCACTCTATAAAAACACATTGTTTTCAGCATAATATTCAAATTGAAGAAGATCACTCTCACGATAACTTTGACACATAGTAATATTCGATTGTTTTATGTTCAATATTTAAAAAGATTATTCACCTGTCTTTGGATTGTACAAGAGAAGCTATTCAAAATTGATTGTAGATTAAAATTAGTTTACAAAACGGGCGGGACTTAAATCGACATCCATGTGTTACGGTTGAAATTACATTGCGCGAGAGTAGCATGTGTTAATAGGTTGAAAAAACTCTACGATGACGGTAGACTCGGTAGCTCAATCGGTTCGAGCAGATCCACGGGACGCTGTAGGTTCCGGGTAAAATAAAATATTAAATATATTTTATTCAGAAACGATATGCATAATGTTTAATACAATTATGAACGCGAGGAAAATGTACAGATATTTTAGGAGTGATGTTGAAGAAGAAATACTCTACCTTGGTAAAATGGTGGTGGTAGGAAACCTCGTTTCTCGAGTTGAGAGGTCCGATAGCCCAAATGATGGGCTGGGAGGCGTTCGTGAGAACGGGCAGGTCCAGGTGGTCGGAGGCTCGCAGAGGTCGCTGGTATGTCACGATGGAATAACCGTTCACAAGGGCTGCGTTCAAAAGGCGGATGGAGTTCGTGTTGGCCTGAAAGGGAAAAACGTTTATTTGATATTGACAGATTGTTACACACGTTGTATCATCTATTCTCTTCCTTGCGTTTTTAGAGATTTCAACTGTCACGGCTGGCGTAATTCAGATTTTTTTTGAACATTCCGCCGAAGCGAAGACTCACTTCTTCGCCATTATCGAGGAACGCGCAACATCTCTGAAAAGAGCTATCTACTCGAGATAGGTCATATAGGATCACTCACACTTGTGTTTTCCACAACAAAATGATGTTAGAGAAAATCGATTTTTTGTCTTCTATAAATTGCACATTTAACAGGCTATATTTGACGAAGCGTAATTCTCCTTGTGACAATTCGTGTGTGTTCTTTGTCGATCCCAGAACGTTATCGACCGCTTACCTTGCTTACCAATGCTATATTAGGAGGCGTTAATATTAAGAAATAATATCGCAATTAGAATTTTGAGGTAAATAACTAAACACATAATTCCTAAATAAAACCCTAAATCTCATATTAGTGAGATCGCCAGTACGCAGCATTGCTATACATTTTTTCCAGGCGCTTCGAATTTGAAACTACGAGTATACTTTACTACATAATATATACATAATTATAATATTGTATACTAGTAATCGAGTATTTGACTTCTATGTAATGAAGGAGCTCTGGCCAGAGGCGAGAGTCTCGTCTCGGCCCGATTGAATTAAACCATAATGTTATATTGATATCGGCTCGCCTTAATGGCGCCTCGGGAGCCTCCGACGCCTTATATATCCGACAAATACTTCGTATGATTTACTTTTAGTAGATAGAATTATAAATGTGAGCGCGTGTTTTCCATCCATCGACCTACACAGTCTTGCGCGAGTACACAAAAAACAATAAAGAAGATGTACATCTTCCGTACTCGCGTCTAGTGCCACTTACCGCTAGTCTCTCGTCTGGACAAGAGCCGTGGGTTCCCGCACATTGGCTCTTCGCGTCGAGGTAATAGTCCTCGGCGTATCCCTTCAAGCTGTTCTTGTCCAGCCAGGACACGGCGACGTCCCCTCCCACCATTTGCGACTTGTCCGGAGCACCAGATATGCCGAACGACATGTATTCGCCATCTTCTACAGAGAGATATAGATTTAAGCATGGCTGACTACAACATGCAAGTGAAAATACAAGCTTGATGTACTTCATAAGATTTTTTTTATAATCGTTTACTACCCTAAAAACATAATAACATAAGTCGTCGGCGCTTGCAGTGTGAGTGCAACCGTTGGACTTCGGCCATTGAGAACGTACAATACAAAGCATCGATTCGAAGTATGGCTAAAACCTATGACACTCTCGGAGTGGCCAGGATCCCTTCGGCCGTACCCAGTTTGGCGACGAGCTGCAAGACGACGCTGTCCCCCGCGATGGCCCACCTCACCTCGAACGCCAGTTCGTCGTATAGCACTTCGCAGTTCAGCTTCGACTGAAAACATTACATCCACATAAAATCTACATTCACGTCCACTTTGACTCGTACGATTCCTTTTGTACGTATTCCTTTTGATTAAATGTAATTTAGGCGTTATTTGAATACTAAATAAACAATCTTTACCACTAAACTTTACATATTCTTGTACATATATATTGTTTAATACAACACTCTTATTGCTTAACTTGTTATTTGATTAACTACGGTTTGTGTATTATTTCAATTTCTTAAAAGTAGGTAGTTTTGAGTTACAGAGGAGGACCGAGAAATGTGCCATCCTTGTACTGACTCTGACTTTTTCTTATTGTTCTGATTAACTGTACCGATTTTAGGATATCGGATACTAGCAAGCATCCTCGTACGTACAGAATCAGGTTATTTCTTCTCAAACTGACAATTATGTTCATTGATCGCTATGTGAGATGGACAATTAGAGCGCACTGTGGCGTACTTCAGTCGTAACGAAGAGGCTTCTCAATAATCGGTCCGCGCTCACTCATACGCTCCATCTTAAGCTCTAAAGCTCCTGTATACAAAAGATATACGTCTTGTAGCCGATCAAAACACGCCAAACTGTAAACTGCGGTAATTATTTCAATAGAGCGAGTGGCGACACAGAAATGTGTAGATACACCGGTGACCCACAGTGGCCCGGCGAGGCGGGGTCTCATGAATAACTGTCGGCCATAATGAGGACTTCTTACAAGACTTTGCCGAGAGGCCCGTTTCTTAAGCAGGACGAGAGTAGTCATAGGGAAAATTAGTTTCAACGCTTATCATCATTTAGTAGGTATGCATCCTATACCTATATTGTATTATTGGCCTAAACAAAACAATGACAAAAAGAGAGTTTTTTTTTGCGCGCAAAACCCAGTTTTTTTATTATTAAAAAAAATGGGAAAAAGGAATCGTTTGTGCACAGATAATAAAAATATAGCGGTCGCCGACTCAGTTTGTAAAGAAACGAGCTCAACTGAGTAATCTATGCTATAAAGTCGCTATTGTGTCGACCGCCCTATATACGACTTATTGTACGCATTATCTCACTCAAGCCCCGGAACCGCGACAATGATAAATAATAATTGCTCCTCGTCGAATAATAGCTCGCGAGCGGTTTCATTTTATTAAGAGAGTGTGGCCTCCATTTTTCACTCGAGACGTCTTTTGTCAGTGGCGTTGGGCCCATTTCAGTTTTGTGAAAACTTATTTCGACAGAACGGATATTTGGGAAAAATATTACTGTCTGTAGGACTGTTGACAAATAGCGAAGGCCACAAGAAATAAATAAAAAACTTCTTTGCCGTCATTCATGGCTGTATAATAATACATGTATCGAACAATATCATAATAATTATAACAGCTAATATCGACAAATCACGATTTTGTATATTCCTAAAATTGTATGTAAATTGTAATCTAGTGGCCCAAGGTGTCCAATGCCCAATTTTAAAGCGAGTACGCCGAACTGAGCAACTAGACATATAATTAAACAATAATCGTACTCGAAGCGCTTTTTAATCGAGGCATTGAAAGTTTAACAACGAGGCTACAACCACGACATGGTTAGGAGCTAATTCTACAATGGCTTACGCCACTACTGGCAGTAAGGGAGTATTTTCGTATCTTAATAGCTAACCGCATCGAGCGGATCGAGGTCGCGAGTGAGAGGAGCTAGAAGGGAAATCGGACGAGCGGGGAACGGGGGGTGCTTTACGGCCGCGACCCCCCGAACGGGTCAAGGTCGAATCGCCGTTCCTCGCTCTCTTGCCGCCTCGACAGCTCGTCGAATTGCCTCTGCAGCTCCCGGTGTCTCTCTTCGTTTCGAAAGTGCTCCGCGAGCAACTCCCGGGTGACGGGGTCGAGCAGAGTGAACGTCTGAGGGACGATTTCCACTTCGTATTTCTCTTCGTTTGCCGCGCCCTTCTCGGTCTCGTCGTCCTTTCTCATCGAACCGTCTCTAGAGCGAGCATCGTCGCGAGCGTTGGAGCGGTCGGCTCGTCGATGGACGTGCGGGACGACCGCGTCTAGGACGTCACGGGGGCCGGCGCCGAGGCGCGAGGGACGGTAGGTGGTGGCGTCAAGGCGGGCGAGGGACTTGTGCGGGCGGGCGGATGAGGTTCGCTGCCCCGTCGTCGGCTGCTTGTTGCGGCTCTGCAACAGGAAACTCGCTCAAGACGGGGACAAAGAGGATGAAGGTGAGGAGGGGAGATGAGATGGACGTTAGTTGCTAAGCGACGATTTTGTATAAAAGGCGATGTTCGAGTTGTATCAGCAGAGCTCTAGAAACGTAAGGTTTCCGATGGTATTTTAAAGAAGAAATGGAGATGTAAGCGGTGAGTTATAGGTAACGAACAGTCGATTTAAAATTTAGGATGAATCGAGGTATAGGAAACGCTATCCTGCAGACAAACACGATTATCAGTTTTGAAAACCGATGGGAAGATATCGATGCGCTTGCTTCACGATATTAGGAAACAAGAGTCGTTCGTGATAATTTCGCAAACTCATTTTATATAAGGCGCAGTCTCAGTTCTCGAGACGAACACAAACGAACGCAAGATAAATACATATAAATGAGAATAGATATATAAATATGCGCAATGACCTTTGAGAACCGGCCGATTCATACCTGAACTCGACGCTGATATATGCCGTTTACAGTACTTACTGGTATAACTACTGATTACGATTAAACGTCTCGGCCGATACCGCCGAAGTCGCTCGCGGCTGGTGCCAAATTCTAACGATACTCTCCGATATACAGAGGCAGTACGCGTAAGCTCGAAACGCCTAAAGCTCACCTTATGTAATGCAGCTCTCTCAATATTGTATGAAGACAATCGCGCTGAAGCAATTCGCCGCGGGCCGAGTCCAAGTTTTTATGGAGATATTGCCTCAGTTAGGTCGGTTACACGCGAGCTATATCATTCATCATTACTTTCATTTCGAATGTAATCGTTAGTAGAATGAAAAAGTGCCGTGCGAGTCGAATCAAATGTCGACGTTTGTTCCGCGTCTCGTCTGTTAACGTCAGCAGTGACCGGTCGGTAGCGTTGACAGATCGAAATCTCTAAGTGAAAAGGACGAAGCCACTTTTAAACAGCTCGAAGCAGGATCGGTTTGCAACTGGTCAAGTAATGGCGATGGGCGACATTTGTCACGAACAAAACTCAGACAAAGCCCGGTAGCCAGGCGGTCATAGGGGCGTACCACATCTGTAATACGTGCGAACACCCTTGGCCCACTTGTCTACATATTTCTAAAGCTGCGCTGTACATCGCGTCTCTCGAAAACTTCTCTATTATCATAATTTTATGCTAAATTACGATATCGTCAAGCTTCGTTCTCTACGGTCTTCAGACCCGTCGTCGACCACTTCGTGCCTACCAATAATAGAGTTTTGCCTTACGCGCACAGGTGCCTATGCGAGTCTTCCGTCGTGTTTTCAAAGCTCTATGGGAAATGAGGTACTGACCTGTGGAGAGACACCGAGCATCTTGAGGCTGGGCGGCACGTTGGCGAGCGTGGCGCGAGGCAACACCACGTGGCCGAAGTTCACCGTGAAAGCCTCGCACCAGATGGCGAAGTGGCCGATGTCGAACACCGTGAGTTCCTAGAAACGAGGCACTTTAGATTCCTTTTCTAAGCCGGCCCATCACGCTTCTTGGCTAAACATAAAGGACTCACCCCGGGCAGAGTGAGCACGATGGTCTTCTTGTCGTACTTGCGTAAGGGTGTCTCCTTGCCGTTCTCGTCCGGGATTCGAATCCCCTCCGGAGAGGGCTTATCACCGCGGCCCACCCAGAACTTTGCATCTGTACGACACATATTCATATTAATATTACAAATGTGAAACGTAATTTTCAATCGATATTGACAATTTCAAGCCTAATGGCATACGCCGTGTTTGGAATTTATAAAACAAGTAAGGGCATCATTGTGAAACGGTGAGTAGTTATTGTAAATAATAATGGGTTTATTTTGTTAATTATAAAACTTAATATAATTTTGAAATAATTAATACATACAATTTGTATGATTTCCAGATGACCAAAAAATGACATTTATCCATATAAGCTTTTCCGGCTTAAGCGCTATTCAAAAGCAATAACTCACATACACTTGCACCAATCCTTGGTACATACGTCCTCAATTCAATTATTGTTTTATGTAGCTACGAGTATGACTATGTAAGTATGTATGTAAGAAGTAGGAACGTTATTTTTTATCTATTAAAAAAAACAACGTACTAGTAGCTGTTAGTATTTCTTCTATTGAATATAAATAAATAACAATGAAAAAACGAATTAAGTGTTTTTACCAATTCCTTTGCTTTTTAAGTCGTAATGATTGGAGCGCTTGATGTGCAATCTATTTGAAACGATGTGACCACGTCAAAAAGCTACAATTTTCGTTGAATATAAGCGAAATGAAAGCGTCGATATAGAACGATTTCCGCTCCTGAATTTCAATACGAAGCCGCGATAAGCGAAGGATTCATTTTATTACATCCGCACCGGGGCTAAAAATCGTTCGCCCGGTTATTTCTTTTTTTTTTCATATAATTGCATACATTTGTCCGCGGTAACTGAGATACGCATACGACACGCTCTGTAAAAATAACTACCACTATGAAGACGCTTATAAATCAGCAACCCCGATGTTAATCAATCGGAATGAATATTTGCCCGCGGACGATCGACGTGAATCGAAAAAAGAGGACTGTCATAGTCAAGTGCAACTGACAACTGCAAACTGGATTCCAATTCCGTTTCAATTATCTCCGTTTTTAATTTACATTATTTACCGTCCATTTTAACTCTGCGCTTTACTGTTCTTATAATTAACGTTTAAAATACATTTACACATTTCAGATGAAGCCTAAAGCCAAGACTGGCTATGTTCAGTTTCTTGAAATAAAACGTTTGTGTAATAAACAAGCGAATAGTCAAAAATACTGAAAGAGTGTTAAGAAAGCTACTTCCCGACAGTGGCACGGCGCGGGCGTAGCGGCGTAGCCCGACCCGTGGCACTCGGCTACGGTGACGTCATCGCTCCATTTAGCGATGACGTCACGCTCATCCCTTATCCCTCTTTAGCCGGCAAAGCCGAAAAATAAATAAACAAAACAGGGAAAAGGTGTAGCATATGGCAGGTTATGTCTCAGTCGATGCCGAAAACAGATCCGACAAACTATTTGTACAGTTTGTGCAACGCGGGCCGGTTTTATATCTTCAGTGGGTTATAATATAATATTATTGCGGAAACATCTTTACCTGGGGCTTCACCGTCGTAGGAAAAATTAGGTATAAGCAGCGTCTGCGCATCCACGACGACTATGGGATCGGAGGCGACGGCGTGCACCCCGCGCAGGGCTCCCACTTTCGCGGGCTTCGGGTACTCCAGTCCCCGGGGGATCTCGACGGAGCCGAAGTTGACCGAATAGTCGTCGCACCAGACGGCGAACCAAGAAAAGTCCTTGAGAGTCTTCCCGTCGGGCAGCGAGAGAGTGACGCCGTCGCCGCGGTACTTGCGCAGAGGAGCGCTCTGGCCCCTCTCATCCCTCAGGCGGACGCCCCCTTGGGCGCTGGGGCTCTTCGATGTGCCCACGTAGAAGTACGCCGCTGAAACGTGAATGATCGTGAAAAATGAATAGAAGCTTCAAATGGAGATTCGGTTCCGTCGGCTCCGTTGTAGTCAACATTCATCTAACTAAACTTTACGATTAGTCTACTACGCGATCAGCGAATTCGTCAACTCTTAGTTTGCTAAAAGAGAGCATTCGTCATCGAGAGCTGTTTGAATTTTGTTTTTGTTTTTAATGATAACAGAATATCAATTGTTCACATTCAACAGATATTGTTAATACTCGGCACGATTATACAAATAAAGACGTTACAATTGATTGTTTATCTACGGACCTGCCCGACACGATGAGTGAGTGATCGAACTCTCTATTTAGACTTTTAAGAAATAATTAATTCATGAAGACGATATTCACCCTGGAAAAGCTATATATAACCTCTATCACTAGTGGTAACACTAATTATGAGTCGTCGACTCTCGGTCCCACAATTTAGCCTCTGCGATGCGTCGCTCAGGCCGCAGAGGGCGCGCGGGATTGGATTTTCTGAAATATTTTTTCGGAGCCCTTCAGCCACTCGAAGAATTGAGGAGACCCCTCGCTCTCCGCCTCGAGAGCAATCGAGTAAAACGACAAATAAACGGATCGCCCGAGACGAGACTAGCTGCGAGTCTTCGGTTCGATGCGCCAAAATATTTTTATTAGCGAATATCGAACGTCTCTCTGTGACCGTTCGATCGTCAACGGTCGTAATGCTGTTGTAACGGAAGGACAACAATTTTTATTGATTATCAAAGACATAAACTAATGCAAATAATTGATGAGTGATAAATTTGATTTTATCGATTCAGTAAGTTTCGGATGACAAAAAACGCAAAAATAGTATAATATTCATTACGAAACAAGTTACACGTCATATGTATACCAATATACATATAGAATGGCCATTTACAGTTACTTCTCTTTTCATTTGCCATCGGATCGAGCAAAATGTCAGGTGGCAGTGCCCACTTCGTACTAGTTCTTCGTCTAGGGAAGGTCGTAAACGAACGCTGCGTACAACCCTGGATAGAAAAACAAGTTCGTGGCAGAAATTATGACCTGACATCTTTACAGATCGACTTATGGCGTTACGAGTTATGCGTTACGCGTTACGTAGCCGGTTTAATTAATATTTGTTTTTCAGTTCTTCATAATGTTTTCTATATAAATAAAGATTTGACGCGTTGTCACCCCGCTATTTTCAAAGTGCACCAGTGTGACGAGAAGCCTCGGAAGTCACGTTTCGCTCACCCGGTCCGACGCCGTCGTAGTGGAAGTCTTTGAGGAAAATAGTCCGCGAGTCCACCGCGTAGACGGTCCCGCGGACGCCGTGCTGCAGCTGCGAGAGAGCGCCCACCTGAGCGCCGAAGTGCCGCCCCGCGGTGCCACCTGCTGGTAGAGATACATTCGGATTAAGTCGTCTTTCAGCTCCGTCTACTCGCTATCAAAAGAAGCACGCTACTTCAAGTCTGACAAGTGTAAACCGTGCAGTTTACAGTGTCTCTGAAAAATAAACAATACTAGTAAGTTAGGAAACAATCTGTCAGCTATTATAGAAATGTACGGACGGACGCCCGTACAAATTTACTGTATATTTATTATAATATTATTTTAGAGCATAGCTAGCATAAATTGTAATCTATGTCAATGTTTATATTAAGAGCAAATATTACAAGGTTAGCTTAGCATCCTACCTTCCCACTTTTTGTAAATTATATTAAAAAAACATTGGGTTCGGTTACCTCGCCTCTCTCTTAAACTTATCTTTATCTTAACATTCAACTCTACAGCATAACGTTAACACAACTATTATACACAACAGTCTCTGGTACTCGAATCTCGGGAGTATACGCTTAACCTGTTCTACACTACAGATTTTGTTCGTCGTTTGTCCGTACAATAGTACCAAAGGGTATAATATAGGCTTCACTCTCTTTAGTTCACTTCGAGTACGAAGACAATATCGGTCGTTACGTACAAGAAAGTGTTCTCAAGAAAGTGATCCGCTTTGAATGGCCAGAGAAAAATTCGCGCAAATGTCGCGCCATAACGTCTCGTCCGCCTCGGCGACAAGGGCTATAGTCCGTTGAACGGAAACTGAATCGAGGCGAACCTCTAAAGGTTAACAATAAATCATAGATTGCGGGAATATTGCGGGACTAGGCCACTACGGTGGGCCGGTTCCGGGCGCACTGCGCTCAAGCCGCTCATTATAAAGCGGTGTTTCAATATATTTGTAAAGGTACACAAAGACAAGGCCGTCCTTGTCTCTAAGGTGTAGACAGTTAGTTGATTCAAATAAACTATCGAAGTATTCACTGGCATCGCTAGAAACTCTCGTGTGCTGCGTGTGTTTGGTAACTCAATGATTACGGAGTTGGAAACATTGTCCTTCGTGCAATACGCCGCTTGCTCAACTCGTTTCCATCTCAAAGGTGGATTGCACACCCGAGATCATCTCGCAAAGTGCGTCGTTAACCTTACAAAACCATAAGTAATTGCTCTATCAAGATTTATCGTAATTATTCAAGTGAAAGCTAAAAACTCGTTTTGAAGTAGATCAAGGAAATAATCGATTAATTTCTCTTTCCGTTCACGGTTTCGATTAGATTAATTTCACGTCTCTCGATGGAAAAGTGTCAGTTCCCAGTGGTCCTAGTCATTTCTACGTAAATGTGGAACGAAAGGACGCACGTCAAATCTTTAACCAGATACATACAAATAAAGAACGTAATATACATTCTCACAAATATTACATCGTTCGCAGGGCGAACTGCAGTCGTTCCATCGCCAAACCGGTTCCGTTTCATTTGTAAGGTGCCGTAATTGTCCTTCAAGTCTAACAACAACATAATGTCGCCGTGGACACGCGGGAGATGCCGTTCGATCGATCTAATCGAACTTTCACTCTTGGTGAGCGAGTTAACGATTATATCGCTAACGGGTACGTGTACATACAAGCATATTTGTCTCGCGTGCTACTCGTGAGACGGCTCTCCCGAGTCACATTCGATTCGGGACCGAAGCGAACGACCCTTTTGAATGATTGATGACACCGATTACAATTAATTCTAAAAGTTTCAAACCGATAGATAGGGGGGACTAATATCAATAACGCAGTCTTTAAAAGATTTAAGGATCTTTAAGGAATTCATACATTTAATATTTGAATTATCTTCGTCTAATCGCCGTCGCAAAAACAAACAGGTTCATAAGTTCGGAAACGTTCATTTAATACCGCGGACCGCTAGCAGTAAACATGGCGGTCGTGTCGCTTCGCATCGCATCGAGCGTGCGAATTTTTTAAATGGAGCGATCGAGATGACGACGATGTCAGCCGCTCGAGCGTCGCTTTCCACTTGCTCTCACTTTCGACGCATTTTTGTCGCTCGGCTCGACCGATTAAGCTCAACTGTGTTCATTAGGCGATGCAGCTAGACACAAATTATGATACGACCGAAAGGATGTCCATTTATTTTTCAAACTTTAAGGAATTAGGTAATAAAGGCATTTTAATGGTGTCAAAAGGGCGACGTTCGTTCCACCTTTTCTGAGGTCTCTATGTCAATTATTAAATAGTTAATATTTAACATATTAAATAGTTAATATATAACGACATCGTGACATACTTCGCACTGAGGAAATTTTAATTTTTTTCTAATAACTTCTATCTCATTTAAATAAAACACTTTAACGGTTTAAAATGCGATATATTAGTTAAACTTATTTAAAAATGATTTTTAACGTCTCCCCGTGACCACGGCTGCTGCAAAGAATCCGAAACGTCGGGCCGAAGTTAAAAATGATTTTTAAATAAGTTTAACTAATATATCGCGTTTTAAACCGTTAAAGTGTTTTATTTAAATGTGTACTACTCGCGTAAACTATAGACAGTATTTAACGTCTATCTCATGTTCGAAGTGATTCGGAGACGATTTCTGCGCCCGGGCATTACGCGCCTCGGCGTTGCACAAGGAGCGTAACAGTCGATCGGTCGATTGCTCAAGAGCTCCTCGGCCGGTCGTCGGGTCGCTAATTGCCGCCCCGACGCGACGAGCCTTCCATTAGGCTAACGCAGCCGCCATTGTTGCTCTCCCACACCTAATTGTGCAACTCACGCGAAGTCTCTTAAGCCTCGAATGTCTCTATTCTTCCACGGTCGCGGCTCGACTCCAAGGAATTCGACAGCCACTTACGCGAGGCAGGCCCAAGTGTTTGGAATACGGAAACCGCTGAAAACCATCGCAATCGCAGCGATGCAGTGGCAATCAATTTCATCAAAATCAAAGTTCAATATTTAAAAATGACGTCACATTCCAACCGCGAGCGACCGGCAGTAAAGCCACGATCGCTTTAAAATGTCTCATTTCTTTTAAAAACGCGCAACGAGGTAGCTCAATCGATCGGAGTAGCGGCACGGAACGTTGCGGTTACCGATTCGCGATCCCCGCGTGTTGTCAATATTTTTTAATCTAAATAGGTTTTTAATTTGTACAGTATTAACGTGCATAATGCAATATGAGAAACAATTAAGTCTTCAAATATTAAAGATATTTAGACAAATTGTATAATGGGCGAAATAAAATCCGACGCAGATAAAAAGGCTTTCGCATTAATAACAGGTTATAAAACCGGGAAGCATATAAATGAATAAAAAACGTTCAATACAAAATATATATTGCATAGATAGAAACAACTTATTGCCAAGTCATTGGACTTGCGATTCACGAATTGTTGTTCCATTCGTCAATTAGTTTAATTAAACATGACACTAGGATGTGTTTTAATCTTGGAGAGAAATATTGGCAGTAGGTACTTATGTATATCTCATTGGAATATCACCTGAATATCTATATTCAGGTCTTTATAGACTATAGAATAAAAAAGTTTGCATTATTTCCTCATCTAATGCAAAAAATTAAGTTCAACTTACACGAACTGAAATGACTACTGTATTACAAAAATTAATATTCTCGCAACTTCTCGAATATAGTGCGGGTCCTTCGCGACATCCATCGATGATGTTTATGATGCGATCTATTTAAAGTAATCGTCCCCGACAAAAGTGGAGCGATTCAACGAAGCATCCGCAGAGTAAGATTCGTGTTCGATCTCGCTCCGTTGCGAGTACCGTTGTTTTCTCGGCTCGCGGTTTGAAGGAATGCGCCGTCGGCCGCGGACCCACTCGCCGCGTCGGAGGTGGCCGAAAGGGTTATTCGCCACACATGTACTCCCCGGAGGTATATCAGGCGAAAGAACAACTGCGCAGCGTTACGCCACGAGACTCAAGAGATCGCAATCGGCCATTCGAACCGTGAGCACGACGGCGGAGGACGGTCTACTCTAACTAAATATCGTCTCCGACGTCTGTAATTCTTAGGGTAAATATAATAATTATAAAAAATTCGAACTAATATAGTTTAAATGGCTCGGCACTGTCGCGAGTGACTAGTGAGCGACTGTATCCAGTCGGCGGTAGGATGCTAAGTTAGGTTAGAGACGGCCGCGTAACTGTTATGTCTGCGAGCGAATAACGGATCGGAAGATATAATCTACTAACTCCGCTGAGGTCATGAGATCTACTATTTCATCGTATTTATATGTGTTATTATGCGTCGTAAAATCTAGCGATAGTCGACTAGTCTACGATTAGGTGGGTAACAGTATTTTCCCGGGCTGCACGAGTTTTCGGATGGCACGAGTGCACCACTGCAGGAAGTCTACACCACCACTAAACGTTCCGAACAATTTCGCGCAACCCTAAATAAACACGGGTCGATCCCCGAAAACGATCCACATGATCTCCTCTACTCTACTCTACTCTCGATGTTGGTCCGGGACTTCGAAGCCTGATCGCTAAGAATGTAATTTCTTAACTATTCACAGGATATTCTAGAAAAAAGTTTTCGATTATTTGGAAAAACTTTGTTTTTCACTTTAGGCGCCATTTAATGAATGCAATGTAAATTTTAAATTAATGAACCTCAATCATTTATATTATAATCTAAATAATAAAATATAATTATTTTAACTCTTTATTGCGACACAAACAAATTATATACAAATGTTATCTTAAGAATACAACTATTCAAGAAAAAAATATTGTTACTAGTTATGGAGTGGAATGGGCGGCCTTATCGCTATGGAGGGATGTCTCGCAGGCAACCCTTGTTTGTAAATAATTCGCTCCACCATAATCTTCTGTTATTTATTCCTGCGCATAAAACCTCCTTTTTCGACAACTCTTTCACCATTAAAGCTATCATTCTCTGGAATTCTCTCCCTACTGATGTCAGTAGAGCTCAATCTCTCCGTTCTTTCAAAACCTCACTCTTTAAATATTTATTACCTTTTATGTTCTTAATTATTATTCTCCTTAGCACCACCTACCCATAGTCCCCTTTTTGTTTTTCCCTACACTTTAGGTTGCCTGGAAGAGATCGCTGTTTAGCGATAAGGCCGCCTTTTATTTATAAACTAGTTCCTATGATTTTTTTGTATTCATAGAATAACTCCTGCAGTGTTTATAAATAATCAAGTTAAATAAATAAATAACACGGGTACGTGCAGGTCGCGCGAAGCATATGACCAAGGAAGGAAGTGTTACGGGAAGAAATTTCTAGAACAAGACTGTCGGAAGAGGTTAGTCTATTTGGGGGGCACTTACTAGCTTTATAAAGATTCAATCATTTTGAATAACTGTCTTCTTCATATTTTATGTCACAATTGTGTCAAAAATGTTCATCTGTGATCAAAACGAAGAGACAGTAAATTTTTATTTTTACCATTCAATAAAATGAATTTAATAGAATTACATACTTGTATTGTTTGAAAAACGATTGTCACTAAGAACGTGAATTTCGACGTAATTGTCTTCTATCATAAAAATTATTAATAAAACGGGAGATGAATATTTATTAGGTATAAGTTGATCGTTGATTGTTGTGAAATTCAAACTTGTAGCTTTATTCACTGAGAAAGTCGTTCTTTTGTTTTCAGCTTAACAATGGAAGCGTTACCTACTCTTTTTAAATAATGTTCACTGTTAACTAAATTGAAACTCGAATGGACTACATTAAAATGTTACCAACGGATCCCGCCTTTATCTTCCCATGTAAATGTGATTTGTTATAGTGCTAACTTGTAGTGTACCACTTTAAGCACTCTTAAAGTGGTACAACCTAAACGAAAGGACATATTTTGGGAATAGAGTGGAGAGAGACCGTTTGGAGGGCAACAGGTCAACTTTCGTCGTAACTGTACAAGCGTGGGCGAGAGCACGATCACGATAACCTGGATAACGATGCGCGCACTTCTCTTGAGAGTCTACCTGACCTGCCTCTACGCGAATGGATACTTATTGGTAGATAAACTTTCGAATATCAACTTCACAAGTGATGTCCCATCTCCTCTAAGTTAGGTATTCGCTTAAGTTTCAATTCTCTAAGTTATTTATTTGTGCCTCCTTCGAATTCGGCTTATAAAGCGAACGTCCGCTGCGATGATTCTCGACAAAGTAACATTCTACAAGTACGTATTTTTAGTTTAGTATAAATCCTCCAAATTTATCTCTCAACTTATTTATCGTCTACATATATATAAACATATAGCTCACCTGTCGCCAGGAGCAGCAAAATAGCTGCCGACACAATCATGGCGGAGCCAAAGTTAGCTGCAGTCGTGCTTCGACTTCACTATGACCGCGTTGCACTTAGGAGCGCACCGGAGCGCGGGCGCAGGTATACTGGCCGTCGGCCGTCGTTAGACGATTCGGCAGAGCCACGCACCACTTCTGCGCTCGGGCCTTAGCGAGGGTGTCGATTTTGCCAATGCTTTTCAAAACTTACCGCGTATTAGAAGGTACGTACCTTCGCTCACATTGTAAGTTGAAGATTTCCTTTTCTCAAAAAGTACGACCTGTCCGATGAGGAATAGATGTCATTTATTTGTCGAGAAGCACAAAACTTCAATTGACATTAATGAAACAAAACTAGATAAAGTAATCAAAAGTTATTTTACTCTCAGCAAAAATCACAACTTAATTTTTAACGCCTATGCTTCTAAAATAGCAATCACACAAGAAGTTTGAACCTGACTTGAACGATGAAGGGAGCAAGAGTAGTATTTTCCAAATTTCAGTTTTACGCGTATTACCACATCCTAGGCAATAACTATTCTTTATAATAATAATATTCTTCACAAAAATTACAGTCAGCAGATAGTTGAGAAGTTACAAAAAACCAAAGTTTTGAGCGTTCGATTTCGTGAAGTTTAGAAATCATTGACTCGACGACAACAAACATTGTCATATATGTTAAATGTTAATGTACTGCATGAAATGTTTTCAAATGAATTTATGTAATTCGAGTCATATTATTGCCATCACAATTTTATTAAAATGTAACCTGCGGCTATTCTCAGCCCGTATGAATCGTGAGCAAGTGAAAGTGGTATGGGCGACGTCGCATGCGATTGGCCTAAGCTAACTCTGCGCACGAGACGACCAATCACAACGAGGGACATGACTAGCCTGTTAATTATGTTCATTTTGCCATTCAGTTTAAGTGAGCTACCTTGTGTGACGTGACATGTCGGTCGTTTGTGGCCTCGTAAAGAAAACCGGAACGATTTACTTATCACGATATCCTGTGTTAGAAAACATGTAAATCGCTCTTAAAGTCCATTGAAAGGTGTCATTTTACGTAGAAATATGTGCAAAGTACTATTTATATTGTTTGCTTTTATTGCACGAGGTACGTTGTGTATACTTTCTCCTTACGAACTTTGCTTGGCTTTTTATGTTAATGCCTCCGAGGACTCGTTTCAGATTGTTCTTCCCAAGATGACGAGGGACCGTACAGAGGCAAATACATAGGGAAACTTAACTCTTATCATCACCAGGCATGTAAAATCCTTAAAATTAAAGTAGACTGCAGTTATATGTCGTATAGTATATTTAAAAGTGCAAATGGCTTTTTAGGTTTCCGGGGAAGTATACGCCGCGGACGACTGGACGATATTGTTGGTCGACTTTAACTATGACGGAACAGGGGACGACACGTTCTTCTGGGCGGGAGACTCGGGTCGTCCGGGACCTCTCGGCTTCATCGTTCCGGACCAACACGGCAAGTGAGTGTCTAGCCGTGTTGCGGCTTGACACAAGAACCCCATTGGTCAATGGCTTAATACCTATTCTCCGGCAGAACTAACATACTCGAGCGGTACAAAAACGAGGAGGTGCGCTTGCGCATGCCTGACGGAAAGCGCATATCACGGTTGAGCTGGTTCGCGGTGTACGACCTGGCGTCGCAAAATGCATTTGGAGACGTCTACGTGCCCGACCAATTCGAGTCACCTGCTCCCCGCGCCCTCTCGCCGCTCACACCCGCACCCGGGGTCTCTATCTCGAGCGGACCCGTACAGGTGCTCGATGCTTCGACACTGCTGTGAGTCCCATTCGCATATTACCTTGATTGTTCTTATATTGCAGTCGTAAAGGTATCAGGCCAGCGCAGATAACTATTTCTTGTAGCATTCCCGAACTGCGGTTCTCGGCGGATGGCCAGGAGGTATACTGGTGGGCGGGCGTCGGGCCGCAGCCCTCGTCTCGAGGATCCGTCGTCCCGGACGAAGAGGGTTATCTAGAGCCGGCGCGCTCCTATCGAGGCGAAGACGTACGCCTACGGGTCGGTTCGGGGTCTGGAGGTGTGTTTCGACTGGACTGGGTCGCGCTCTGGAATCGCCGCGAGTCAACCGCATTGGCGACTCTCTTGCTGCCGCACGAGCTAAATGTGCCCCCTGCAAACCTCAAGCTACACGAATACGCGTGAGTGCCTTTTAACAGATACCGTTATTATTCCTGTAGGCATCATGTTTCACTCACCTGATCGGTCATTTCACCAGGTCTCGACTGCCTAACTGCGTGCAACTGCACCGCGACCTGCAAGTCTCTTGGGAGATATTTGGAAATCAGATCACCATTCAACTCGCCGGAATGGTAATATTCTTCACGTGTACATTTTTATGCGGTATATAAGGTGAGGAGGTTGAAATTTCAATTTCTGTCCATAGATAGGCGTCGACGAGTACATGGCTTTCGGTATATCGGGATCAAGCTCGCGATCGCAGATGATCGGCGCGGATCTAGCGATCGCTGGCTGGGACAAAACGCAACAGCGCGGCTTCGCCTCGGACTACAACGTGACCGCCGCGGCGCCTTGCGTGCTCGTACTGGGCGCTTGGCGTGGCGTCTGTCCGGACGACCGCCTCGGCGGCACCGACTCCAACCAGGTACTGAGCGCCTCGCGCGAAGACGGACTCACTGTGCTGACGTACCGCCGCCAATTGATGCCGAGCGAGCCCCTCGACCTCGAGTGGCGAACTGATCGCGCCGTCTTCATCGTGTGGGCGGTCGGGGGACTCGACCGCTTGCGCGAGCCGGCTTACCACCGGCTGCGTCCAGCTGTAGACCAACAACTTGTGCTGACTCGTGCGTCTTCCTCGGACTGCGTGCCTTTTACGATCGGCGACGCGTCGCCACCTAAGCAATGGGAGCGCGCCGAGCTCTTCGACCCAGCGCTGCGCGTGTTCGACGTGCGACTGGGACCGGCGGGAGGCGCGCGCGGCCTGGGTGGGCGCGCGCGCCCGGCACCGCAGCTCGCGCTATACGTGAACGGCCAGCTCGCCCCTGACCTGCAGTTGCGACGCGGCCTCGGCTACACGTTCCGAGTGCGTTGCGGCGACGACCCGCACTCGGCCTCGCTGTACCACCCGCTCGTGATCACGACGGAATCGCACGGCGGCCTCGAGCGGCTGAGCGACGAAGCCGCGGGAGCTATCCGCGTACTGGCGGGTGCACGTGGCGCAAGGCGCGGACGACGCGGCGCGGCTGCGGCCGGCGCCCTCTGTCGGGCGGAACGCGACCCCACCGCGGACCCGAGGCGAGACGACGCATACGAAACATTTCGAGCCTTTAACCGCTCGCTTCGCTGGAGTTGCGCCCCCGAAGGCAAACCAGCCGAGCTGCTCGTCGTGCCCAACTCGACGTGGCCGGATGTCGTCTATTACCACTCCTTCACACACTTAGGTGAGGAATTTGTTCAATAAGGTAAAGGTTTGTTTCCTCCTCCGCTAAAAATGATCATGTTTCAGATATGGGCGGGCGCATATTCGTGGTCGATCGCCACCGCCGTAACATTGCTAAATCTTCGAACGCCGCTTCGCCTGCGATCGCTTTGCCCCGGTCGTCGCTGCTATTGCCACTGATTTCGATTCTGCTTCGAGCTCGCGATATTGTGGTTAGAGAATTTTAACTTGGTGTAATCCAAGTTAGTGATATAGTAAAACATCATTTGTGCGAAAATTAGAGACTATAAACATAAACCGAAAGAAGAATGAATCAAAATATGTACTTAATAAAACAAAATAAATTAAACGTCGCAATTTCTTTTAATTGAGGCTTTATGCCCAAGGCTGTGTTGATAAACTGTAGAATGAATGACGATATTTAATAATAAAATGAAAAGGAATAAATATCAAGAACGGCGTGCTCTTTTCTTTATTGTCTACTCAGTATGGGGCGACACGAGAGATCTCAAAATATTTGTAAAACGTTATCGTAAATACATTTAGATTACATGATATTATTGAATAACTATGTCTTTTCTTTTATTAAATAGTAATATACACATTAATTATAATATTTACAGCGCTTAAAACTTAAAGTGCCTAATAGTTCAGGAGCGATGTAGATCGAGGAAGTCCAGCAAGGTGAGCGGCAAGTCGGTGCGGGAGGGCGCCCGGGAGGGGCCAGCGGCGAGCAGCGCGCGAGCGGCTAAGCAGCGAAGTGACGTGTAGAGAAGCGGACGAACGCGGGAGTCCCCGCTGAGTGTCAGCAGTTCGGCAGCCGAGTCCCCGAAGCGGTTGGGCTGGTCGAGGTGCGCGCCACCCGCCAGCAGCGCTTCCACTAGTTCGGTCGAGAAGTTGTAGGGGATGGCGGCCACGTGCAAAGGCGTGGAGCGCGCCTCGTTGCGCAGCCGCGCGTCAGCCCCGGCGCGCAGCAGCAGCTTCACCACCTCCACCGAGGGGAACACGGGCGGCGTCGCCAGCTCGTCCGCAAAGTACGTCGACCGCACTACGTTGAGGCGCGACGCGCACAGGTGAAGGACCGAGTCCCCCGTGTGGGCGCTGCGCAGGTCGGCTGAGACGAGCCTCCGCGCGGCCGCCTCCACGGCGTCGCGCTGCTCCTCGTCGCGCGCCGTAGCGAGCAGCAAGTGCAGCAGATGGGTTACGCAACGTAGCGCGCGATCGAAAGTCTCGGCCTGTTTCTTGTGCACAGGGCGCGCGCGCAACGCCGTCCTGCAGCCGGGCAGTTCCTCCGCCAGAAGCGTGAACACTTTAGAGACGTCGCTGTGCGGCGGGAAGTCAGCTCCGGCTCGCTCCAGCCTGCCGTCGGCCGCGTCGAGGAAGAGGCGCGTTAGAGCGCTGGCCGTGTGACAAGTGTCGGTCGAGAGGAGAGAGTCGCGAAAGATACGGATGTGAAGTGCCCACGTCCACAGGTCGACGCACCGCCGATATCGATCGGCGTCGGCGTAGGCGGCGCCACGGTACATCAGGCGGAAGAGACAGTCCTTGTGCGCGGGGCCGAGCGTGCGCGCCGCTACCAGCAGCGCTTGCGTGCGTAGAGCGTCCACGTCCGTCGCGGCCGCGTCGAGCTCGGCCGCGGTGCGCCACTCGCGCGTGCCGCAGAGAGCCGAGCCCGCGGCGGCCCACAGCGCCTCGTTTTCTGCCGCAGAGCGGCACTCTTCGGCGGCCTCCTCCGGCACCCATGGTCTCTTTTCGAGGTACTCAGTCCCGCGGTGGCGGATGGCGGTCGCATGGCGCCACGAAGACAGTGCCCCTGCGACGTCATTGAACTCGTCGAACTCGGTCGCACCGAGAAGCTCGTAGGCGTCGGCGGCTCGCTCTAGGTTGTAATACGGAGGGTCGGCGGCGAGCAATGAGTCAACTATTAGAGAGGCGCCCTTGAGGCAAGCTGTGCGCAGCGCATCGTCGCCGGCGCGCGACGCCAGCAGCGGAGAAGCGCCGTGCTGTAGAAGCAACTGGACAGTACCGCGGCGATGCTCCTGTATAGCGTAGTGCAGAGCGGTCTTGCGCTGCATGTCGCGCGCGTTCACCTCGGCGCCGTGACTCAGCAGGAAGGCGCAGAGCGGCGTCGACTGCACTGAGTTTATGAGGCAAGTGCCTCCGTCATGGTTCGGCCGGTGGATGTCGGCGCCCCGTTCCACGAGGAACTTCACAACTTCAATGTGTGTCATAAAGCAGGCTGAACGGACAGGTGTTGATCCCGAGTCGGACGCCGCGTTAATATCTGCTCCGGCGTCGGCGAGCGCTCGGAGCACTGGCAGTCTGCCAGACACGGCGGCGCACCAGAGGGGTGTGACAAGGTGGGCACTGCGCTCGTCCGGCATCTCGTAAATGCCACGCTGCTCCAGCGGAGCGCCACACACGTGCACCAAATATTCAACGACCTCGACGTTGCTGCGTCGCGCCGCTACAAATAGAGGAGCACAGCCATCGCGTGTTCTTATCACCAGCTCACGACGCTCTGCAGGTGACAGCCTGGAATTAAAAAGCGATCTTTTAAAACCACTTGATGCTATAAGAGGGATTTAGTTTTTACTACTTTCACCGCTGGCACAGTGACCCAAAGTGGATCTTGGCTTTCGGAACAAGAGTATGCCACTTTTGTTGATCACGGGTCGCCAGCACCTAAAACTGGGCTCAGTTTTGGGTTTGGGAACATTACACATTACAGTGGAACATTACTATTCTGCATACTAGCACTAATCTAAGCACAATAAAAAAATATTTTCAATTTAGTTATAATTTTCATTCTTGATTATATACCTAAAACACCACCAAGCGCAACAACTTATTGTTGTCTTTTCTTAATATATGATTGTTTAAAAATCTGTTACAAATTTAAATTAGATTATATCATCTTGAATCATGTGCAATAACATAATAAAGAGCAAATCCAGTTTACAAATGTAAATTGTGAGATTCATATCTTATATTATCTGGTGAGCTACACCAAACAATATAGGGTATGAATCAGATGTGCCTCAACATATAAATGATAGAATTTATGATATTAAACCAAGATACACAAAGTTGGGAGATTACCTCTCGAGAGTGGTTCGCACCTTGGCAGAGAGACGAGCGCCGGGCGGGTTGTACTTGCAGTCTTGCATCAGCTCAATGAATATGGTGTCAAGATTAGCTTTTTCATTCTCTTCTTCTTTCCATGTCTTATCTCCTCTCAAAAACATCTCGGCCTTTTTCTCACACTTGTTTGAACAATATCAGTACCTTTCATTGACTAAGGCATATTTACGCAGTATATTAGGATTGCGTCGTAGTTGCTGTTCATATTTTTAAATCGCACATTGCATCGTTTATTTGAGTTAGGTTTTTTTTTCTCATATAAGATATAAAATGCATTCTTCGCAATTCACTTTGTAATCTCTGTTCTTACTTCTTATTTCTCGACTTTTCCACAGATATAGATATAGTACTTTCATCTGTCAAATTCTCATCTCAGTTGTCAGTTGTCAAATGACCATTGTTTTACATATGACATTTTTCAATATACGGGATGAGTAACAGTCACTGATATTTATTGATTACAGATAACGAATCTAATAGACCAATTACCAGTAATTAATAAATTATGTCTACAAGGCACGATACCTTCGGTTAACTATCGGAGGTATTAGTCATTCCAGTAAGCTAAAGTCTGTAGCTTACGCAAGCTGTTAAAAAAAATGAGCTTGTTCAATAACATTTTACACTCAAAGTAAATATCGTCTTCGGTAACATTCACATCATATCCCATGTACGTCAGAAACAATGTAGAAAATTTTAAAGTGATCGCGGGTATTTAACAAGTTAATACTAGTATTTTAATTCCAGTAATTTTTTCAATGTTAAAAGCCCCGTACAGTGAACCCAATCTGGATTCGAATCAAAAAGTTGACAAAGCGCTTTCGATAAGGATGGGAGAACGGATAAACGATTCATACTAGGAGGCAATTATATATAACTAGCTGGTATGGTCGTGACTTCGTCCGAGTAGAATAGTTATTTTATACGACATCAGTCGCGTCCCTTCCCGTCGTTCTTGCATGATAATCTTATAAGGTAGACATATAGCGTCGTAGACTTTTTTTAGATCATGTAAAGAGGAATCATTCTCTGATACATTTTTTTTTGGGTATCTTGAACCGTTGTTGCAGCGTACGCCTCGGAAACCCATAATGATGAGTAACTTTACCAATTGTTGACACATTTCCCGCTGTATCTTCGCTCTCATTAGTTACAGGACGATGTTTTATAGCCTATAGCCTTCCTCGATAAATGCTCTAACCAACACAAACAGAACAATTTTTCAATTCGAACCCGTAGTTCCCGAGATTAGCGCATTCAAACTTACAAACAGATAAACAAACTCTTCAGCTTTATACATGTATTAGTATAGATAGTATATATTAATGTCACATGCTTTGCATAGAAAGTGAGTAATGTACAAGTAATTTAGTGTAATTGTCTTTTATTCTCGTTTCAAAGACCATATAAAGTTCACAACTATCTCTGCCACACCTATCCATATGAAATACACAACTTTTAAATGACACCGCGCCATAGTCAGGGGAACGGAAGATCGAGGCCCAGACGAAGCATAGGCAACGTCAGCGCCGCTCCCATTAAACGACGCTCGTACGAGCCTCGACACTCCCATCTGCATAATACAATTAATAGAGAATAGTATTAGTTCATGTCCATTACAGAAAAAGATATTATTTGTCTAGAGATAGTAGAATCGTTAGGAACTGATATAAACTATTTGGATAGCTTTTTATCAAATGGTAACCGGCTTTCTTAATCTAATACATAAAGTTCTGTGTTAGTTACCGTACTCCTCCGAAACGGCTTTACTGATTTTTACCAAATTTCATATGTGTATTCAGTAGGTCTGAGAAGAGGACATCTATTTTTCAATTCCCCTAAATGTTAGGGGTGGGCTACCCCTAAATTTCTTTTTTTATTTTTTAGACAAAATTTTTAATTTCTTTTTTAATTATATATCTAATTTTGAATTGATTATGATACAACATACAAAAATACATACAATCCTCAATTTTCACCCTTCTACAATCAACCCTTATTTTTATACGGCAAAACAACGTTTGCCGGGTCAGCTAGTATAATATAAATTCATGAATACCCTGCCAATTGCAGCAGACGACGCGCACCGTTCTGTAGATGACTAAGCGCGCACTCCAGTGACTGCAGACCGCGCCCTACTGACAACCGTCGAGCCGCATCTGTCAGAGCGAGCGCTAAACCTCGCCTTCGCCATCTGCTTAAAAAAAACATTTGTAACTCACTTAAAGGGGTAGTAAGCACTAGTAGATGCACACATAGCTTAAAACGGGACCTCGTTTTAAGCTATGTGTGCATCTACTAGTCCTCATTTAAGTCTTTGGTTGTTATTAAGATAAGCGTGTCCAAAAAGGTTAAAATTTTTGCTTTATTGTAGTACAGGGAGACATTGTTGGAAAGGACCCAGATAATTTTTTGCTATATATGCGGTGAATGTGTGTTGAAGATAGTAGAAACAATTCTGATGTATTGTAGACTTGCATTATGGATTATAATTTTGACTAGAAGTATTCAGACTAGTAGACAAGTAAAACATTGGCTGATTATTGTGTAAAATTCTTATAATAGCTTTAATTATAATGTATTTGAGTCATCGTCCAATAATTAAGCCAATAGTAATCAATGTGATGCTAGTGCACACTAGCCCATCTGACTTTATGTGTTTCACTCCTTTCACTCATGTTTTGACTAAATAACAAACTCACTGTGGGTGCACGGTCAATGAATGAAACCAACCACTGCGGGAGACACCATGGTATTCTGAGATGCTTACTGTTGCAATAATCTGTCAAAAAATAAATGGCTTTTTTACTTCCTTAAATTGTTTTCTTTATATTAACTAGATTGAAAACCTTTTACTTTACTTGTGAATACAGCGTTGACTGTCTCTTATAATTGTGGGCTTCATTTAGTCTCAAATGTATCGGCAACGGTCCAACCGCAGAAGGCAGCAGGTTCCCTTGAGTCTCCACTACTACACCCAATATTTCTCCATTAATACTCTGAAGAACCACGTACACTATTGTTATATATACACAATCTTTTCTTACTACAAGTAGAAGAAACAAAGCGGTGACCTACCTCTGAATGTTTCTGTGCCAGAGTCAACCCATGGATTAAAACGGCAACGGCGACAACAGCTGCAGCACTCGGCACGAGCAGAGTACAAGCGCTAGCAGACACGCCGCAGAATATGAAAAGAACTGCCCCGCTCAATACGCAACACTCCAGTGTCAACTGTGAAAGTATAGCTTTAAAATTTGTTAACTGTTTTCAATCACCAATATGTATACGAATACCAACCTCTTGAAGAAAAAAGAATATAAAAGTGTTCCAAAAGCTCTCAGAGAAGTAATTTCGAACGAGTTCTCGTCGTTTTTGTAAGTCCTCAGGCTGCGCAAGACGTACCACGACCTCACACAGCATTGTAATTTAAGCGGCATCAGCTTTATGTATAACGGCACAAACCTCGCTTCTTTGATAAGTTTGCGTTTTGTAAATTTGGCTAATAAATAAGGAAATATTATAACATCATCTTATATTCATTAAATTTTCCTCTGTTTATATCAAAGTTTATATTACTTAATAGTTAATGCTTGTGTAAAAAACAAACATGGTAGCGCCATCTATAATTCTTTCTCGGCACTAGATGCTAAAGTTTTGCCAAATAATGTCAAAAGTTGCCACTTTATAAAAAAATAGATATAAATATATGAAAATGATACATTCTGGGGGCTACCACAATCTTTTAAAAACTATGATGTATCAGGAACGTTTTGTTGCAGGCTTAAAAGAACATTACTCAGATTCGTACCATGACCAATATAAAACAATATTATTTTAATCCTGCGTAGTGACGTAAAAGAACGAATGATTGTCTATTCCCTGCTTAATAATATAATAATAATAATAATAATAATAATAATTCTTTAATCAGGTATAAACCCACATCTTACAAATATGTCATATAAAAAATGAGAAAAATAATAATAATACTAATTAGTTAATATTACTGTTTATTTGCGGTTGCTGTCAGCGTGCACTTTTGCCCAGTTCCTTAAAATGGGATTGCTTAGGTACTCGGAGAAAGTTTGCACTATGAGATTCGGTGATGTGTTAACGCGACTCCAAAATGATGCGACCCTCGATCTTACGATCGCGTAAAAGTCCGATACCCTTGCCTCGGCGAACATGCCGGACGCACTGCAAAACCTCGGAAGCCCCATTAAAATACGAAAGGCATCATTATACTGAACTCTTAACGCATTGTAGGACCTCCGAGTAAAATTACACCAAAGTTGACATGTGTAAAAACTCTGGCAATACGCTTTAAATAAAAGTGTTTTCACCTCGTTATCACACCTGGCAAAGCGACGCGCCAGCATGTTACATCTTACGGCAAGTGATCGTCTTTCACGTTCAATGTCAGCATCGTCAGATGCCCGCTCCGTTAATACGTGCCCCAAGTACCTAAACTTATCAACCATTTTTATCGCCTCGCCCTTTAAATATACCTTGGGCACATGGTCCGGACCTCTTCCAGCCCTAAACACCATTACTTCTGTCTTTGCCGTATTATATTTTAGGCCATGTGACAGTGCATATTTTTCACAGATGTAAAGCATTCGCCTTAACCCGTTAATCGAAGGGCTGAGAAGCACCATGTCGTCAGCATAGCTTAGGTTATTGACACACAGATTGCCAATATGGCACCCGACATGAGTGCTTCTCAGCTCAGCGATCAAATCGTTGACGTAGATGCTGAAGAGGTCCGGAGAGGTCAGCCCCCCTTGGCGTACTCCGCAATCCAGTCTATATTCACTGGATAGCGAGTCACCCCATTTAACACAATTGGTTTGGTTCTCGTACCAGAACCTCAACAGACCGACCGTTTTCAGTGGCACGTTATGCCCTAATAACTTTTCCCATAGCAAATTATAATTTACGAGGTCAAAAGCCCTGGATAAGTCCAGAAAGCACGCATATACTGAGGTATTACGACTTTTGTAAAAGTTAACCGTACTTTTAAGACTAAAAACGGCTGAATCTGTCGATAGCCCCGGCCGAAAACCAAACTGCGCATCGTCAATACTAAGGTCTTTTAGGTCCTGATGTAGGACCTTTTCAAACACTTTCCCAATCACAGTACCAAGAGATATTGGCCTGTAATTGCCTATATCAGTCAAGTTGCCCTTCTTATTTTTGGGTACTGGAACCACTACAGTCTTCATTAGGTTTTTGGGTAAGTATTCCATACTAAAACAAAGATTAAATAGCATACTTAATTTCGAAAAGATTTCCTTCCCCGCAAACAATATGTGCTCAAGGCTTAAGCCGTCAAAGCCCGGAGACTTGCCGCGCGACATTTGTTTTATAATTAAGGCTATAGTCTCCGGAGATATTAGACGATCATCATCTCCTACACAAACTCTGCTCCCATCAATTTTAATAGCGGGTGAGGGTATAGGTAAAGGCGAGACACGAAAGTGACTCGCAAAGGTGTTCGCGATCAATAAGGGGTCTTCTTCATTATTTATATTTGTAGGCAATTTAGTAACACCATTAATTTTTTTAGTCGAATTCCAAAACTTAACAAAATTTTTGTTATACTTGTGCATAGCCAGCACATTCATTTTGATTTCTTCTTCATGATTTTGACACCATTTTAACTTATTTTTGAAAGTCCTTTTGCTCGATTTCATATTATCATACCATTTACCCTGTACTGGCTTTCCTGCAAGCACCCACTTTGCAAAATTATTTCGTGCGTTTCTGTAACTATTTTTGACGTAGTGGTTCCAACCCAAAATAGGCTTTTTGTGCATGCGCCGACAGCATACCGCACTATCAATAGCTGCATCTCTTAATATTTTAACAATATCATCATAAAACTTATCTATCAAATATAAATGATTCGCACATATTCGATTGTCACACTGAATACAAACAGGCGATATATATTTCAAGTTAGTTAAATTACGATCACATAACCGACTATACAATTCAATCTGCTCTGTCGTACGGGTTCCCCACGTCACTTGATTAAATTCACTTAGCATATAGTTATTAACTAAACAGTCCTTAATTACTATCACAGAGATATCACAGACAATACTTAGCGGCATATGATCCGACCAATACACCCCATATTCGACTTTGGCCGAGAGAACAGAGTCACGCGCCGCCGTAGTCACAACGCAATGATCGAGCCATGATCGGGTTCCGTAGGCATCACTAATATAAGTATACGTGCCTGAGTCACAACCTAATAAGTCCTGATCGATGCAGTGAAGCTGATTGTCATTGCAGAAATTTGTCAATTCCCGCCCGAACAGCTGTTGCGGGTCAGCATTAAAATCCCCCAACACATATACCGCTTCGGTATCGCACTCGTCAATAATAGCCGTAATCTGCGCAAGACATGTCGTAAAATCGATCAGATTCTCTTCCTTATTCGTTGGCATGTAGACGTTCATGACAAGAAATTGTTTTCCCGCGCAATTAATGCGAACGGCAGCTAGTCTGTCTGTGGAGCAGTCGATAATTTTCACATCTTTAAAAACTGACCTCCTCCACAGAATAGCCAGACCTCCATATGGGCGACCGCGCAAGACACCCAAAGTCGTATCTACGGACGACTTCGCGCAACTAGCAAAATTATCACTTATACTACTTACAAAATCTAGGTCATGTGGGAGGAGCCAAGTCTCCTGCAATGCAATAATATCAGTGTATTCACATAACATTCGTACTTGTTCAATAGACCTTTTAAGAGACCTACAGTTGAATGAGGCTATTCTTATATTATTTTTCACGTATGTCGCCATAATATTATATAAAAAAAAAAAAAAACAATTATAGAATTTAAGTTACTGATTACTAGATCTGGTTTTAAAACCGTTTATATTACGACGTGATTGTTGACGGAACCGTCTATATACTACGCCTGTCGGCCAGAAATTAGGGTTCATAAAAATATTCAATTGTTGCGCAGTTATAGTAACTTTAAAAGACTTAAAAGACGTCTCATTTTTAGGCTTCAATAACTCCACCGAAATGTACGTTTCACCCTTGTTAGTAATATAGTCCACAATATCAGCTTCACAGACGCTTTTCTTCACCCGGGACACATATAACGAATAGTACGTTTCAGCGACTTGTATTCTGCTGCTGCCACCTTCCGACGTACCACGCATGTTGCTGTATTTCTTTTTGTTTCTGCTTTTTCTGTTTACTACTGTTTCAAAACCGTCATTTACTACAATATCACGGTAGCTACGCGTAAACTGCGGTTCATCGCAAACTGTTGGTTCAGACAAAATTGAGACTTCGTGTAAAGACGTAGGGTCTATAGTTTCACAGCGAGCGTTGCGCATAAAAACCTGTTTCTTATCAGCTGTTGTCGCGCGTTGAGTCAAACTAGGTGTAATTTGCGCTTGTGATTTACTTAGAAAAATCTGACTGCTGTCTTTATTTTCAGTACGTAAGATGTCCCCTTGATTATTCGATTTTTTTGAAAATCTTGCTAAGATCCGCCTTCGTTAGACATTCTTTTCTAAATGCCTCCAACTCGTCCTTTATACTTTTGAATTCCGCACATAAGTTGGGAGGTTCGGAAGCCTTTTTTGTTTCCAACAATTCAGTCCTAAGTATTGACATATCCTTCAGCAGACGTGAAACATCCACATTGTCCAAGGTCACCGGGGGTAGGCGACTCAAGTCTCTCGCGACAAACATGGGTTGAACGTCGGGATCCGTCTCCTTAATAATTTTGATTATGTCACGCACATTCTTTTTCTTCTTGTCGTCTCCTTTCCTTGTAATAGGTTTGCTTGTACTACACGAAGAGAAAATTATGTTTTTTGCCATATCGATCTCTTGTTCCGAAAAATTACCTGCACATATCTGTATAATTGTAAGTTCGTCTAATACGTCCGCTTTGTTTTGAATAAATGTTAAAAGTTCATTGATAATAATATTATCATTCGCCATGGTTTTACTTCAAATATACGCGTCAAGCGCTGTTTTTCATACAGCGCGTCCGTCGCTAGTGGGTAAGCGCGAGAGACGGAGCTTAAGGAGAAAGCGAGATAGCTAATCTTTTTCGTATAGCGTCATCACTTTCGCACAGGTTTCCGAAACACGCACTTACAGTTAAGATTTTGGATTTTTGGGTACTTAATATTTTTAACCATATATGTGTAAAGTATTTAAAATAAATAAAAGTATATTTAAATAAATTTGAAAACTTAATTTTTTCTCTAAAATTAATTCTTATCGTAAATTTAAGACGTAAGTATGTCAAAAATAGAGGGGTTCGCGGTTGTGATTTCATGAAACGGAACTTTTATTAAGTCGTGACAAGGTGTCAGTGAAATTCGGCGCGGGAACGCTTGAATATTATAAAGTTTGTATGTTTAAAGTAAATTGTAAATTTTACATATTATCTCAATTCTAAAATGGCCGACGGAAACGCAAGTTCAAAATAGTGTTTTTATTATATTAAACCTTATTTTAAAACTCTAAAAGAACTTTAAATGTTACGTGCTGTTTATTTTAAGTGGTTACTAAAAAAACACCTTTAAAGGTTTAAAACAACCATTAAATATTTTTTGTTTCGAATTTTAAAACGCCTGATCTATGATCTAAATATATGGCAAAAAAAAACGAAATCGAATAGTGTCCATTTGGTCTTTTACTTTGTGATTATTTGCTATTATTTAAGCTATACAAGTTTTAAATTTCAAAGAGCTTAGGTGCCGAATTATGCTGAATCATGGCGGTGCAGGCGACGGGTGTCGCCGCTTGTACGCCGGCGTCGTGCGCTCCATGGCGCGCTATGGCTGCCCCATATGGGCCCAGGATTTGTCGGCGCAGAACCTTGCGCTGCTGAGGCAGTCGCAACGGGTAATAGCGCTCAGGGTGGCAAGGGCGTACCGCACCGTGTCTTATGATGCGGTGTGCGCGATAGCCGGGCTCGCACCCTGGCACCTGGAGGCGGCTGCTTTGGCCGACATTTACTGGCGCCGGGCTCTAGTCCGGAGTCCGGTAAAGAGTCGATTAAATCGCATCACAAGCAAGGATTCGCAACACAACATGTTACCATTACACTGTACGCTTAAACTAGAATTGTAAACATAGATTACAAACAGAGAGACATTATGTAAGTAATTGTACCTAACGACAATAATATTATTTATAGCGCTTCCTAGCGCAAAATTAACATTAGTTCTACAGATGTTGTCAGCTCTGACCGATATAATAATCCCATTACCGCAATTAATGTATACGTCATAAAATTACAATAGAAAGGTAGCTCATAACTGCAACTATTTACAATGTCAACAGACCTCAAAATGTAATTTAATAAGGCATCTATATTGTAATATGCAATATTAATGTGTAACAAGTACGGTAAAAACCAATTTCGGATTATACAAAAACCGACTGAATATCCTTTTCACAAATAATGTGCCGGACTCGAGAGGTTGGACTTTGTCTAGCGAGGACGCGACCGTCGCGTGTCCAGACATACTTCCAACCCTTTTCTACTGCTGCCTGTTTCGCCAGAGGAAATAAATGTTTATCATTGCGCGTAAGCCGTTCATTAGGTAAATTCTACTGGGGGGCTTGTCGCTGTTCAAGATCAGTCCGGTAGTGTCGACATACCGCCGCACGCGCGCACTATGTAATATTTCGTCCGGGCGGAGTAGTAAGCGGAGAATTATAGCACGCGATTTTTGCCCGACAGGTTTGCGCCGGAGCCCCAATCTCTCTGTAAAAACAACGTCATTTTCTTCCAGGCCCACTCCAATTTTGTGAGCCATTGCAGTCGCCAAATGCATTACATTTTCGCCCTCCTCCTCGGGAATGCCGCTAAGCACAATGTCACAACCGAGGGATAATCTGTCGCGTTCATTTAGTTCTTGCTTAAGTTCGGTGATTTTTTCTCGTAAACTTTCTTCTAAATGTGTTGGACCCGAACTTTCAAGGGACGCAATTCTTTCCTAAGTAGTTTTCTCCAGTTGATCGACACGATTTTCGACTCTTTCAATACGAGAACTGAATTCGTTCAACAACACTGTTAACCGCGACATTTCTTGTCGGAAGAGTGAGATTTCACGGGTGACGTTACAGAATTCCTCACGCAGCTGAGTTATGTTTTGAGCGACGGATAACTCCTCCGCATCACAAAGTCTAGGTGAGGAGTGCACAGAACCACTGGAACTTTCTGAACCGGCTGCAGACATGTTTTTGGTTACGTTTGTTTTTGTTTTGCAATTTTTGCAAAGCCAGGGCGTTGCTGCACTTTTCGTATCCGGGTTGCTATTGAACATACACGAACGATGACCCTTTAGAGTGCATTTAGAACACTTTAAACATTCAGACATTGATACGAATTTGCCGCATACACAACAGTGGGTCGTCATTGTTTAAGTTTTGTCACGATATAATATGTAGGTAGACGAAAGTATTTTTGAGAATTGATCGGCTTATTTTAGGCTTATTTCACGAAACTAGGTCTGAACTGTATAGTAAATCGATAATTCGGCGTTACACTGCACTTATTAATTCACTTATTTAATTGCACAACAATTATTTATATTTTTAATAGCAAAATTAAAAGTAAACACTTGTTTGTGTCAACGCTGTCAAACACCCACTCATAAGCAAAGTGCTTTAAACAGCTTATATTTTTGTAGTGCACTATGTGTGCGAAGTTCTTTGCGATTGCTCCAGATGGCGTTCGATGCATAGACTGTATATTTCACTTGCATAAAGATTGCGAAAAAGCCGTAACTCCAAGTTCGAAAAAGTGCTGCAAGTCGTGTCTGATAGTTAGCTCGAAGAGTAAACGAGATTATGTTGCTAAATATTTTTATCAGGCGCAATAATTTCTAAAGAACAAAGTAGCACTTACAACATAGATTGGCTGCGATAAATGCACAATTACATCTATATCTATACTAATATATAAAGCTGAAGATTTGTTTGTTTGTTTGAACGCGCTTATCTCAGGAAGTACGGTTTCGAATTAAAATTATTGTTGTGTTGGTTAAAGCATTTATCGAGGAAGGTTATAGGCTATAACACATTGCGATGTAACTAATAGGAGCGAAGATACAGCGAGAAATGTGAACAAAACGGGGAATTTTTCATGTCTCTAGGTTTCAGATGCGTACGCTGCGAAAACCGATACCTAAAAATTGTGTAAAAAAATAATTCCCCTTTAAATGATATATGTCTATCTTTTAAGATTAACTGGCAAGAACGACCCGAACGACGGGATGCGAATATCGTGGGCAACAGCTATATACACTAATATTATAAAGAGGAAATATTTGTATTTTGGTATGTATCGAAAATATAATACAAAAATATAAGCTTTATACAGCTTATATTTTTGTAGTGAGTGTTAGTAACACGTAACTCGATGTTTTGTGTGAGATAAGAGACTATATTGAAATCAGCTGTTTCGTGTTTGACAACAAGTGCCTTTGGTTGATGTGTACTACCCGTATTGTTGGTATCGGAGAGGAAAAAGGTTTATAGCAAGAGAAATAGTTTGGACTTAAATTATCTTGGCGTTCGAGTTAAATCCGCAAAAAATCACTAAAGATAGTGCAAGTGTTTGGGCAACATTCTTAAGCAAAGTTAAAATGTAACAAAAAGTGTATAAAACGAAATAAATTATTCCAACGATATGCCCGATCAATTAAATAAATTTATGTAATGTGTGCGAAGTTCTTTGCGATTGCTCCAGATGGCGTTTGATGCAAAGACTGTAATTTTCACTTGCATAAAACTTGCCCAAAAGCAGTAAGTCCAAGTTCGAAACAATGCTACAAGCCGTGTCTGATAGCTCGCTCGAAGAGTAATCGAGATTATGTTGCTGCTAGCAGCATACCTCATAACGATGCGACTACGGCCGGTGATATTGGTTCTTTAGCATTATCAAGTGACGTCGTCGCTTCATCGTTCGAGGAGTTAAAAGATCAAATCTTATCCCTTCGCACGATTATTATCGACTTCAAGTCAGAAACATATTCTCAACTCACTAGAGCAATTGCCTCCTTCACAAGTAGGCTAGATAATATGGAATTTAGAATATCTAAACTGGAAGAGAGCGTGCTTCAGCTGGGGGCTAATAATCAGCATAGCTGTGAAGTAGAACTATTGAAGAGACGCCTGAATCAGTCTGAACAGCAATGCCTCATGAATGATGTGGAGATCGCGGGAGTTTTCGAGGCGAACGGCGAAAATACTGAGCACGTCGCGATTTTATTGGCTCAAATATTAGAATTATTTGAACGTCTCGTGTATAAAAAAAGAATTGCTTATGTGAAAGACCTGTTTGTGAATTACTTTGTAAGACAATATGGTAAATAGTAGAGAAAGGTTAAAGATTGGACTCTTGAATCCAGGGTCACTAGGAAAGTGGACATACTAGCCGTAAAGGAGACGTAGCTTCGGGAGGGAGAGACGGGACGCGCTCCTCCGGTGACGGGTTACAGGCTTCGACATATTCCCCACCCACCGTCAGTTCGCACTCGCGGTGGAGGCGTAGGTTTTTACATTAATAAAATGATGTCTGTTCGTTTATTGTCACATCCTGTTGTAAATCTAGTTGAACAGATGTGGGTGAGAACTACCATTCGGGGCAAACTGCTTATAGACCGCCTTGGTTCGATGTACAGCTATTTCTTAATAAAATAATAAAAATGCTCCGGTGTCGGAAGCGGCACTCACATAAGAGATTTAAGCAGTCGTGCGTTTGTATTTTGCACTTTTAATAAAATTAAGCAAAAATTTAAACCTAGTTGGATCTCGTTTCGCGCTTTAAAGGATATTAATATGGAGAGTTGAAATAATACGCTTTTAGCTACTTCTCGGGAGACAATTCGGCATTTAGCAGACGTGGACACTAAGATCTATTATCTTTTTACGTCTTATCTCAGCACATTATTCGATTTTTATGCACCTCGTAAATGGGTTTTTGCTAGACAACGTCACTATCCATGGGTGACGTATAATTTAAAATGTATGATGAAGACCCGCGATGAAGCATACATTAGGGCTAGGAAGAGTAAATGAGAATCACATATTAATCATTATAAAGACCGCAAAAAACAGGTGAATGTGGCACTATTTATCGAAAAGAAAGTTTACTTCGATAAATATGTAAATAGCTCCATTAACCAACCAAAAAACCTATGGATACACATTAAGGCTCACGCACGAATTAAACCCCCTAATTTAATTTAATTTTATGGTTTTTCACCAGATGCAGCCAATTGGTTTAGTACTGTCGCTGTAATACGAGAAGATACTGTACGACTACGATTACTCTCTTTATTTTGGAACCTTTTTTATGTATTCGTAGTTTTAGTCGTTTCCCTATGTATCCTGATGATATACAGCTCTATTACTCTTTCTACTTCAAAAGCTATTTCTGACGTTAATTCGGATTCGTCGAATTCTCTTATTCTAAATCCCACAAAAACAAAAATTTATAGCGTTGGGATCACAAGATCCAAAATATTTCGCCTATCATTATCCATTTCCATAAATAGCCAAGCCAATGTGAACAATATGACGTCATCTTGTCCGAGGCGTCTCAGTACCGACTTGTACGTAAATTTTTAATGTAATTTTTTTTATAATTTTAATTTAGCTTGTTTTTGTTGCAACACAAGTGTGTTCGTAACATTATGCTCAGTGACTCCTGTTTTAGGAGTTATTATTATTATAATTATAAAAGTGTCATATCAAAGTAAACTTTTTAAAACAGCTAATTTAATGTTCAAAGCTTCATTCTCTAGAAATAAAATAAACTAAAGGTTTTGCATTCATTTTAACTAAAAAGCTACAAATTCACAAAGAAAATTCGATAACATGCACTTTTGCTATATATTTTTATCAGGCGCTATAATTTCTAAAGAACAAAAATCGTTTAAAAATTATGTTTAGCTGTAAAAAGTGGTATATCAAACCGAACTTTCTAAAACAGCTAATCTTATTTATGTAGCTTTATACTCTAGAACTAAAATAAACTTAAGGTTTAAATTAAGATTTTTCTATACTACTAAAAAGCAACAAATTACATGCACTTTTGATATATATTTTTATCAGGCGCTATAATTTATAAAGAATAAAAATCGTAGAAAAGAACTTTAAGTTTAAGTAATAACCTTAAGTTTATTTTAGTTCTTTTCTACGACTTTCGAGTCAGAAGATATAGTGAATATTGTGAAGTGAAAAACTAAAAGTGAATGCGGCTCGAAATTTAAAGCGACGACCAAAATTTTTTATTTGCGAATTCAAAAGTGCTTATACAACTGATACAACTAAAAACATAAAGTTTTTGGCCATATAGTTTTTGAGTTACCAACTTTTTTCACATTTTTGGTCATAGTGATTTAGTTTACGAATACGATCTTAATATTAATGTAAGTGCACTAGAAAGCCCTTTAAATAGGCTTTCTAACGACATATCGTTTGTTATCCTACGATAACAACATCATATGAAACCAGCGTCTTCATCTATTTGCGGTCGAGCTGAAGCAGACGGAGCGTTCGAGTCCTCATCAGGGGTCAACCTTCTGGAGCACGCCTAAGCGAAATATTGTAATGTCAATAGAACGTCTTAGTTTATATTATTTTAAATTATCATTAAATTACGTGTAATATTTTTTAAGATATAAGCCATAGCATCTTTTGTTAACGGTTTGGGATACACAAATAAAAATATCACATCGATAGTTAAAAGCCAAATAATACATATATATCGCCATTCGATAGATATTTTCTCTCCTTATTTAGAATATAGTTTTTAAATTTCATTTGGACTTAAAAAAAGTTATAAGCCTTTAAATTTCTTAAAATTTTCAGCGCTTATAACAAATAATATATAATAGACTCAGTAATTATATAATTTTAACTATTAAAAACTTTGGTTCTTTAGCTCTCGACTGAGCCCAAAAAAATCAAAATCCATCAATTCTAAGTACTTTTAAATAACGTTTAAACATTTTATAAGTATATCTCGAATTAGGGTCAGGAGCTAGGCCTCCGTCGTCGTCCGACATAGTTTGAGGGCGTTAATAGGGTATCGAGCAATGAGACTAAACACTAAACGTTCACAGTTTTATTCGAACACTAAATAAATCACTATGCTGGGTTATAGTGTGGACGATTCCCGGGTATTAGGTCGCAGACGTCCGTCTAACTGTGCGATCCAATAACGAATGCCCTCGACCGACGCCCGGGCTCCGTCCTAGCGTACGGCGTGAAGTTGGCTGCCATGACGTTAGCTTCAAACCGGTCAACCCCACCCGCACGCTGCGCTACAACTCAGCTCCCGTATTCATGACCGCGCGTTGTCGGATACAACTCGGCTCCCGTATTCATGACCGCGCGTTGTCTCCGACACGGCCATCCTGCGCGTCACACGTCCTCGTGTGTTTATTCTAAAACAAAAGAAAAACAGCGCAGTACATCGTTCGGTCATTCTCCCTGACTCTTACTTTCCCTTGAAAATAAAATTCCGTTTCAGTCGTATTATTTTCTTTTATTTTAAAATTCTACATTCAAACAATCATTACAGTTTCCTATTATGTGCTTCAGAATTTAATTATTTACACTGGAAGCAAGCTAACTTTACAAAGATCTAAGATCAAATCAACAGCAATAATCATCAAGGTTCACTTCAACTTAATTTAACAGAGGAATTGAAGCGCTACAACCAAGTACCATCTCAGCTTTTCATTGCCCAAAACAAAACAACAATTCTAGCGAAATCATCAAATAGGTCTCATTCGTGGCCTAGGCTATCAAATAACCACCCAAACTGCGCGCATCTTGTAACACAAGATCGCCAAGTCAACCTCTTGACTATACGGTCCTTATGACCCGACCTCCGCCAGAGCTCCCCGCGCACCGCGTATCCACGGACTGCCAAGGCAGATACCGACTTCTATCGGACTACGGCTACGATGAAGACTCTGGTACGGTCTGACCAGCCGAACTGAGACCCTCGCACTCTACTTCACTCTCTACATTTTCTACATCAGATGGTACTTGACTGTCCGGCATCTTCCTCAGTCTATCGTGAGCATACTTATAGCTACGTTTAGAAGTTAAAGACTTTAGAGTATACCTATCTCTATCTAGAACCTCAGTTACAACAAACGGACCTTTAAACTTGGCATCTAACTTAGTCTGGTTACGTTCTTCGTTCTCTATCAATACGTACTCTCCAACCGAAAATCTCTTAAATTTGGCTTTTGTAGCATCGAAACGCGACTTATCATACTGGGCAGATTTCTCTATCTCTTGTGCTGCGTGATTTCTAACCTCCGAAATATCTACCACGGGAGCGTCATCGGTTGCCATCAATTCTAAGGGGCGCGCTACCTTCCCTATCAACAACTCGAGTGGACTCGCTTGAGTGACCCTATTAACCGTACAATTTAAGGCAAGTTGAACGTCCTCTAGCGAATCTTGCCATGACCGGTCATCGCTGAGCTCTATGGCAGTTAACATTGATTTCAGTGTGCTCATGACGCGCTCTACCTGCCCGTTAGCTCGCGAAGATCCAGTTGCTATTAAATGAAGAGAAATCTTTTTACTATCGCAGAACTCTCTAAACTCACGACTAGCAAAACAACGTCCCTGATCTGCAATGATGCGTTCTGGAGCACCAAAAAGTGAAACGCTGTTTTTCACCGCTTTAATACTACTTTTAGAGTCAATATTAGTCGTGTGGTGAAGAACAACAAATTTTGTGAAAGCGTCGATAATTACGAAAACATACTCCTTGTTATCACTTTTGCCACTAAGTTTTCCCGTCGCGTCTATGTGCACTGTGTGCCATGGGATAGTGACTTTGGGTATGGGGTGAAGCTCAGCTGGAACTCGACCTGACCTTTTTTTTGATACTTTACAAGTGACGCAATTATTCAAAACCTTTCGAACATACCGTGACATTCCTTCAAACCAATAGTAGTCATAAAGTTTTTCTAGCGTTTTTTCCCAACCTAAATGGATGATGGAGTCATGCACATTGGTAACAACGGAAAACCTCAGAGCTCTAGGTACGATAGGTAAGCACTTAGTGCGCCCATTGCGCTGAATTTTGCGATAAAGCACGCCTTTGCGTACCTCGTATGTCTTCGCAATGTCATTCTCCAACTCTCCCTCAGTAAACGCTGTTTTAAGTTTCTGAATTTCCACATCTCGCTGCTGCTCTGCCAGAAGCCAGTTTTCGGAAAGCTCGGCTAGATTAACGTGCCTTTCATTTACCTTAGTAGTCTGTTTCTGGACTGGCTCACAAACAACAGGCAAGGGATTGCGGGAGAGAAAATCGACGTGACTCATCTGCTTTCCTGCTCTATAAACAACATCGAAGTCGAAAGACTGAAGAAAACACCACCATCGATGTACGCGAGGGGTGAGGTCGACTTTGTCTCGCGAAGACTTGAGAGAGTTACAGTCGGTAACCACAGTAAACTTCCCCCCATGCAAATAAGATCTGAAATGTTTTATCCCGTTAACCACAGCCAGAGTTTCCAGTTCGTAGGAATGGTAGTTGGACTCTGCAGGGGAGGTTCGCTTACTGTAGTAACCCACTACACGTCGCTTACCATCGACCTCCTGCAACAACATTGCGCCATAACCGTCTGCACTCGCGTCCGTATGTAATTCAGCTGGATGCTTTGGATTAAATATCGTCAACACCGGCTCATTTGTAAGAATAGAAATGACCTGCTGACGAATCTGCTCGTGATTTTCTTTCCAAACGAAAGAACCTTTGCCCGAAGTAAGCCTATGTAAGGGTGTCATCAAACGTGAAAAATTCGGAACGAATTGACGAAAATACGATGCCAGGCCTATGAATTGCCTTAGCTGTGTGATAGACTCGGGCGGTGGTAACCCTGACAGAGCCTCAATCTTCCGTTTATTCGGCTTGATCTCGCCTGCTTCAACCTCGTAACCCAAGAATTCCACACGTGTCTTTAAAAACGAACATTTCTTTAAATTGAGTGAAAACCCGGCCTTCGTCAGAATTTCCAACACTGTACTCAACCTATCTAATCCTTCATCTTCAGTATCTGACAAAATTAAAATGTCATCAACGTAGACTATGACGTAAGAGTACACTAGCTCACCTAAAGCCTCAACTATTGCTCGCTGAAATACAGAGATAGCATTTCGCAGCCCAAAGGGCATCGTTAGGTACTCATACTGTCCGAACGGTGTAATAAAAGCGGTACGCTCGACAGAATCATCACTAACGGAAATAAGGTGGAACCCGCTCGCGCAATCGAGCTTCGTAAAGTATTTTGCACCGTATAAACGAGGTATCTGTTCGGAAATTAGCGGAAGGGGATATCTGTCAGGAACTGTGTTTTTATTTAATTCGCGATAGTCGACGCACATACGTTTGCTACCGTCCTTTTTCTCAACCAACAATGCGGGGCTAGCGAACGGAGATTTGCTCTTTCTAATTATGCCTGCATCTAATAATTCATTTACTCGCTCACGCATTATCTCGCTCTCTGCTGGTGAACACCTGTACGGGCGGCGCTGCACGGTACGGGTAGGGTCAGCCAAGCGAATCTCACACTTACCCGTTGTAACGCGGGTAGTTGGAAATTTGCACGTAAAATAATGGGAATACTTTTCTAACAACTGAACAAGTGTTTTTATACCTTCAAGTGAAATGTCCGTATTTATGTCTGCTAGATCAATTGTTTGTCTGTTTAATTTTACGTTAACGCACGAATTAACCGTACATGACTTAGAAATAGTAAACTGATTAGCACCTAAACTGACAGTAAAACCTTTATTTAGGATTTCGCGACCTATCATCACATCACTGCGTAGGTACTCGTCTGGCAAAACATGGAATAAGATTTCGGTTGGATAGTCACTAATCTCAATTAAACAAAAAATTTGTTCCACACTGTTCACCTTTTTGTTGCCTATACCAACAAGCGATACAGTATTGTGTACGCGTTTTCCTCTCAATTTACACGCAACACTCTCTTTAACTAAAGAACACTCTGCTCCAGAATCAAAATGAAATTCAAAACGCTTACCAAGGTGGGTTAGGGAACCGGCCGGGGGCTCAACCTCGCAAAGGTTGACACGTCGTTCGGGCGCCTGCTGCGCGCCGCTGCCGGCGATCGTGGTCGCGGTGCCAGAAGTACAGCGACTCGCGATGTGACCCGGTGTGCCGCACTTGAAGCAGACCGGGGGTCCGCTCGTGGAAATGTGGCGGCAGGGGTACTAGCTGTCGTCCTCGTATCCTTGTTTTTCTGCCTGCATTCTGATTGTTTGTGTCCTAGTCGTCCACAAGTGTAACATTTGATTGGTGCAGTAGATAGTCTAGTGCGTTTGGCATTCTCCATGCTGTTCTTCTCATCAGTGATTGGCGCTTTCCGCTTTAGATAGACAAAGGCTTGTAGCTCTTTTTGTAGCTCAGAACGAGAAGTTATTTCCGTGGTAAAAGCAAGTCGCTGAAGACGTACGTCAAATTGAGCTAAATGTGCGAGTACGATTTGTACAATAATTTGCTCCGAATCCACATTCTTGAAGCGATTCATTAGAGACGACATAATGCGGCTGGCGTAAGTCCCATAGTTCTCCTTTTCACTTGGCTTATCTGAGCCAAGATTAATTAGTGTGGCAGCCAAGGTCTCATTTGGAGCGAACCTCGCCGTAAACAGTTCTTTAAATTCCGCCCATGTTATACCTTGGTAGGTTATTTGCGATAGCCAAGTAGACGCCGTACCTTTAAGAGCCTTGCTGATAGCGACGACGAGCTGGCTTCCTTCTAACGGCGTATCAGACGTCGGCGGTGGCGCACCATGACAGCGCATTTACCTCGCGTTTGTCTGGATCAAATTCTGGGAAAACCACGTGGTTTTTGGAGGGTAGCGGGCGGTTTAAAGCAGCGATAAGGGCGCGAATTTGCTCGTTCTGCGCGTCGAGTATTTGGCGCCACTGTGCACTGTCGATGCTGCTTCTGCGTGGAATCTCATTTGCTCGATCGTATCCCACATCTGATCTCGAATTAGGGTCAGGAGCTAGGCCTCCGTCGTCGTCCGACATAGTTTGAGGGCGTTAATAGGGTATCGAGCAATGAGACTAAACACTAAACGTTCACAGTTTTATTCGAACACTAAATAAATCACTATGCTGGGTTATAGTGTGGACGATTCCCGGGTATTAGGTCGCAGACGTCCGTCTAACTGTGCGATCCAATAACGAATGCCCTCGACCGACGCCCGGGCTCCGTCCTAGCGTACGGCGTGAAGTTGGCTGCCATGACGTTAGCTTCAAACCGGTCAACCCCACCCGCACGCTGCGCTACAACTCAGCTCCCGTATTCATGACCGCGCGTTGTCGGATACAACTCGGCTCCCGTATTCATGACCGCGCGTTGTCTCCGACATATAAATCTGTAAAGTTGCTAAAAGTTTCCAACGGTTCTTAGTTTAAAACGGTTCTAATTGAAACAAAAATGTGCCAAAAGCAATATTTTTAAAATATTTATTTAACAGCTGTACTTTAGTAAAATTTTTTAGTGAACAAACATACAAAATTATATTTCTTAAATTTTAATATATTATAACTTCCTTTATAATTAACTTAGATTAATAGTGCTTGGGCTCGTCGTGGTCGTCATTGGACGAGCTATAGGTTAGTGCATTAAAAAAATCCCCTCCCCCCCGCAAAAAGAAACCCCTCACCCCCTCAAAACCGGAAACCACCCCCTTATTCCTAACAGCCCGAGTTTGGGCTTAAACTGTTCGTCTTTAAGAGAGGAATATTTTGGCCCTACTAGTTTCCCCCTTCCCCCCTCTCTTTCAAATTTTTTTCCAACATTTTTAAATTTTAGTAAATTATAAGTACTTCTATAATAATTTCAGCCACAATAATTTAATTTCCCTATTGCTCGGAATACCCCCTTCCCCTCTAAAAACAACACATTTTTTCTGAGCGCCATTCGCCTCCCCACGAAAGTTCCCCCCCCCACCCCCCTCAAATATTTTTTTTACCTCACCCCCTCTGGGTCTAACTCCGGTGATCCTGGTCCTAAGTCGTCGAGATTGGGCTCAGGAGATCCGTCTCGGCACGGCGAGTCTTTTAGCTCCAATAGATTTCCTCATTTCCTCCCCTTCCCCCTCCTCCGAGATATGATTATGTGTCTGTAATCTGGAAAACAGGTTAGGTTAGGTTAGGTTTTTTTTTTTTTTAGGCCTACCCCCCGGACGAAGTTATCTCCGGGCCGTGGATTATCGAAGCTAATTGTTTTTCTTAATTATATTTTTATAAATTTCTTATTCTAATTTTAAAGCTAGTCATTTTCTTTATTAAAAACATTTGTTTACAAATATCTTATTCTAATTTTACAGCTAGTCATTTTCTTTATTAAAAAACATTTGTTTACAAATTTCTTATTCTAATTTTACAAGCTAGTCATTTTCTTTATTAAAACATTTGTTTACAAATTTCTTATTTTAATTTTACAGTCTAGTCATTTTCTGTATTAATAGCATTTGTTTACATATTTCTTATTCTAATTTTACAAGCTAGTAATTTTCTTTATTAACAACATTTGTTTACAAATTTCTTATTCTAGAGTTTACAATACAATTCTTATTACTATTTACTATTATTCCTAATAATTAACACACACACATATCCACGTTAATTTATATACAAATTCCTATTCTTTATTTATTTCGCTTATTTGTTTTACAAATTTCTTTTCCAATACAATACAAACCGCTTTAGATTTTCTTATTACTATTTACTTAGGTTAGGTTTTTTTCTTTCTTTTTTTTTCTTTTTTTATTCCTACTGGCCTACCCCCGGACGAAGTTATCTCCGGGCCGTGGAATATCTAGCTATATGGGTATTTTTATTTATGGGTTTTCATTTTTATTTAAATAATATGTGTACACCTTTTTTATTTTGTCTTATTTTACATTTCTTATTATACTTTTTACATTGTATTGTTAAGTTGGTATATTTTCATTATTACATTATATTATATTCTTAATTTACTATTTTACATTATATATTTATGTTATTAATTATACATTGCTATTTTCGTACATTATATTTATCCTTTTTATTATTATCTTATTTATTTGTTCCTGGCGTTTGCCATACGTACTACTTTTTTCATATAACTAATAAGAACAGGCCTCGCTTTATCATCTTTTAAAACTTCCGACAGTCTGTCCTCGGTCAAGTCAATGTCCAGTCTGTGTTCCAAGTCGGTTCTGTCGCTGTCGTGGATTGGGCAGCGGATCAACAGGTGTATTATTGTTTCGTCACCACCTCCACAGGCACAAAACGGATCATCCTTACAGTTAAATCTGTGGAGGTAAGCAGCGAAACCACCATGGCCCGTTAGGGCCTGTGTTAATTCGCTGTCCAGTCCTATCTTTTTTATTAGTTTATTCGCGGTTGAGACGGTTGGGAGAAAGATTTTGGTGGTTGAGGCTATTGCCCCTCCGTCGTATTCCTTCTCCCACCGTCCCAACGAGTCCGCCCTTAATAGTCTTTTAATGGTCGAGACTGGACATTTGTCAAAGTCGGGTTTTCTTTTTCTGTCATTTGCGGCCTCTTTAGCGAGCTGGTCAGCTCTCTCATTCCCCTTGTGGCCTACATGTGCCTTTATCCAGAAGAGCCTCACTTCTTTGCTTTTGGAGAGGTTCTTGAAGGTCATTCTGGTTTGCACCACAAGGGGATTGAGGGAGCGGCCGCTCACTATGTCTTCCAAGGCTGACCTGGAGTCTAACTGCACTTTCACACATTTCTTACTTACTGCCTGCCCCCAAGCGCCCGCGGCATACATCAGGACCGGTTCTATCACTGCAGTATAGATTGTCCTGATGATCGATGTGTCCAAACCCCAACTGATTTTGGCTGCTCTTGCCAACTGCCGAAATATCCGGTAGGCCTTTGCGCATGTGGTTTTGACGTGGGTGTTGAAGGTGAGGCTCTCGTCGATCACAAGTCCGAGTAGCCTCACCTCCCTCACCACCTCAATCCCTTCCCCGCCCATGCTCAGGCGCGGGGTGTCATGCTTTAGCTTTTTCGTCACAACCAAAGCTTTAGTTTTGTGCTGTGCGAATTTCAGCTTGTTCATGACACCCCACCCCTGGACATAGGAGAGGGCTGCATTGGCCTGCCCTTCAATTTCGCTGGCAGTATGGCCGTCAAAGAGCAGGACTACATCGTCCGCGAACGCTTGCGCGCAGACTCCCTTCTTTTCTAGGCCTTTCAATAGGGGATCCAATAACAGGTTCCATAGTATTGGACCCCCTATAGATCCTTGCACGCAACCTTTTGAACACTTTCTTTCCGTCTCACATCCCCCGTATCTTAGTCTGACTTTTCTGTCTTTGAGGTAACTGTCGAAGACTCTACGCAAGTTTGTCGGGCAGCCCGCCTCCGCCAGTCTGCATTTTATGGCCGGCCACCAAGCGCTGTCGAAGGCGCCCTCTATGTCCAGTGAGACCAGCACCGCAATCTTTTTCTCGGCGATGCGGGCTTTTATGTTGCTCAGCAGGTCATAGAGGGCGTCCTCGGTTCCGCGCTGCGGCATAAAGCCGTACTGCCTCGCGCTCAGGTATGGCACTATGTGCCAGCTGGCTCTTGCCACTAAAAGTTTCTCCACGATCTTCCCCATCACTGGAAGAAGGCCGATCGGTCGGTAAGCCTTCGGGGTCGTGTATTCTGTCCTGCCCGGCTTCCGGAGAATCACCACTGTGGCCTCCTTCCAGATGGTGGGGAAGTGTCCCATGGCTAGGCACTTGTTTGTGAGCGCGAGGAAGAGTGTCGGGTCGACCATAATTGCCTCCCTACAAATGTCCAAAAAAAGTCCGTCGCGTCCCGGTGCCTTTTTCGGGTTGAAGGAGCTCAAGACCCTGTCCAATTCGTGTTCTGTAAACGGGGGCTCGAGGGGATTGTCGCCAAGTTCCTCGTTTACGCCCAAAGCCTTGGCCCTGATCTCCTTGTGCACCGGCTGGTCTTTGTCTTCGTCATCGTCCGGGTAAAAGGTTTTGGTCAACAGCTCCGCCGATTCCCGCATTCCCAGCACCTGTCCTTCTTTTATTAAGGGTACATCCTCTCTCCTGATTTCTGTTCGTTTTATTACTCTATATATCCCTTCCCACATCCCTTCCCTGTCTTGTTTACCACAAAACTCCTTCCAACTTCTCAACTTCGCTTCCTTGATACTTACTTCATATTTTTCTTTTGTTTCCAGGTAATCTTCGACTACGTGCGGTCTTCTGGTTGGTGCTGCGCATCTTATTCTTCTCTTCTTGGTCTTCATCTGTTTCTTCAGTGCTGTCAGTTCCCGGGTCCACCACGGTACGGTAAGTTTCCTTGTCTTTTTTAGTTTCGGTAGGCTTTCCTCGCATACTTCCTTTATCGTTTCTCTGTACTCCTCGATCACCTTATCCAGCTCCTCTTCTGTTCTTATGTTGTCTAGGATCTCCGCGCTTATACTTTTCCTTTCTAGCATCTGGCCGATTTTCTCACGAAAATCAGTCCAGTGCGCCTTCTCCGTTTTGTATATCCGCGTGGTCCTTTCTATCGTTATTCCTTTCAATTTTGTTCCTCTTATTTTGAACAGGATGGCGTTGTGGTCCGAGCTGGTCAGAGCCTCCTCGACTTTCCATTCGTCCACCAATCCTAAAAGGTTGGCGGAGTAGAATGTGACGTCGACAAAGCTACTGTAGCTCTTTCCTCCTCTGTATGTGTCGAATGTAGGCGTTTCGCCTTCATTCGCATTTTCCACAACCAATCCCATTAAGCTTTCCCCCCTCCTATCCGTAATCCTGCCCCCCCAGAGGTTGCTCTTGGCGTTAGCGTCTCCTGCAAAGATGACGTTTGGGCCCACCGAGTTCCAGATCTTCCGGAGGTCGTTCAGGTAAGGCTCAATGGGTGTGGGTGTAGGCTCAAAGTAAAACGAAACGAGATGCACGTCCTGCTCGTAGGTTTTTGCTTTTACCACGACGATATTTGGTGTGGTGAGGTCTGGACAAAGTGTTGCATCGGTATTTGAGTCAAATAACACGATAGCAGCCTTGACCACCTTCTCTGCTTTACCTACGAACTGGAAGATTCTGATGCTTCCGTAGATCTTCATTTTACCTTCCTTCCCCACGTACGGTTCCTGTACCAACGCCACTGATGCCTTTCTCCTTAGTCCCTCCATTATTAATTCTGTGGTGGCCGCGTCTTTTCTTTGCAGGTTGGCCTGTACTACCAAGAGCGATTCCATATCCCTGTCCATTCCTGTTCCCTGTGCAACCTTAGCAGTAAGCCACTGCTGCCCTCGCTAGCCTGTCCCACTTCTTTCTTACGGGGCATTCTTGTTCGAAGGCATTGTGGTTGGCCCTTAGTTTGTTATTTTTCTTTAATTTCTCCTTTACTCTTTCCAATTCTTCCCTACTTTCACATCCTACTATTACCCTTTGGTCCTTTATTTTTCTAATCCTGTCTACTCTGAGGCCTGTTTTCTTTGCATCTACTGTCTTCCTTATTTCCTCTAGTACCTCTCCGCTTGTTTCCTTCCCTTCCGATGCGACTGTTATGGCGTACTTTGCCGTTTGATGTTCAATCATCTTGCTTCCTCTTTCTCCCGTTTTTACTGTTGTCGCTGCTACGCTGGCGTATGTTTTAAGTTCGGTTATCGCTTTATTTCCTTGTTCCAAAGCTTCTCTTAGCTCCTTTTTCGTTGCTTCATCTTCCCTTTTAAATTCCTCTATCATCGCTGTCATTTTTGGTAGTTCCTTTTTTAATTCCTTAAATTCTTTTTCTATTATCTTCCTCTGGACCCTCAGCTCCTTCATTAGGTCCCCTGTTAGTTTTGTATCCTTCTCTTTCTCTTCTATTTCTTTTTCTTCTTCTGCTATTTCTCCTTCTGTTTGTGTTTGTGCTTCTCTATTCTCTTGTTTATTTCCTTCCTTTATTTCTCTTGCCATCAGTCGTAGGGATTTAATTGCTTTCTTTATACCTTCCTTTATGTCCCCTCGTAGATTTCGGGAGTCGTCAATTAACTTGTCTATCCTGTCGAGCAGTCCCATTACGTTCTCCTTTTCCGCTTTTCCTTCCTCTGCTCTTCCCTCCTTTTTTGTTGTCGGGCCTGACGCGGCCTTCCTTTCCATCCTCGGCTTTACAGATTCATTGCTTTTTACCACGGTTTGTGCTCTTGTTGGTACCTGCTTGTCTTGTGACTTGTGGTGTGCTGGGGGGGAGAGGGAGAACCGCACCACTTGCCTCTGCACCAGACCCTGCGGGCCATTTTCTTTTGGCTTTTGCTTGTCGTTGCTGTTGTCCAAAACCATTGTTCTGTCGTGGCGGGTGTCGTGTAAAGTCTCTGTCAGGGGCTGGCTAAGTCGTTTAGGGGGTGGGGTTCTGGCGATGGAGCTCATTTTGGGTAGGTCAGTAATTGTCAGTTTTTAAAAAGTACTATAAGTATTCAAATTTTAATAAATTAAGATGCCAATAAAGCAAGTCCTTAATATCTAACTTAATTGCCAATAGGGGCCTAGGTCATATAATTAAAACTTATCAGCTAAGAATTGCCACCAAAAGGAGGCAACTCAGTCAAAGTTACAATGTAATTATTGATTTAGAAGTCTAAGTGTCTATTATCACAGTTTACGCCCCCAAAAGGGCGGCGTGTCGATAGAATAATTATTTATTAACTTTATGATACTTTATTTAATAATATAGTTTTAACTTCCTAAGCTTATCTAATAGATTTTACAGTGTTTAAAGCTACGATTTTGTCTTATATGTTACCCCTTTTCTTGCCTACAGTTCCGGAATGTTAAATATTTAAAATTATTTAGTTACATTTAAAACATCAAAATTATTAAGAATTTAGTCAATAAGTTAAAATTCAAAGCGAGTTTCTACTAGTTCTGTAAATACAAGAAACAGGGTAACATGAGAGTCTTAATTTAATACTTAAATTAATATCACAGTCCGGTAATTCGGGAACGGTAGGGGGGTAGGGGGGTTGTTTAAAGGGGGGGGAGGGTTAGGGGTGCCGTTAGATTAGGCTTTTCTTGTTCTTTCGGACGTGTATACGTAGTATACGTTTTATAAGCAATTATTTTTGCTCTATCTCTAACGGTTTAGGAGCTACATTAATTTAAATATTTCAGGAATAGTAAAATTTTGAAAATTTTTTGGATGTTGGGAGAAGGTGTATAAATGTGGTGCGGGACAGGTCGTTTATACCACCGTAGGTGGTAGAAACAGAAAATGAGGTTATTTTAGGGCTATCTCCTACCGTTCCCGAGATATCCCGGTTTTTGCTCGTGGATGTTCCCGTGGCGATATCCTGGCCGTTTCTCGTCGGATCCCGGATCTGGATACGTTTCCTGAATGGTCCTGACCAGAGCTTTCTAAAATGCTATCGAACGCTCCAGGATTCCTTCGGGATCATCGACCACGTGCCACGTGGTTTTTTGTTTTTGTCAATTTAAAAATATAGTCCGTGGTCAAAAAATTTTGTGTGACCCCTCAAAAGATGCGCTTCAACGAGGTCCTTGTAATGGTGTTATTTAAGATGGGGGTCACCGCTTTAGTTTTTAAGTAAAATAGTTTTATGTACCTCGATTTTTAGGTTATCCGGTTTCCTGGTCATAAAATTTTTTCCTTAAGTCCGATTTTGATAATTTTTTCACCGTTGAATCAGACGCAACGAGCTCCTTCTTTGGTGTATAGCATGTGTTTCCTCTCCCAGGATTTCGAGTACCACGTGTTTGCCGGAAATTTTTGAAAAATCCGTTTCTTCGTTGTCCGTGCTCGGAAAATTCTGGAACCACCACCAAAAGATGCGCCCTTTAAAAACGCAACTTTCGATGCTATTTGAAAGGGGGGTCGTCAATCTTATTTTTGCGCCGCACGCACTTAATCACTTTTATTTGACGCTTTTTCCAGTTTTTTCACTTAAAAACACTGAATTTTCACAACTAAAGATTTGTTTTATACACTGTTAGCGTCTTTTAATGTATAACACTTATATGTAACTTTAAGAAATCCTATTTTTAGGAATTTTTAAGCGCGGAGCGACACTTTTCGGTGTTTATCCGACCGCGGATGGACTGCGACTGGTTAGGTTAGGTTAGGTTTTTTTTTTTTTTTATTCACCTACTGAGCCTACCCCCCGGACGAAGTTATCTCCGGGCCGTGGAATATCTGTCTATTTGTATATCTTTATTGTTTTTATTACTGGGTTTAAAATAACTTTACATCTGTCCATTTTATTTGTATCCATCATTTGTTTTGTTGTTACATACATTTGTCTATCTTAAATCTATACGTAAGTCTTAATTTAGTTCTTTATTGCTTACATTTACTTTTCTTATGTCTATACTTATTTTACACTTTATTTTATTTCTATACATTGCTTTCTTTTGTTTATAACATTTTATTGTTGATTATATTTTATTACTTATTTCTGGCGTTTGCCTTCTGTACTATTTTCTTTATATATTTTACTAATTTTGGCCTCGCTTCATTGCTGGAGAATATTTCCGACAAACTATTTTCAGTCAAGTTTATGTCTAGTCTCATTTCTATTTCAGCTCTGTCTCGCGCGTGAACTGGACAGCGAGTTAACAGGTGCAATACAGTTTCGTCGCCCTCCCCACAGATGCAAGTGGGGTCATCTTTTAATTTAAATCTGTGGAGGTAAGCGGCGAACCCACCATGGCCCGTTAGGGCCTGTGTTAGTTCGCCGCCAGCCTCACCTCTCTCATTGCCTTAAGGGCAGATGCGACGGTTGGAAGGAAGAACCTGGTGGTGGAAGCCGTTGTTCCACCTCCATATTCCTCCTCCCACCGCCGAATCGAGTCGGTTCTCAAAAGTCTTTTTATTTTTGAGACTGGACATCTGTCATAGTCGGGTTTTCTCTTCTTGTCATGTGCGGCCTCCTTAGCGAGCTGGTCGGCTCTCTCATTCCCCTCGTGACCCACGTGTGCTTTAATCCAGTAGAGCCTCACCTCCTTGTGGTTGGAGAGGCTCCCAAGGGTCTCTCTAATTTGCACAACGAGGGGACTGGGGGAGCGACCGCTCACTATGTCATCCAAGGCCGATCTGGAGTCGCTGCACAGGTTCACCCTTGGGCTGGCGACTTTCGTTGCCAGTTGCACCGCCTTGTGCAGCGCCACCATTTCGGCCTGAAAGACAGTACAGTAAGTCGCCAGTTTTATTTTAACAGTCTTGAGTTCTTTGTCAAGTCTTCGCAGCACTACTGCGGCACCCACCCCGTCACAGTCTTGCTACCGTCGGTGTATATATTTGTAGCGTCTGTCTGTTCGTCAAGTCCCAGTTCCAGGCTGTATTGGTCAAACGTCAGACGCGGCTCGTCAGCAGGGTGAGGGAGTTCGTTTGGTCTAACTCTTGTCTCTATGTCCGCGTCGAGATACGGGAGGGGACTTAGACCTCTTTTCACCCTGTACAGGACCGCCGCCTCCTCAATCCTCAGGTTAATGGGTAAAATACCTGTGAGGATTTGCACTGAGTGTAGCGATGCGGTTCTGTACGCCTTACATATCCTCTGTAAAAACACTCTCTGAATTCTGTCAAACTGAACTCTTACACACTTTTTACTTACAGCCTGCCCCCATGCACCCGCGGCATACATCAGGACGGGTTCTATGACTGCAGTATAGATGGTCCTGATGATTGACGTGTCGAGGCCCCAGCTAATTTTTGCCGCTCTTGCCAGCTGGTGGAAGATCCGGTGGGCCTTCGCACAGTTGGTTTTGACGTGGGTGTTGAAGGTGAGGCTCTCGTCTATTATTAGTCCGAGAAGCCTCACCTCTCTCACCACCTCAATGCCCTCCCCGCCCATGCTCAGTCGTGGGGTATCATGCTTCAGCTTCTTAGTCACAACCACAGCTTTGGTTTTGTGTGGTGCGAACTTCAGCTTGTTCATGACGCCCCACTCCCGAACATAGGCGAGGGCTGCGTTGGCCTTCCCTTCGATCTCCCGGGCAGTGTGGCCGTCGAAGACCAAGACAACGTCATCCGCGAATGCCTGGGCGCAGACTCCCTTTCTTTCAAGGCCTTGCAGTAGGGGGTCCAACAACAGGTTCCATAGTATTGGGCCCCCTATGGATCCTTGCACGCAACCTTTCATACAATTCCTCTCTATCTCGCTCCCCCCGTACCTCAATTTCACTTTCCTATTTTTCAGGTAACCATCGAAGACCCTCCTCAAATTTTTAGGGCATCCCGTCTCCGCCAGTCTGCACCTTATGGCCGGCCACCATGCGCTGTCGAAGGCGCCCTCTATGTCGAGTGAGACCAATACTGCGATCTTCTTTTCGCGAAGAGAGTTTTTTATGTGGCTCAACAGGTCATAGAGGGCGTCCTCGGTGCTACGTTGCGGCATGAACCCGTACTGCCTCGCGCTCAATTTTGGCATGATGTGCCAGCTTGCTCTTCTCACAAAGAGTTTTTCCGCAATCTTCCCCATCACTGGAAGCAGGCCAATCGGTCGGTACGCCTTCGGAGTTGTGTAGTCCGTCCTACCCGGCTTCCGAAGTATCACCACGGTGGCCTCCTTCCAGATGGTGGGGAAGTGTCCTATTGTGAGGCACCTATTTATGAGCGCGAGGAAAAGTGTCGGTTCGGCCATAATTGCTTCCCTGCAGATGTCCAGGGTCAGTCCGTCTCGTCCAGGTGCTTTTTTGGGGTTAAATGTGCTCAGGACCATTCCCAGCTCATGTTCTGTGAACGGAGGCTCCGGACGGTCGTCACCGGGGCCCTCGTTCACCAACCGCGCTTTTGCCCTTGTTTCCTTGTGCACCTGTTTATCTTCGCCCTCGTCATCATCAGGGTAAAAGGTTCTCGTTAATAATTCTGCAGACTCTTCCATCCCCAGCACTTTTCCTTCCTTTATTAAAGGCACATCCTCTTTTCTAACTTCTGTCCTTTTGATCACTCTATATATTCCTTCCCACATCCCTTCCCTATCCTGTTTACTACAAAATTCTTTCCAACTTCTTAATTTTGCGTCTTTTATATTAACTTCGTATTCTTCTTTTATTTTCAGGTATTCTTCTACCACTTTCGGTCTTCGAGATGCTGCTGCGCACCTGATTCTTCTTTTCTTAGTTTTGACCTGTTTCTTCATTTCTGCCAGTTCCTGGGTCCACCACGGTACGGTAAGTTTCTTAGTCTTTCCTAGCTTTGGTATGTTTTCTTCACATGCTTTCTTAATCATTTCTGTATACTTCTCAACCGCCCTGTTCAACTCATTCTCCTTGACTATCTTCTCTATGCTTTCTGCACTCATCTTTTCCCTTTCTAGCAGCTGGCCAATTTTCTCACGAAAATTAGTCCAGTGCGCCTTCCCTGTGTTGTAGATCCTCGTTGTTCTTTCCATCGTTACCCCTTTCAATTTGGTTTCTTTTAACTCAAACAGAATGGCGTTGTGGTCCGAGCTGGTCAGTGCCTCCTCGACCCTCCATTCCCTCACCAATCCTAAAAGGTTAGGTTAGGTTAGGTTAGGTTAGGTTAGGTTAGGTTCCCCCCCATGATCCAGGCCTTGTCGCGGCGGGGGGCTCAGTAGTCGGTGCTTATTATAGTGGCCAGGTGCCTAATCGGCAACAGACTGTCTGTGGGTCTGCCGATTCTGGCCACTATTGCACGACGAAGCTAATTGGATCCATCGGTCGGTCTCCGAAGACGACGCGGAGACCGATCAAGGAGACGCAGCGCTCACCTCAGAGCGCTGCGAGCGTGCCTCCGAGCACGGGAGGAGAGGTCAGTTGTGACCGGCGGCCTTTATGGCGTGGTATGGTGGTGAGGACACCACGGACGGCGGTAGTGGTGGACCGCGGCGCGGCGGGCCGGGCGTGGCGATGTGCTGCGCCTGGTTAGGGGTTTCGGCCCTCCGTCGGGCAAACCTGTTTCCCCGGGTGCGTGTCGTGGATCATGTCTCGCGGCGCATCTGGGACCAGGGGGCTTGCCTTAATCGGCCGGCCCAAGAGGAAGGAAAACCTCAGAAAAAACCCTGAATTTTGCGTGGTGTTGGGGCGTCTTCGGACCTCTGCGCGGCACCGCGCCCCCGCTTGCCCGCAGGGTGAGTGGGTGGTCCGGCAGTAACCGGGCCAGCTAGCGGCCAACCTCTGGCGACCGCCCGACCGCCAGTTGTATTAGGGTTACCCGGGTACAGGGCTCTGCCCGGGTGGACTTAGCATTTCCCTCAAAACAAAAGAAATGCCGTTGCGCCTTGTAGCGAGGCGCAACATTTGTTTTATGAAATTGAAGTATGGAAGGTGATAAACAAAAACAAAAAACATTAAATAGGAATAGTGGGAGTGAGGAAGAAGGAGAGAAGGAGGTAGAAGAAGGAGTGAGGAGAGGGCCCAGGGTGGTGCTGACAAGATTGTCGGCGTCATCCTTGTCAAGGGCCAGTCGTAGTGCGGGGTCTTCCAGGGCCTCGCTAAATCTTTCCGATACGGATTCCGACCTTGTCAGCGTGTCGTCCGCTGCCTCGGTTGGTCCGGTCGGAGAAACAGGTGAGTCGAGCCGCTTCTGGCGCCAGAAGCGGAAACGACCACAGGAGGAAAGGAATTCGCAGGGGGATGGGTCTTCCACAGACACCCCTCTCTCTGTCGCGAAAAAGGCTGCTGGAAAGCGGCCAAGAGGGCGTCCGCCAACCACTGGCGAGTACGTCGGGTTGGCGGCCGCGAAAAAGGCCCTTAATGAGGCCCGAAAGGAGGAGGTCCGGCTCCAGGCAGAGGCTGAGCTCATGGCTTCTGTCTCGGAAGCCCGATCGACGCGGCCTTCTTCTGTGGCGTCGCTCGCGTGGGACGAGGGAGACATGGCAGGCACCTGTGTCTCCGCGCCTCGTTCCGCCTCGGACGCTCTTAGGGGCATCGAGGAGAGTTTGGGCGTGATTCAGAGCGTGGCAAAGGGGTCCCGGAACCTCAAGGGGACCTTTGTCCGCGCTCTGGGGGATGCGGTGGCGTCCATCAGGGAGAACTCGTCCGTCCTCATCCAGAGGACAGTTAGTGAGGAGACGAGGGCTCTGCGCGCCGAAAACCAGCGGCTCCGGGAGCAGCTGGAGCAATTGGCGCGCCAGGTGGAGGACCTGCAGAAGTCCTCTCGGCTCCCCAACAGCATGGAGGAGTTTGAGGCGGGGCTTCTGCGGAAGATAGGGGAACGCATCAACGCGAGGTTCGAAGGACTCGAGCCTCGGTTGAACCCCGCGCCCAGACTCAGGCCGCCATTGGCGGCAGACGGAAGAGGCAGGGACCTTCCTGCGGCCGCTGCGGCGGCGAAGAAGAAGGGACCAAAGGGTCCAGGTAGGGTGGTTCCGTCCACTTCTGCCGCGACCCGCTCTTCCGTCCCCGATGCCCCCGTCCGAGGGCGATCCCCGGCGAGGCTGCCGAACCCGGACTCCCTGGAGGGAAGCTGGGTCACGGTGGCCAGGAAGAAGAAGCCGGCTCGCAAGGAGGCGCCCCGGGAGTTGCCGACGCGAACACGAGCTCGGCAAGCTCCTGCGGCGAAGGACAAGGAGGGACAGTCGCGTCCGAGGAGGAGGGCCGGGAAGGCATCCGGCCCTCAACCGGCTAAGAAGCCGAAACTTCGGGTTCCTCGGTCGTCGGCTGTCGTCCTGACGGTCACTGAGGAGGGGTCCAAGGAGGGACTCTCCTACAGTGACGTCCTCCGGAAGGCCAGGGAGAAGTTGGACCTCAAGGCTATCACAGGCCTTGAGGGTCTAAAGGTCAGAAAGGCGGCGACTGGAGCCACCATTCTCCAGCTCCCCGGAGCCGCGAGTAGCTCAAAGGCGGATGCTCTCGCGAGCAAGCTCGGGGAGATCTTCGACAGCGGAGTCGTCAAGGTGACGCGGCCGCAGAAAGCGGTCGACGTCAGGCTCTCGGGCCTGGATGACTCCGTCACAAAGGAGGAGGTGGCGGCTGCTGTCGCCAAAAAGGGAGAGTGTTCTCCCTGGCAGGTGCGAGTCGGCGACATCCGGCGGGATCGCACGGGGCTTGGCGCCCTTTGGGCGCATGTCCCCGTTGGCTCCGCAAAGAAGCTGCTGGAGGGCAGACTTTTGGTGGGTTGGGTGGCGGCGAGAGTAACTCTGGGAAAACCCAGGGCGCTTCGCTGCTACCGTTGCCTGGAGGCTGGCCATGTGGCGAGCCGTTGCGATTGCGCGAGCGATCGTAGCGGTCTTTGCTACAGGTGCGGTCAGCCTGGGCACTTGGCGGCCTCGTGTTCGGCCAGCCCGCATTGCGCGGTTTGCGCAGCGGCTGGCAAAGAGGCAAACCATCGGGTGGGTGGTGCCAAGTGCTCGGCCCCCACCAAAAAGATGCGGCGGAGAGTCCCGGAGAAGCGGGCCGCCGTCCCTCCGAGCGGGACCGCGATGGAGGTTGCCGAGACCGTAGGGGCCTAGTATGGCCCTACGGTTCCTCCAGGCGAACCTGAATCATTGCGCCAGGGCCCAGGATCTTCTATTCCAGGGCCTGGCGCAGTGGTCCATAAACATCGCGGTGATTGCGGAGCCATACGCGGTGCAGCAAGGGGACAATTGGGTCGGGGACATTGGCGAAACTGTCGCCATTGTCGTCACCGGAGCCGGTGGCTCTCCCCCAATTGTCTCTTCACGGAGAGGCCAGGGTTGTGCTGCAGTGAAGTGCGGCCACATCACGGTTGTGGGGGTCTACTTCTCGCCCAACAGGACTCTCTCGGAGTTCGAGGGGTTCCTGGCGGAAGTGGATGCCCTTGTGCAGTGGAGTCGCCCGAATGAGGTGGTTGTGGCGGGGGACTTCAATGCCAAATCGGCAGTGTGGGGTTCCCCAACCTCGGATGTTCGTGGCGACGTCCTTGTGGAGTGGATGGCCGCGCACAACCTGGCGCTCGTGAACCGGGGCTCGACGCAGACGTGCGTCCGCATGCAGGGGGGGTCCATAGTGGACCTTACCTTTGCCAGCCCCGGGCTTGCACGCCGCATCGTCGACTGGGAGGTGTTGGACGGGGAGGAGACGCTGTCTGATCACCGTTACATACGGTTCAGTGTCTCCTCTCAATCCACGGCGATCGGGCCTGGCGCCCCTCCGGCGCAGAGGGGCCCTCGTTGGGCCCTGAAGTCTCTGGACAGGGAGATGGTGGAGGTGGCCTCGATAGTGGCCACCTGGTGTCCAGAGCCGGAGTCTTCTTCGGTGAGGGAGGAGGTGGAGTGGTTCGGGGCGGCCTTGGAGCGTATCTGTGACGCTTCAATGGCTCGGTCCCGACCTCTTCCGCCGCGTAGGCAGGTGTACTGGTGGTCGGAGGAGTTGGCCGCACTTCGGTCAACTTGTGTGGTGGCCCGACGCCAGTACACCAGGTACAGGAGGAGACGGCGTGCCTCGCGGAACACCGAAGAGGAAGGGCGCCTCTATTGCCTCTATCAGGAGGCAAAGAAGGCCCTGAGGATGAAGATCGCGGAGGCGAAGGAAAGGGCGTGGGAGGAGCTCCTGAGCACCTTGGAGCTAGACCCATGGGGGCGGCCGTACAAGCTTGTAATGGACAAGCTGCGCCCCTGGGCCCCACCCCTGACATCCAGCATGGAGCCGGCACTTCTGAACTCAGTCGTGTCGGCCTTGTTTCCCCATGCGGATGCTTCGCTTCCCTCCCAGTCGACGACACCCCCGGACGCGGGGGCACCGGACGTGACATCGGCCGAGCTCAGCTCGGCCTTGGACAGGACGCGAGGCAAGAGGACGGCTCCCGGCCCTGATGGGGTGCACGGGAAAGTTCTGTCTCTTGCCTTGCAATTCGGCCTCGACGAGCGGTTCCGCAAGCTGTTGTCGGCTTGTCTGCGGAACCGTGTCTTCCCGGACTTGTGGAAGGAGGGAAGGCTGGTTCTTCTCCAGAAGCCTGGCAAACCGCCGGACTCGCCTTCGGCGTATCGGCCGATCGTGCTGCTGGACGAAGCGGGAAAGCTCTTTGAGCGTATAATAGCAACCCGCATCCAGCAGCACTTGGCTCTGGAGGGGCCAGACCTATCCGGTTGCCAGTTTGGCTTTCGGAAGGGGCGGTCGACAATCGACGCGATCGCGAGATTGCGCGATGTGTCAGACGGGACTGTGGCGGAGGGCGGGGTTGTTTTGGCGGTGTCGCTGGACATTGCCAACGCGTTCAACACCCTGCCCTGGGAGGCGATTATGGATGGGCTTCGCTACCATGGCGTGCCTGTCTATCTTCGCGACGTGATTGCGTCGTATCTCACGGCAAGACGCATCACGTTCCCCAGGAGGCAAGGATGGGGTTCCCACCCCGTCAGCTGCGGTGTGCCGCAGGGGTCGGTGTTAGGTCCACTCCTGTGGAACATCGGTTATGACGGGGTCCTGCGTTGCTCTCTGATCACGGGTGTCAGCGTCATCTGTTACGCGGATGACACCCTGGTGGTCGCGAGGGGCGACAACTTCCGCGAGGCCAAGCTTCGCGCCACGGCCGGGGTGGCACAGGTCGTGGCGCGGATCCAGAGGATTGGCCTGCGAGTCGCCCTGAACAAATCAGAGGCGATCGCATTCCACGGTCCCAGGAGAGCGCCGCCGAGCGGGGCGCAGATCATCGTCGGCGGAGAGGCCATCGAGATAGGGTCCACCCTAAAGTATTTGGGGTTGGTTCTCGACTCTCGGTGGTCCTTCAAGGCGCACTTTGCGGCACTTGCCCCGAAGCTCGCCGCCACGGCATCGGCCTTGTGCCGAATTATGCCGAATCTTGGCGGCTCGAGCGAGGGGTGTCGCCGCTTGTACGCCGGCGTTGTGCGCTCCAAGGCGCTCTATGGCTGCCCCATATGGGCCCAGGATTTGTCGGCGCAGAACCTTGCGCTGCTGAGGCAGTCGCAACGGGTGATGGCGCTCAGGGTGGCGAGGGCGTACCGCACCGTGTCTTATGACGCGGTGTGCGCAATAGCCGGGCTCCGCCGACATTTACTGGCGCCGGGCTGAAGTCCGGAGTCGAGGCGAGGAGCTCACTTACGAGCTCCTCAAGGATTGGAGGGAGGACGGCCAAAGGGTTGTCGTTGCGCGGTGGCAAGAGCATCTTGCCACCTCTCGGGTAGGCGCGCATACGCTTCAAGCGATCGCGCCCGTCCTGCCCGAATGGCTGAGGACGAAGCGGTGGGGATCCTTGTCCTTTCACGCGGTGCAGATTTTGTCGGGGCACGGGTGCTTCGGCAAATACCTGCACAGGATCCGGCGGGAGGAAACAGACTCCTGCCATCACTGCGGATGCGCCTCAGACACGGCGCAACACACCTTGGAGGCATGCCCGGCCTGGGCAAGTCAGAGGACTGCCCTGGCCGGAGCATTCGGCGCGGATCTATCCCTGCCCGCCATTGTGGCAGGGATAGTTAGGAGCGCGGACGACGCTCCGTGGCAGGCCTTTAAGGCCTTCTGCGCCGACGTCCTCTCGCGAAAGGAGGAAGCGGAGAGGGCGAGGGAGATTGCTCCCGACGCCCCCGCACTCCGACGGAGGAGACTTGGGCGGCGCCGGCGCGATTACGCCCGGCGCCAGCCGTGACCTCGGTCTTAGGACCGAGCCAGGAGACGTGGCCATCAACCGGCCACGTAGGGCGAGCCGCGCGCGGGAAACACGCGCGGCAGGACACACGGGCGCGGGCATGCGGGTCAAGGGCAACTAACCGCTCGCTCGCGTCCGGCAAGTCTCCCGTGGGCTCTTGGAGGTTTAGTGGGTAGTGGTCAAGCTGGCCGACCCCCACACTCCCCCCGCCACTCGATGTGGCCAGGCGGGGGCGTCGGTAAAGAGTCGATTCCTCCAAGTAAAAAAAAAAAAAAAAAAAAAGGTTAGGTTAGGTTAGGTTTAGGTTTTTTTTTTTTTTTTTTTTTTTTTTATTTTTTTATTGTGTTTGGGTCCTACTAAGCCTACCATCCCCGGCAGCATTGCTCCGGGGCCGAGGAGGAGAGAGAACCCGAAGACTTTAGAATCGGCGCTAATGGTTTACGCCAGAATTCTCGGGGTGTGTGTGTGTGTGTGTACATTTATTGGTGTATAGACTCGCAAACAGGGTTTTTATTAAGATTACAATATGAACTTAAAACTAATTTTTATTATTAACAAAGGTTAACTTAACTTAGCTTAGCCTAGGTATTATTAAATGCTTTGAGGTTATTTACAATATTTTCTATATGTTTAGTGAATAGTTCTGTTGTTTCACATTTCTTAATTACTTTGATTAAAAACTGGGGCTGTTGTACGTCAATTTTAAAATTATTACAAGAAATATAGAAATCTAAACGGGTGTTACTAAAACGTGGACAAGAGAATATTAGATGATCAAATGTTTGTTTCTCAGCACTATCACAAGGGCAGAGATCGTCGGGCGTTATGTTGAATCTATGGAGGTAAGATTTGTTGAAGGAGTGATTTGTAAGAAATTGAGTTATGGCAAAGGAGGGTTTAATAACGGAGAGGAATGCGGAGAGGTCATCAAATGTCGGAAGGTATTTTTTAGTATGACAAGAGGTAAGGGGTTGTTCGTAGAATGATTTCCTAGAGTCCATAAGTGAGTCGCGTAAACGGAGTTTAATGTGGGAAATAGGGGTGTGGATAAAGTCAGGTGATTTATGAAGGGAGGCAGCAGATTTCGCAGCAATGTCAGCGATCTCATTGCCAGCTATGCCTATGTGTGCCTTGACCCATGCGAAGCCGACATTAATATTACTAGACGATAAAGTATGTAGGAGGTGAAAGATGTTAACGGCAAAAGTATTATATGAATATGGGTTTGATAATTCTTGTAAAGAAGATTTACTGTCTGAGAAAATGATACAGGAGTTAATGTTATTACTATTGGAGGCAATCCACTCGCATGCTTTGTGGATTGCAAGCATTTCAGCTTGAAATACAGAACAGGAGGGGTGTAATTTAAATTTTTTAGTGACGTAAACTTCGCATGGATCAAATGCCGCGCCAACAACGCCATCGTGTTTACTGCCATCTGTGAATATATGGTAGGAATAATTTATGCTAAGGGATGAGAATTCCTCCATCGAGCTAATCTCGGTGAAGGTGATAGGGGTGCGAAGGGACGGATGTAATAGAGACGACGGGGGAGAGGGTTTTTCTAGTGGAATATCAGAGGGAAGGAAAGAGGAGTAACCAAGGTGTTTAGAGGTTTCGATGGTTGCGACGGACTTTATCTTTTCAGGGAGAGGGATGAGTTGAGCTATAGAAATAGAAGTAATAGTGCTGAGAGTGCGGAAACCATGAACTATCTTAATGGCAAATAAACGTTGAAGTGACAAGAATTTTTTAACAATGAATTTATATTTTAACGAATTAGACCAGATGTTAGCGGCATAACATATTATAGGAATTATAACTTGCTCATAAATAGTCCGTATATTTTCGGAATGTATTCCCCAAGTGGGCCGAGTAAATAATAATAGTTTGTGAAATAATTTCTTAGATTTTTCGATTATATACATTGAATGCTGAGTGAATTTAAACTTATTATCTATGATTATACCTAAATACTTAAAACTACTTACAAATTCTAACTGTACATTATTCATGATAACGCTAACTGAGTTTGCTTTATTGGTGAACGCGGTTAGGGTTGTCTTCTCAGGGCCAAAGCGTAATTTAACGTTTGAACCCCAGTTATAGATTAAGTCAAGTGCATTGTTAGTTATAGTCTGTAAGTCGGAGAGGGATGATGAGTGAGTGATGAGTAGGACATCGTCAGCGTAGGCCTGAATATGGCAGCCAGTGGGGAGGTCAATGTCAAGTAGTTCGTCCATAATTAGGTTCCACATAGTGGGACCACATACGGAACCCTGCACGCAACCCCTGCGCATAGTCTTAGTCACAGATATGTCGGAAAAGTCGATACCTACTGTTCTATTTTGTATATAATTGAGGAGTATATAATATATATTGCTAGGGCAGTCATAATGTCGTAGTCGGGCGAAAACAGCAGGCCACCACGCGTTATCAAACGCGGCTTTGATATCGAGGGACACAGCGATAACGTGCTCCCCGCGTGCCTTCTTAGATCTTATTAAATCTAAAGCTGTAATGATAGCTTTAGAAGTGGAAGTCTGCTGTTTAAACCCGAACTGTCGAGGATTGCTGAGTCGTAGTCGATTAAGGTGAAAGGTAAGTCGGTCAATTATAAGTCTTTCGAGTAATTTTCCGAGAACATTAATGAGTCCGATAGGGCGAAAGGAGGATAGTTGAGAGTAATTATCTTTGCCGGGCTTAGGGATGATTTTGACTACGGCGTGTTTCCAGGGACGAGGGAAATATAATAAAGTAAGGCATCTATTGTATAAAGTTGTAATAAAGTCGGGGAAACAAGTAGCAAACTGTAAACATATGTCAGAGGTCAAGTGGTCAATTCCAGGGGCTTTTTTGTGATTCATTTGTCGGAGTCCATTAAGTATTTCAATATAAGTAAAATTAGGTTCGGGAGGTGTATTAATAGGTTGACTCATTAATGTCCTAGTAGCGATTTGAGCGTCAGTTACGTCATTAGAGTCGTCGGGGAAAAAATTTCTAATTAGAGCGTCAGCAGTGTCGTGCGTGGAGGTGGTGTAGGAGCCGTCACTGAGACGGAGGGTAGAGGGTGGTTGAGAGAGGGGTTTAATTTTAATTATACGATTAGTTACCGACCAGACATCCTCTTTAGTTTGTCTGGTACAAAATTCTTTAAAATGTTCGGTCGAGGCGGCGCAAAAAGCGATTGAATAATCCTTTCGAGCTCTATCCCTCTCAGCGATAACGTCGTTAAGGGGTAGTTTGCGCCGTACGAATCGGCACAACCTGTGGTGAGCGTGAAGTACTTTTTCCTTTAATAATTGTAAATTTTCGTTCCAGAAGGGAGCTTTGGGAGGGGCATGACGGGACCGGGGGAGGAATTTATCGCATGTTCTTTGCAGAGTCGAGGTAAGTTTATTAATAATTATATCTAGATCGTGTGAGTTCGCGGAGTTAATGGTCTCTACGGAGGGGAGCTCCCTCCCGACCTCATCTGTAAACTCGTCCTGTATGTCCTTCCAACGAATAAAGGATGTGTTATACCTAAATGTAGAGAGTTTTTTGTTTTTTGTGAATGCAATATTGTTAAATGAAACTTTAAAGGTAATTGGAAAATGATCTGAACTAACTATTAAACCCGAATTAACTGACCAATTATTTATATGAATGTGTGAGCAATTACTACTGAGAGTGAGATCTATGATTGATTCGCGTGGAAGTTGATGTGTGACAGTGTGGAATGTTGGTGAGTTGCCTGTGTTGTGTATGATGAAATTATTATTACAGATAAGGTCAAAGATTAGATCTCCCCTACCATTGTTGGTTCTAGAACCCCATAAACCATGCCACCCGTTAAAATCCCCGCAAATTAAAAATGAAGCGTTATTATTATATAAAATAAATTGTTCTAAGTTAGTTAAAGTATTGAATGTGTCATGTCGAGGTTCTATGTACACAGAAATAAGAAAAATCTTTCTGTTAGAGATACGATCTCTGCATTGAACAATGCAAAGATTAGAGGTGGAATGCGACGAAATACCAAGGGTGGAAACAGTGTTTTTTCGGATAGCAAGGGCTGCAAGGGTGGGACGGGAAGTAGGGAATTGATAAAGTGTATAGTCAGAGTTAGTCATTTTCATAGAGTCAATGTTGCTAGTATATGGTTCAGTAATAAAGACAAACTCAGGTGCGCTATCTGAAATATAAGTAAGAAGCTCGTGTAGAGCGTTTCTACTACGTCCAAGGTTGATTTGTATGGAATTTTTATAATTATTATTGTTAGGGATATATGTAGAACTAAGGGTGTTATAATTGAAAGAACTATGATCCATAATCAACCTTGGACTTAGTACGGCCGACCATAAACTGCTTCCTTGGACAAGCATCTGAAGCTGCCCCGTGATCTAGAGGCCCCTTGCTTCCACCGTTCTTCTCGTTGTTATAAGCTTTGCAGTTAAAACAGGTTAATTTGGATTGATCTTTTTTGACTGGACAGTCTTTAAACTCGTGGTTAGAAGCAGCGCAGTGGGAGCAATGAGTCTCTTCGGTCTTGCAAAACTTACGGGTGTGTCCGAATTTTAAGCATTTAAAACATTGCAAAAGCGGGGTGAAATCTTCAACGTGTACACGTTGATGGTCGATGTTGAGCTTAAGTGATTGAACGATATGACGCCAAAGGTAAGGAGCAGAGACAAATACAGCATTATAGAGGTTTGAGTTTCTATTGGGTCGTTTAAACTTAAACTCAACGTCGGCTTCGTTTCGGATGTTAGCTTTGATATTTTCGTTTTGATTAATAATTATATATTTAAGATCAGTGGCGGAGATATCAGAGCTAACACCCTTAACAATAAACATAGGTCTTAACTTACGAGAGACTTCGGCCTGGATCTCGGGGTTGGACTCCCCAATCTTCTTCATGGCGACCTCCAGTTGTTCTGGACGGTCGAACTCGACGCGCAGCTTGCCATTCGAGACAAAGTGGACGCCCGCCGGGGCGAAGTTAGTGTCCCGGAAGGACACGTTCTTCCTCCAGCAGTTTAACGTATCAGAGGAAGATGAAGAGTCTTTCTTCGATGAAACGATGAGAGCGGGTTTGGAGACGGGAGGGGTGGGAGGGGAAGCTGTCGGGAAAGTTACAGACCGAGAAGGAGTTGCACGGACTGCCTGGGCATGAGTCATGATGGGTGATGGCTGGTGGGCAGCAGCGAGCTGCTGCTTGAAGCTGGTCATCTCCTTTCGCACCGCATCAATAATGTCCCTTTTAAGATCATCGGAGGCGATGGAAGATTGCGGAGACGACTGGAGTGGTGCGCCAATGACGCCAGGTAATATGCGGGCTGCTGAGCGGATTTCCTCGGCAGCCGCAACGATCTTTCTTCTGTTGGCAGCAGTAACATGTTTACCATCGTTAACAGTCTCTATAATACATGTGATTAATTTTCCAAGGACGTTTTGAAAGGAGTCCACACATGATATCTCCTCAATGGTGGAGGGGAGGAGGGGGGGGTCACCTGTCCCCGTTGCGCCAGGACCTCTACTCTGATCCCCCATGGTCGGGACCAGACCAGCTCTTCGGGTCCAGGAGTTATTCCCCTCGAAGTACAAAAATCTTCGATTCTGGAGGTGGTGGAATGTTCACGATGTTGGTTGCCCTTATAATTGCTTCACACAGAGTGAACGAAAATTCGGTCAGAACTGCTCTCCGACGCTTAGTTTCGAGCGACCGCGCTTTACAAAGTTATGCGGGAATGGCGGATTTGTACCGCTTCCGGGGAAAAATTCGCTAAAAATACACTATTTGACTGAGGGTCATGAAAATTGTCTGGATTGCACTTGAATAAATGTTCTATAAGCTAGTAATGTTCATTAAATTATAGTCCTTCACTGCACTTCACAAAAAATTTTTAAAGTCAAGGTGGGCTGACCATTTTCTGCAAAAAGCAGAGAGAGATTTTTGGCAGAAATTTTTGAGTGAGCAAAATGTCTAATATACCGTTGAAAAGGGCGTCGAACGGTTCCAACGATGTATAACACAAGGCCCTGATGCACAAAAATGTCACTTTTGTCGCCACGTGGTTTTTTGTAAAAAGTCAATATCTTTAAAAGTACTCACGGGAAAAATCCGAAAATTGGCAGGAATGTTCTTTGCACTGAGCACTAACATAATAAAAGTCCAAAAAGGGGTGTCACCGATCGTTCCAGCGAGATATTATCTCTCGAAGAAATGACGAAAAAATTTTTCACGAAAATCTTTGATAACTCGAAAACCAAAAGTCGCCTGATCATGATCTATATATCATCGGTTAAAACGATATATAACACTTCCTGCTGACACTTGTATTTTCGATTTTCACTGACACGTGGTTTTCGGAAAAAAGTCCATAACTTTGTAAAAACAAATGGTAAAAATCTGAAATTTTCACAGAATGTAGAAGTCCACAGTCACTTTAAAAGTACATAATAATAACATGGGGTTACCGCGATAAATCGAGAGCCGCACACATGAAACCACTTAACTTAGTCAATTTTTAACCTAAAAAGGTCCAAATGAGGTCCTAAGTCCCGGAATTTTTGGTCCAGGTCCAAGATAATTACACTCCCGTGTAGAGAACACAAAACACTACACTTTGGCATAACTTTCACTTTGATATTCAAACTTTGACTATTTTCCGGATTTTTAAAGTGCGGAGCGACGCGGAACGTGTGCGCTCCGCTCGGCGGATGGGCTGCGACTGGTTAGGTTAGGTTAGGTTAGGTTAGGTTAGGTTAGGTTCCCCCCCCATGGGTGGCGAGGGCGTACCGCACCGTATCTTATGATGCGGTGTGCGCGATAGCCGGGCTCGCACCCTGGCACCTGGAGGCGGCTGCTTTGGCCGACATTTACTGGCGCCGGGCTCTAGTCCGGAGTCGAGGCGAGGAGCTCACTCATGAGCTCCTCAAGGATTGGAGGGAGGACGGCCAAAGGGTTGTCGTTGCGCGGTGGCAAGAGCATCTTGCCACCTCTCGGGTAGGCGCGCATACGCTTCAAGCGATCGCGCCCGTCCTGCCCGAATGGCTGAGGACGAAGCGGTGGGGATCCTTGTCCTATCACGCGGTGCAGATTTTGTCGGGGCACGGATGCTTCGGCAAATACCTGCACAGGATCCGGCGGGAGGAAACAGACTCCTGCCATCACTGCGGATGCGCCTCAGACACGGCGCAACACACCTTGGAGGCATGCCCGGCCTGGGCGAGTCAGAGGACTGCCCTGGCCGGAGCATTCGGCGCGGATCTATCCCTGCCCGCCATTGTGGCAGGGATAGTTAGGAGCGCGGACGACGCTCTGTGGCAGGCCTTTAAGGCCTTCTGCGCCGACGTCCTCTCGCGAAAGGAGGAAGCGGAGAGGGCGAGGGAGATTGCTCCCGATGCCCCCGCACTCCGACGGAGGAGACTTGGGCGGCGCCGGCGCGACTACGCTCGGCGCCAGCCGTGACCTCGGTCTTAGGACCGAGCCAGGAGACGTGGCCACCAACCGGCCACGTAGGGCGAGCCGCGCGCGGGAAACACGCGCGGCAGGACACACGGGCGCGGGCATGCGGGTCAAGGGCAACTAACCGCTCGCTCGCGTCCGGCAAGTCTCCCGTGGGCTCTTGGAGGTTTAGTGGGTAGTGGTCAAGCTGGCCGACCCCCACACTCCCCCCGCCACTCGATGTGGCCCGGCGGGGGCGTCGGTAAAGAGTCGATTCCTCCAAGTAAAAAAAAAAAAAAAAAAAAAAAAAAAAAAAGGTTCCCCCCCATGATCCAGGCCTTGTCGCGGCGGGGGGCTCAGTAGTCGGTGCTTATTATAGTGGCCAGGTGCCTAATCGGCAACAGACTGTCTGTGGGTCTGCCGATTCTGGCCACTATTGCACGACGAAGCTAATTGGATCCATCGGTCGGTCTCCGAAGACGACGCGGAGACCGATCACGGAGACGCAGCGCTCACCTCAGAGCGCTGCGAGCGTGCCTCCGAGCACGGTTGTTGGGGTCTGTTGAGACCAGTGGCCTTCATGGCGCAGTATGGTGGTGGAGTCACCACGGACGGCGGTGGTGGTGGACCGCGGCGCGGCGGGCCGGGCGTGGCGATGTGCTGCGCCTGGTTAGGGGTTTCGGCCCTCCGTCGGGCAAACCTGTTTCCCCGGGTGCGTGTCGTGGATCATGTCTCGCGGCGCACCTGGGACCAGGGGGCTTGCCTTAATCGGCCGGCCCAAGAGGAAGGAAAACCTCAGAAAAAACCCTGAATTTTGTGTGGTGTTGGGGCGTCTACGGACCTCTGCGCGGCACCACGCCCCCGCTTGCCCGCAGGGTGAGTGGGTGGTCCGGCAGTAACCGGGCCAGCTAGCGGCCAACCTCTGGCGACCGCCCGACCGCCAGTTGTATTAGGGTTACCCGGGTACAGGGCTCTGCCCGGGTGGACTTAGCATTTCCCTTAAAACAAAAGAAATGCCGTTGCGCCTTGTAGCGAGGCGCAACATTTAAAACATGAATTTTGAGGAATGGAAGGTGAAAAACAAAATAAAAACAAAAAACGTAGTGGGAGTGAAGAGGAAGGAGGAAAAGAGGAAGAAGTGGGAGTGAGGAGAGGGCCCAGGGTGGTGCTGACAAGATTGTCGGCGTCATCCTTGTCAAGGGCCAGTAGAAGTGCGGGGTCCTCCAGGGCCTCGCTCAATTTATCCGATACGGATTCCGACCTTGTCAGCGTATCGTCCGCTGCCTCGGTCGGTCCGGTCGGAGAGTCGGAGTCGAGCCGCTTCTGGCGCCAGAAGCGGAAACGACCCAAAGAGGGAGAGAAATCGCCAGAAGAGGGGTCTTCCACAGACACCCCACTCTCTGTTGCGAAGAAGGCCGCAGGAAAGCGACCAAGGGGACGTCCGCCAACCACTGGCGAGTACGTCGGGTTGGCGGCCGCGAAAAAGGCCCTTAATGAGGCCCGAAAGGAGGAGGTCCGGCTCCAGGCAGAGGCTGAGCTCATGGCTTCTGTCTCGGAAGCCCGATCGACGCGGCCTTCTTCTGTGGCGTCGCTCGCGTGGGACGAGGGAGACATGGCAGGCACCTGTGTCTCCGCGCCTCGTTCCGCCTCGGACGCTCTTAGGGGCATCGAGGAGAGTTTGGGCGTGATTCAGAGCGTGGCAAAGGGGTCCCGGAACCTCAAGGGGACCTTTGTCCGCGCTCTGGGGGATGCGGTGGCGTCCATCAGGGAGAACTCGTCCGTCCTCATCCAGAGGACAGTTAGTGAGGAGACGAGGGCTCTGCGCGCCGAAAACCAGCGGCTCCGGGAGCAGCTGGAGCAATTGGCGCGCCAGGTGGAGGACCTGCAGAAGTCCTCTCGGCTCCCCAACAGCATGGAGGAGTTTGAGGCGGGGCTTCTGCGGAAGATAGGGGAACGCATCAACGCGAGGTTCGAAGGACTCGAGCCTCGGTTGAACCCCGCGCCCAGACTCAGGCCGCCATTGGCGGCAGACGGAAGAGGCAGGGACCTTCCTGCGGCCGCTGCGGCGGCGAAGAAGAAGGGACCAAAGGGTCCAGGTAGGGTGGTTCCGTCCACTTCTGCCGCGACCCGCTCTTCCGTCCCCGATGCCCCCGTCCGAGGGCGATCCCCGGCGAGGCTGCCGAACCCGGACTCCCTGGAGGGAAGCTGGGTCACGGTGGCCAGGAAGAAGAAGCCGGCTCGCAAGGAGGCGCCCCGGGAGTTGCCGACGCGAACACGAGCTCGGCAAGCTCCTGCGGCGAAGGACAAGGAGGTGCGGTCGCGTCCGAGGAGGGGGGCCGGGAAGGCATCCGGCCCTCAACCGGCTAAGAAGCCGAAACTTCGGGTTCCTCGGTCGTCGGCTGTCGTCCTGACGGTCACTGAGGAGGGGTCCAAGGAGGGACTCTCCTACAGTGACGTCCTCCGGAAGGCCAGGGAGAAGTTGGACCTCAAGGCTATCACAGGCCTTGAGGGTCTAAAGGTCAGAAAGGCGGCGACTGGAGCCACCATTCTCCAGCTCCCCGGAGCCGCGAGTAGCTCAAAGGCGGATGCTCTCGCGAGCAAGCTCGGGGAGATCTTCGACAGCGGAGTCGTCAAGGTGACGCGGCCGCAGAAAGCGGTCGACGTCAGGCTCTCGGGCCTGGATGACTCCGTCACAAAGGAGGAGGTGGCGGCTGCTGTCGCCAAAAAGGGAGAGTGTTCTCCCTGGCAGGTGCGAGTCGGCGACATCCGGCGGGATCGCACGGGGCTTGGCGCCCTTTGGGCGCATGTCCCCGTTGGCTCCGCAAAGAAGCTGCTGGAGGGCAGACTTTTGGTGGGTTGGGTGGCGGCGAGAGTAACTCTGGGAAAACCCAGGGCGCTTCGCTGCTACCGTTGCCTGGAGGCTGGCCATGTGGCGAGCCGTTGCGATTGCGCGAGCGATCGTAGCGGTCTTTGCTACAGGTGCGGTCAGCCTGGGCACTTGGCGGCCTCGTGTTCGGCCAGCCCGCATTGCGCGGTTTGCGCAGCGGCTGGCAAAGAGGCAAACCATCGGGTGGGTGGTGCCAAGTGCTCGGCCCCCACCAAAAAGATGCGGCGGAGAGTCCCGGAGAAGCGGGCCGCCGTCCCTCCGAGCGGGACCGCGATGGAGGTTGCCGAGACCGTAGGGGCCTAGTATGGCCCTACGGTTCCTCCAGGCGAACCTGAATCATTGCGCCAGGGCCCAGGATCTTCTATTCCAGGGCCTGGCGCAGTGGTCCATAAACATCGCGGTGATTGCGGAGCCATACGCGGTGCAGCAAGGGGACAATTGGGTCGGGGACATTGGCGAAATTGTCGCCATTGTCGTCACCGGAGCCGGTGGCTCTCCCCCAATTGTCTCTTCACGGAGAGGCCAGGGTTGTGCTGCAGTGAAGTGCGGCCACATCACGGTTGTGGGGGTCTACTTCTCGCCCAACAGGACTCTCTCGGAGTTCGAGGGGTTCCTGGCGGAAGTGGATGCCCTTGTGCAGTGGAGTCGCCCGAATGAGGTGGTCGTGGCGGGGGACTTCAATGCCAAATCGGCAGTGTGGGGTTCCCCAACCTCGGATGTTCGTGGCGACGTCCTTGTGGAGTGGATGGCCGCGCACAACCTGGCGCTCGTGAACCGGGGCTCGACGCAGACGTGCGTCCGCATGCAGGGGGGGTCCATAGTGGACCTTACCTTTGCCAGCCCCGGGCTTGCGCGCCGCATCGTCGACTGGGAGGTGTTGGACGGGGAGGAGACGCTGTCTGATCACCGTTACATACGGTTCAGTGTCTCCTCTCAATCCACGGCGATCGGGCCTGGCGCCCCTCCGGCGCAGAGGGGCCCTCGTTGGGCCCTGAAGTCTCTGGACAGGGAGATGGTGGAGGTGGCCTCGATAGTGGCCACCTGGTGTCCAGAGCCGGAGTCTTCTTCGGTGAGGGAGGAGGTGGAGTGGTTCGGGGCGGCCTTGGAGCGTATCTGTGACGCTTCAATGGCTCGGTCCCGTCCTCTTCCGCCGCGTAGGCAGGTGTACTGGTGGTCGGAGGAGTTGGCCGCACTTCGGTTGACTTGTGTGGTGGCCCGACGCCAGTACACCAGGTACAGGAGGAGACGGCGTGCCTCGCGGAACACCGAAGAGGAAGGGCGCCTCTATTGCCTCTATCAGGAGGCAAAGAAGGCCCTGAGGATGAAGATCGCGGAGGCGAAGGAAAGGGCGTGGGAGGAGCTCCTGAGCACCTTGGAGCTAGACCCATGGGGGCGGCCGTACAAGCTTGTAATGAGCAAGCTGCGCCCCTGGGCCCCACCCCTGACATCCAGCATGGAGCCGGCACTTCTGAACTCAGTCGTGTCGGCCTTGTTTCCCCATGCGGATGCTTCGCTTCCCTCCCAGTCGACGACACCCCCGGACGCGGGGGCACCGGACGTGACATCGGCCGAGCTCAGCTCGGCCTTGGACAGGACGCGAGGCAAGAGGACGGCTCCCGGCCCTGATGGGGTGCACGGGAAAGTTCTGTCTCTTGCCTTGCAATTCGGCCTCGACGAGCGGTTCCGCAAGCTGTTGTCGGCTTGTCTGCGGAATCGTGTCTTCCCGGACTTGTGGAAGGAGGGAAAGCTGGTTCTTCTCCAGAAGCCTGGCAAACCGCCGGACTCGCCTTCGGCGTATCGGCCGATCGTGCTGCTGGACGAAGCGGGAAAGCTCTTTGAGCGTATAATAGCGACACGCATCCAGCAGCACTTGGCTCTGGAGGGGCCAGACCTATCCGATTGCCAGTTTGGCTTTCGGAAGGGGCGGTCGACAATCGACGCGATCGCGAGATTGCGCGATGTGTCAGACGGGACTGTGGCGGAGGGCGGGGTTGTTTTGGCGGTGTCGCTGGACATTGCCAACGCGTTCAACACCCTGCCCTGGGAGGCGATTATGGATGGGCTTCGCTACCATGGCGTGCCTGTCTATCTTCGCGACGTGATTGCGTCGTATCTCACGGCAAGACGCATCACGTTCCCCAGGAGGCAAGGATGGGGTTCCCACCCCGTCAGCTGCGGTGTGCCGCAGGGGTCGGTGTTAGGTCCACTCCTGTGGAACATCGGTTATGACGGGGTCCTGCGTTGCTCTCTGATCACGGGTGTCAGCGTCATCTGTTACGCGGATGACACCCTGGTGGTCGCGAGGGGCGACAACTTCCGCGAGGCCAAGCTTCGCGCCACGGCCGGGGTGGCACAGGTCGTGGCGCGGATCCAGAGGATTGGCCTGCGAGTCGCCCTGAACAAATCAGAGGCGATCGCATTCCACGGTCCCAGGAGAGCGCCGCCGAGCGGGGCGCAGATCATCGTCGGCGGAGAGGCCATCGAGATAGGGTCCACCCTAAAGTATTTGGGGTTGGTTCTCGACTCTCGGTGGTCCTTCAAGGCGCACTTTGCGGCACTTGCCCCGAAGCTCGCCGCCACGGCATCGGCCTTGTGCCGAATTATGCCGAACCTTGGCGGCTCGAGCGAGGGGTGTCGCCGCTTGTACGCCGGCGTTGTGCGCTCCAAGGCGCTCTATGGCTGCCCCATATGGGCCCAGGATTTGTCGGCGCAGAACCTTGCGCTGCTGAGGCAGTCGCAACGGGTGATGGCGCTCAGGGTGGCGAGGGCGTACCGCACCGTGTCCTATGACGCGGTGTGCGCAATAGCCGGGCTCGCACCCTGGCACCTGGAGGCGGCTGCCTTAGCCGACATTTACTGGCGCCGGGCTGAAGTCCGGAGTCGAGGCGAGGAGCTCACTTACGAGCTCCTCAAGGATTGGAGGGAGGACGGCCAAAGGGTTGTCGTTGCGCGGTGGCAAGAGCATCTTGCCACCTCTCGGGTAGGCGCGCATACGCTTCAAGCGATCGCGCCCGTCCTGCCCGAATGGCTGAAGACGAAGCGGTGGGGATCCTTGTCCTTTCACGCGGTGCAGATTTTGTCGGGGCACGGGTGCTTCGGCAAATACCTGCACAGGATCCGGCGGGAGGAAACAGACTCCTGCCATCACTGCGGATGCGCCTCAGACGGAAGAGACTTGGGCGGCGCCGGCGCGATTACGCCCGGCGCCAGCCGTGACCTCGGTCTTAGGACCGAGCCAGGAGACGTGGCCATCAACCGGCCACGTAGGGCGAGCCGCGCGCGGGAAACACGCGCGGCAGGACACACGGGCGCGGGCATGCGGGTCAAGGGCAACTAACCGCTCGCTCGCGTCCGGCAAGTCTCCCGTGGGCTCTTGGAGGTTTAGTGGGTAGTGGTCAAGCTGGCCGACCCCCACACTCCCCCCGCCACTCGATGTGGCCAGGCGGGGGCGTCGGTAAAGAGTCGATTCCTCCAAGTAAAAAAAAAAAAAAAAGGAAAAGGTTAGGTTAGGTTAGGTTAGGTTGTTAGGTTTTTTTTTTTTTTTTTTTTTTTTCTTATTGGTACATTGGTATTGGTGTTTGAGTGATATACAGATTTTAGGGGAAGAAACTTTGTGGATGCTGCTATTGGATACAGTCTTTTCACAAAGTTCCTTTTACACTGGGTATTTACAAAATGTGGTTTCTTAGAATTAGAGTCGCTATACAAATCAAGTTTTCCTTAGTGTCTACAAGCTATACATTAACATTGTTTAACTTACATTCTATATTTATATAATTGAGAGCTTTATTATACAATCCAATTTGTGACATTAATACATAATTTTCTTATATTTATACAAACAAAGTATTTACATATATATATATAAGGTTATACAATGCTAAGTTGCTTGCTGTGAGGTTATTACAGTTAGGGACTTTAACTTTTTACAATGGGAGAAATTTATTGGTTACATTTAAGTTTTATTGAACAATTTTAAGTTATTAACTATATATTTAATAAATTTATCGATGGCGTCGATCGCAGCTCTGTTTAGGAGAGAGTCTTTTAGTGTGAAGGTGTCTGGTGTTTTGTTCCTAACTTGTGCCTGTAGGCAATCGTGCCTTTGGGAGGAGAACCTGGAGCAGTCATTTATAAGGTGTGTAAATGTTTGGATGCTAGTGTTGTCACAGGGGCATTTGTCATCTGAGGTGATATTAAATCTGTGTAAGTATTGTTTTGTGTACGAGTGCCCTGTGACGAACTGAGTGAGGTGGAAAGAAACCGGAAGTGTCGTGTTTAGTTTGTGTATGTCTTTAAGTGATGGTAGGAGAGACCTGGTTCTTGCCCCCGTGGGCTCCTCCAAGTACCTCTTTTCCCAAGTGGTGTAGGATTTTAATCGTGCAATGTGTTTTATATGTGATAAGGGGCAACTAATGAAATTAGGGGCCTTATGGGCTTTGGAAGCTGCTTTAGCAGCGGCATCTGCTTTCTCGTTACCTACAATACCGGTATGGGCTCGAACCCATTTGAACTGTATCTGTGTGTGCTTGTTTTGGTGTAATATCCGGTGTATGCTGCTAACTAATGGGTGGGTATTGGATATTTGTTCTAATGCCGTCAGTGCCGATCGTGAGTCCGAATGTATGATGCAGCTGGTATTATTTTTAGTTGCCCATTTGCATGCCTCTTTAATAGCGAGGAGTTCGGCTTGAAAAATGCTACTCGTGGGGTGGAGTTTAATTTTTGATGTGTGTATGGTTAAGTGTGTGTTAGGCGAGTGGACAATGAATGCTGCTCCAGTTTCTCCGTTCTCTTGTTTGCTTCCGTCTGTGTATATGTCGTGGGGCGCGGGTTTGATGTGTTTGTGTAGGTTGTTTTTATATGTTGTGTGTCTGATGCCTGTGCGAACCGAGGGGTGTAAGAGTTGTGAGGGGTGTGTGGGTGTCTCGATGGGGATGTCGGATGGAATTAAGTGAGTTTGGTGCTCGACGCGGGCTTTTTCGATGCATTGGATTTCATTTATTTTTATGTCTAATGGAAGAAATTCTGCGAGCGCGAGGGCTGCGTTTAGGGAGATGGTACGGAATCCGCGGATGGCTTTGATTGCAAACATTCGCTGTAATGAGAGGATTTTGTTTTTGTAGGTTTTTATATTTACGGAGTCGCCCCAGACTCCCGCGGCGTATGTGATGGTTGGGACTATGACCATATGGTATATTGTTTTTATATTATCAGAATGTATGCCCCAAGTGGGTCTTATAAAATTGCAAAGTTTGTTAAATAAGTTTTGTGATTTTTGAATGATGTAGTTTATGTGATTTTTAAATGTCAGTCTGCGATCAATAATGACACCTAAGTATTTTATTGTTTCTACCGGTTTTAACGTAATATTGTTTATTTTAATTTGGGTTTTTTGGGCTTTATTTGAAAAGTGAATTAATTGTGTTTTCTCTGGACCGAATTCTAATTTTACGCTTTTACCCCATTGAAAGATGGTATCTAGTGAAGTGTTCGTGATTCGTTGTAGAGTGTCTGTGTCTGATGCTGTGGCCAGCAGCACTACGTCGTCTGCGAAAGCTTGTAGGTGGCACCCGGGCGGAAATCTGGTGTTGAGTAATTTATTGATCAGAATATTCCACAGAACGGGTCCACATGCCGAACCCTGTATACAGCCTTTGTTATTGGTTTTGCTGGTAGTGTGTTCGCCTATTGTTAAATTGACGGTGCGGTCCGAGAGATAATTATTAATAAGTTTATATATATTTAGGGGGCATCCGACGTCCCTAAGACCGCTAAGGATAGCTGGCCACCACGCGTTATCGAATGCCGCCTTTATATCGAGTGAAACTACTGATACTTCTTGATGTTTTTGCTTAGCTGCTTTGACTTTATTAATTATCGAGAGAATGGCTTGTGTTGTACCTGTTTGTTGGGTGAATCCGTATTGTTCAGTGTTGAGTGTTTTTTGCCGCTGTGAAGAGTATACGAGCCGTTTAGTAAAGAGTTTTTCTAGCGTTTTTCCAAATACTGGTATAAGACCAATTGGGCGATAGGCTGATAGATCGGTGTAGTCAGTTTTTGATGGTTTAGGGATGACTTTTACAATGGTTTTCTTCCATGTACTTGGGAAATATGCTAGTGAAAGACATCGGTTCAGTATGTTAGTGATTAATCCAGGATATTGGCTTGCAACCATCGAGCATATGTCGCTCGTAAGGTGGTCGTGGCCTGGAGCCTTATTAGGGTTCATTTGACGGAGGGTCTCTAGAACCTCTTCCTGGCTAAATTCTGGGTCATCTTGGGTGTTGGGTATATTGTTCGACGTGACGCGAGTTTGAATATGTGTAGGATCGGTGTCGGGCCCGTCGTCTGGGTAAAAGTGTTTAAGCAATTCCTGCGCGGTTTCTTGTGCCGTGGTGGTGTACGTGTTATTTTTCCTGCGTAACGTTTGAGGTGGTGGGTTGAATCCTCGTGATTTTAATAGTCTGTTTGTCAGTGACCAGACATTTTCTTTTGTTTGGAGGGAGCAAAATGATCTAAAGCTTTCTGTTGAGGTCTGTTTAAGTTTGTCTGCGTAGTTTTCTTTTAGGGTTTTGTATTCATCTAAGATGTTTGGGTCTTAGATGAATTTAATGAGTTAGGTTAGGTTAGGTTAGGTTAGGTTAGGTTAGGTTAGGTTAGGTTAGGTTAGGTTAGGTTAGGTTAGGTTAGGTTAGGTTAGGTTAGGTTAGGTTAGGTTAGGTTAGGTTAGGTTAGGTTAGGTTAGGTTAGGTTAGGTTAGGTTAGGTTAGGTTAGGTTAGGTTAGGTTAGGTTAGGTTAGGTTAGGTTAGGTTAGGTTAGGTTAGGTTAGGTTAGGTTAGGTTAGGTTAGGTTAGGTTAGGTTAGGTTAGGTTAGGTTAGGTTAGGTTAGGTTAGGTTAGGTTAGGTTAGGTTAGGTTAGGTTAGGTTAGGTTAGGTTAGGTTAGGTTCCCCCCCCACTGCACTTTGAGTATCTCGTGCAGCCCCAGGGCTTGTCGTTGCCGGGGGGGCCCGGCCATCTGAGTTAGGGTGGTATCGGCTATGGCAAAGTTTGTTAACTTTGTGATGACCGGTGCGTATCCTGCAGACTCGGTGGTCGCTAACTGGGAGGCGGGCGATACTCTGCAATATTGTATATTGCTTTGTATGGCTTGCTACATCTTCGGCGTTCCTTGCCAACCACGTCTTTCGTGGTGGGTGGGGAAGACGAAGTTTTGTTTATCGCGGTCCTTCAGACCGCGATGCGCAGTGAAGCGCGAGGAAGGGCGTCCTATGGCGCGGGCCCGGGGCGCTTTTCGCCCTGGGTCGGGTGTGCGAGGATATGGCGCGGCGGGCCCTCGATGGCAAATGATACGTCTACGCCGTCAGGGTCGGACCGTTTCACGTCTCCCGTCGGCGCCATGCACACAGCGGCGGCGGGCCGGGAATGGCTTGTAGCCTCCGGTTAGGGGTTGTTACCCCCCGTCGCCGCACCGAGAAGTCGGCTTTTACGCCCACAAGTCGGCTCAGCCGATGAAGAGGATGGCCTGCTGCGGAACGGGAGCCTGAGCCTGTAATGGGACGGGAGCCTGGGCCTGCGGCGGGACTCGACCCCTGGACATTGCTTCGGGACCGGTCGAGCAGGGTGGAAGGAGCTCTAGGGTAAGTTTTGCACATTTTATTTTTGTAAATAGTGTTTTTGGAGAGGGTGCTTCTCACCCCTGTATATATTTAATTTTTACTTTGTAGATTTTGTATATAGTTTTACGGCGGAGATCGGTTCTCTGCCGCGTTAGGCGGTCTAGAACCGAGAGCGGTGCTTCGGCACGGTGGATGGCGGGCTCGTTGTCCGCGAGGTGCGCTGACATAGGCAGCGCACCCCCAATCCTAAGTCTGTGGTGCCTGGCGAGGGGATGAATGGCTGGTGGGAGTCCAGCCCCTAAGGCACCAAACAACAAAAAAACAACATGGAGGCACCTACGAAAAGTAAACCTACTCCAGGTGGGTCAAATCCCACCCGTCGCTCTGGATCCAGCAATGGTGAAGGGGCGGCGGTTAAGCCGGATCGTACTCTGGAGGCCGGCAACCCCCATGGTAGAGAGTGGAGATATTCGGATGCGAAGGTGGTGTTGGAGCGTCTTTGCTCTTCACCAAGTTCATCCGTAGCGGCCGCCGCTCGATCTTGTGCGGCCATTGAGGAGGAGTATGGTAGGCTCTCGGACTCGTCCGAAGGGTCTATGGAGACGGTGTCGAGTTGCGACACGGCGGGGAAGAGGCGCTACTTCGGACCGAGGTCAGCGCGAAAGCGGAGTCGATCTGGTGCATCGAGTGGTAGTGGGAGCGAGGCGCCAGAATCGTCGAAGCCGAGAGGGAGAGGTCGCCCACCGACAACCGGCGAGTACGTCGGACTGGCTGCGGCGAAGCAGGCCTTAGTGAAGGCTAGAAGAGAGGAGATAAGGCTCCAGGCTGAGGCCGAACTTGCGGCTTCCGCATCGGAGCTGAGATCAACGCGTGCATCGTCGGTGTCTTCGATGCAATGGGATGAAGCGGACATCGTGGACACCGGTGACCCGGCTAGTCGCTCGGCCTTGGATGCTCGCAGGGGCATTGAGGCGAGCTTACAGGTGATAGAAGGCGTGGCGAAGAGATCTGGAAATCTCAAAGGAACTTTCGTCTACGCATTGAAGAAAGCGGTCTCGGCGATTAGGGACAACTCGCAGGTTCTCATCCAGAGAACCATTAGTGAGGAGACGAGGGTCCTGAGCGCCGAGAACCAGCAACTGAGGGAGAAGCTAGAAGAGCTCACGCAGAAAGTAGAGAAGCTGCAGAAGTCTTCCGGACCTCCAAACATGGAGGAGTTAGAGGCGAGCATCCTACGTAAGCTGGGAGACAGGGTAAATGCCCGCATTGAGGGGCTCGAGCCGAGGCTCAACCCTGCGCCGTTGCTTCGGCCTCCGCTGGCGGCCGATAAGAAGAGAAGGGAAAAGAAGACGGTAGCGGCCACTGCGCCTGTGGTGTCTGCTTTACCCCCTGGACCTGAAAGGGCAAAGAAGAAGAGTGAAAAGTCAAAGGAAAAGGAGGACCCGAGGCCGCCGAACCCAGACTCTCTGGAGGAAACCTGGGCCACGGTGGTCAAAAGGAAGAAGAAGAAAGAGAAGTCGCATCCGCAAGCGGCACCGGGGAAGGCAACCAAAGCCAAGAAAAGTCCCAAAGCTAAGGCAAAGCCGAAGCTCAGGACTCCCCGGTCGTCGGCAATAGTCCTCACCCTCACGGACGAGGGAAAGGAGAAGGCGATGCTGACGTATCAGAAGGCCCTGCTTATTGCGAGGTCGAAGATAGATCTCAAGGAGATTACGGGTCTTGAGACCCTCAGAGTCCGCAAGGCGGCAACGGGGGCCACAGTACTGGAGCTCCCTGGAGCGAACAGCGGCCCAAAAGCCGATGCCCTGGCTGAAAAGCTGGGGACATTGTTCGGCGAGAAGATGACGGTGAAGCGGCCCGTGAAGACCGTAGATATTCGGATCTCGGGAATTGACGAGTCGGTTGGCGAGTTTGAGTTGCAAGATGCAATAGCCAAAAAAGGAGGATGCCAATTTAATGAAGTAAAAATTGGCCAAAAGAGGGACGGCAGGTGGGGTCTGTATTCAGTCTGGGTACGGGCTCCTATCGAAGTCGCAAAGAAGCTTGCAGAAGGCAAGCTCCTCGTCGGATGGGTGGTGGCAAAAGTGACTGTGGCAAAACCCCGGGCACTCCGCTGCTACAAGTGCTTGGAGAGCGGACACATCGCGGGCCGCTGTGTCACAGAATGTGACCGTAGTCGGCTGTGCTACCGATGTAGCCAGCCCGACCATGTCGCCGCGTCCTGCACGGCCGAGCCACATTGCGCCATATGCGCGGCAGCCGGCAAGGACGCGAAGCATAAGTTGGGTGGCGCTAAGTGTAAAGCGCCTCCCAAAAGGGCGCGCAAAAAGGACCCCACGAATGGGGCCAAGGCCCCTCCAACAGGGGCTCCTATGGAAACATAGGCAGAAGAAGGCCAAGACGGCGATACGCGCGCGCAAGCTGTGCGACATCTGCCCTCGGCTCGGGGCTGGGCAAAGGCTTAGCTGATACCAGCCCCTTGACCGAACAGAGCAGTGGCAGACGGGCTCTTGGATGGTTTAGTGGGTAGTGGCCGACTAGCGGTTGACCCCCACACTCCCCCCGCCATTGCACTTGGCCCGGCGGGGGCGTCGGTAAAGACTCGATTCCTCCAAGTAAAAAAAAAAAAAAAAAAAAAGGTTAGGTTAGGTTAGGTTAGGTTAGGTTAGGTTAGGTTAGGTTAGGTTAGGTTAGGTTAGGTTAGGTTAGGTTCCCCCCCCATCCCCTCCACTGCACTTTGAGTATCTCGTGCAGCCCCAGGGCTTGTCGTTGCCGGAGGGGCCCGGCCATCTGAGTTAGGGTGGTATCGGCTATGGCAAAGTTTGTTAACTTTGTGATGACCGGTGCGTATCCTGCATACTCGGTGGTCGCTAACTGGGAGGCGGGCGATACTCTGCAATATTGTATATTGCTCTGTATGGCTTGCTACATCTTCGGCGTTCCTTGCCAACCGCGTTTTTCGTGGTGGGTGGGGAAGACGAAGTTTTGTTTATCGCGGTCCCTCAGACCGCGATGCGCAGTGAAGCGCGAGGAAGGGCGTCCTATGGCGCGGGCCCGGGGCGCTTTTCGCCCTGGGTCGGGTGTGCGATGATATGGCGCGGCGGGCCCTCGACGGCAAATGATACGTCTACGCTGTCAGGGTCGGACCGTTTCACGTCTCCCGTCGGCGCCATGCACACAGCGGCGGCGGGCCGGGAATGGCTTGTTGCCTCCGGTTAGGGGTCGTTACCCCCCGTCGTCGCACCGAGAAGTCGGCTTTTACGCCCACAAGTCGGCTCAGCCGATGAAGAAGATGACCTGCTGCGGAACGGGAGCCTGGACCCGTGGCGGGACTCGACACCTGGACATTGCTTCGGGACCGGTCGAGCAGGGAAGAGAAGAAGAGCTTCGTGGTGGGGTAAGTTCTTGCACATTTTGTAAATAATGTTTGGATGAGGGTGCTTCTCACCCGTGTACATATTATTTATTTCATTTCACTTTACTGTTTTTGTGTTGTTGTTCGTTATAAATGATGTACATTGTTATGGCCCTTTTGGCTTGTATATAATCTTTACTGTGGCGAGATCGGTTCTCCGCCCTACGTTTACGTGGCTTGGAACCGGGACGGCGGCTTTAGTGTGGCCATCACTATTTTGGGATGTTCCTCTAAAGTTTGCCATTTGACCCTGGGATCTGGCGGGCCTAATGATTTTCTATGGTACGTGATTATTGGGGTCGCTCATCTCGGGGTAGGCAAGCGATACTGTGGTCATTCTCTTTTGGGGATGCCCCCTTATGGCTTGCAACTTTAAGTTCGGCTTTTGAGTTCTTGAGCACTCGGCGTTTGCTTGGCTCTCAAGGCCTGGAACAGGGAGAGGGCTCAAGCGGCCTGAATACGTGTATATATTTTTGTAAATATTTCTGTGTATCGAGTTGTAGGCGCCCGGCGCCTGTGTACATATTTTATTCTATTTTTTATATTATTGTGTACAGTTTTGTTGCTCTTATGAGCTTGTTTATTTTATATTGTGGAGTGGTGGGTTCGCACCATCGTAGCGCGACGGGCCGGCGGTGGCGACGTGCCATTGCTGGTTAGGGGTGTTTACATCCTCCGTCGGGCGACCTGTTACCCTTGTTTCTTGCGCGGTCATGTCTCGTGCAGGAACCGGGCCAGGGAGCTTGCCTTAGTTGGCCGGCTCAAGAGGAAGGAAAACCTCAGCAAAAACCCGTAATGAGTGGTGCTGGGGCGCCCCTAGGGGCCTCGCGCGGCTCCATTCCCCTACTTCACTGTAGGTGCTCGACGCGTCATGTCGGGCAATTAGCGGCCGACCCGCGGTACCTCCCGCCCCCGCGGCGTATTAGGGTTATCTAGGCGTGGGGCTCCGCCTAGATGGACTTTTTATTTCCCCAATAAACACATCAAGTTACTCGGATATGCTCCGTTTATTTTCGGACTTAGAAGAGTGACACCCAAAAGAATGATTATGGAACCAAAAAACAAACAAACAGACGTAAAAGGGAAAGGAGTTGAAAGATGTGAAAGGGAGAAGACGAAGAAGGAGGAGAGAAAAGAACTGAGAGTGTCCCTCGTGCGTACGCCGACGCCAAGACCCTCTTCAGTAGTGGAGGATGCTAACCGTCAGATGACGGATCTAGCGTTGTCAGATTCGGACGACGGCTCGATGGTAAGTGTACCATCTTGCTCTTCGGGCCGCCTGTTCGAATCTGTAAGTACAGAATTTCTGGACAGGGATAAGTCTAGATTCTGGGAGACTAGAAAGCGGAGTAGGCTGTCGGAGGACGATGACAGCTCCACCGACACGCCTAGCAAAGCGGGGAAAAAGAGAGGCAGAGGCCGTCCGCCCACAACGGGCGAATATATAGGACTGGCCGAAGCCAAAAGGGCTTATCTTAAAGCCCAGAGAGAGGAGATGGAGGCTCAAGCTGAGGCTGAGCTGCTTGCTTCGGCTATCGAGGCGAAAAAGACGCGCTCCATGTCGCTAGAAGTGCCCGATATGCCCGGACGCGAGCTCCCGATCGATATCCAAGAGAGGATAGAGGCAAGCATCGGTCTCGTAGAGCAAGTGGCCCAAAAGTCCTCTAATCTGAAAGGGACTTTTGTCAAAGTTTTAAAGAAGGCGGTTGCGGAGCTAAAGGAGGACACGGCGGTGCTCGCACAGCGTACCCTCTCTGAAGAAACGCAAGCGCTTAGGGAGGACAACGCACGGCTCCGTCGCCAGATTGGAGCGATGCAGAAGGAGATGGCGGAGCTGAAAGCTCTTGTCCAGAAGGGGCAGTCAGGACAGACTTCCGCCAACAACTTGGAGGAGCTGGAGTCGAGAATGATGCAACGGGTGACCGACAGAATCAACGCTCGTATTGAAGGGCTTGAAGGTCGTCTGAACCCAGAGCCGAGCTACAGGCCCGCGCTCAAGGGGAGACTCCGCGACAAGCTAAATAAGGAAGCGGACACAGAAAAGAGGATTTCTCGCCAGGAGGGCTTCCTTAAGGGAAAAGATACTTCTGCTGCAACGGCAGGAGAAACTCGAAAGGAAGACAAGAGAAAGGAGGAGAAGAAGAAAAAGAAGAAGAGCAAGAGTAAGGGGAAGGGAGAGGACAGGGAAGTGGAGGAAGCTCCAAGCGTCGTGGCATCGACCTCGGCACCGGTCCTACCATCAACCTCCCGCGCTCAGACTCAGGACCCGGCGTCCGTTCCTGTTCAGGAAACTTGGGCGACAGTGACGAGGAAAGGACGAAAGTCTGCTCCAAAGACATCGCAGGCTCAAGCGGCTAGGACTCCTCAGCCGCCTCAGACGCGAGAGACACGCGAGTCTGCCCAGAAGAAGACGGCGCCCAAGCCTCGGTTAAAGGTTCCGAGGTCTTCGGCCGTCGTGATATCGGTCTCCAAAGAGGCCGAAGGAAGAGGTCTCACCTACCCGGAGGTGTTAAGGGAGGCTAAGACCAAGATTGATTTGGCGGACGTCGGAATCGAATCCGTCAAGTTCCGGCGTGCGGTCACAGGGGCTGCGATCTTGGAGATACCCGGAGCCTCGAGCCATCCCAAGGCGGAGCTCCTCGCCACGAAGCTCAAGGCAATCTACGTGGACGAGGGGATCAAAGTGTACACGCCGGTGAAGCTCACCGACGTGCGTGTCACCGCATTGGACCTCGCGGTTACCTCCGAAGAGCTAAGGGCCGCATTGGCCAAGAAAGGAGAATGCCCTGGTGATCAGATCCGAGTTGGTGCAGTGGTGCCCGACCGAACGGGTCGGAATGCGGCATGGGCACAGGTCCCAACCACAGCGGCCAAAAAGTTGGTGGTGGGTCGTTTTCTGGTCGGGTGGATGGAAGGCGTCATCAAGATCGCCAAACCCAGGGAGATGCGGTGCTTCCGGTGTCTGAGGACTGGACACGTAGCGGCAAAGTGCCCAGATGAAGATCGCAGCCAGCTCTGCTATCGATGCAGCGAAGCGGGGCACTTGGCGAAGACGTGCACTGCGAATTCGCATTGCGCCCTGTGCGCGAAATCGGGCAAGAAAGCCGACCATCGGCTGGGAGGAAAGAAGTGTTCGGCCCCCAGCAAAAAAGGTGGAAAGACGAAGCCGGCGACAACAGCTGCCGGCGGTACCCAGCCGACGGGTTCCACTATGGAGACTGAAGAAATCGTAGCGGATTAGGATGGTCCTACGATTTCTTCAATCCAATATCAACCACTGTGCCAGGGCTCAGGATCTTCTCCTGCAGAGCCTGACACAGCGGAGGATAAACATTGGCATTGTCGCCGAACCATATATGGTTCCTGATAGGGGCAACTGGTACGGGTCCAGCGACAAATCAGTCGCTATAGTCGCGCTCAACACCAGCGACCCTTCCACCGTTGCCTCGTCACTTGCTGGAGGCGGCTGTATTGCGTGTCGGGTAGGCAACATAGTCGTCATTGGGGCATACTGCTCGCCCAACAGGTCACTGGCCGATTTCGAGTCATACCTGGCGGGCGTCAGTACCTTAATGGAGTGGAGCAGACCTCTCGGGGTAGTCGTGGCCGGGGACTTCAATGCGAAATCTATCGTATGGGGGTCCTCGGTCTCGGATGCTCGGGGAGATATGCTCCTGGAATGGATAGCGGAGCACGATCTCGTCCCTTTGAACCAAGGGAACGAGTTTACGTGTGTTCGGATGCAAGGGGGCTCCGTGATAGATGTGACTTTCGCAAGTCCCACTCTGTCACGGAGAATCCAGGATTGGCAGGTGCTGACGGGGGTCGAGACTCTATCCGATCATCGGTACGTCCAGTTTACTCTTCCCCCGTTGGCGAATTCAGCAAATCCCAACCGCATCCCGTTGGAGACCGGGCCCAAATGGGCCTTGAAAACCCTGGACAGGGAGGCAGCGGAGACGGCTTCGGTTGTCGGGGCCTGGTGTCCAACTTTGGACAGAACAACGTTAGAGAGCGAGGTTGCTCGGTTTGGAGAGGTCATGGCTGATATCTCAGATAGCTCCATGGCCAGATCCCGACCGGCAGCCCCTCGTAAACAGGTGTATTGGTGGTCGGAGGAGCTTGCGCAACTCCGATTGGCGTGCGTGAGGGCCCGCCGCCAGTACACCCATTACCGGAGAAGACGAAGGACTCGCGACCCACTAGTGGAGCGAAGACTTTACGGCGAATATCAGGACGCCAAGATGGTCTTACGGGTCAAGATAGGAGAGGAAAAAGAGAGAGCGTGGACAGAGCTCCTGGACACGCTGGAGTCGGATCCCTGGGGGCGGCCATACAAGCTCGTCATGAGTAAACTCCGCCCCTGGGCTCCGCCGCTAACATCTGGTATGGAGCCGTCGCTGCTTGGTTCGGTGGTGACGACTCTGTTCCCGGCGGTAAGCTCTCCTCTCTTGGCCAACCATCAGCCGCGACCTTCTGCGGGTGCTACACCGACGGATCCCCCTGAAGTGTCTTCTGCGGAAATGGACGCGGCATTGGACAGGATGACGGGCAAAAAGACAGCTCCTGGGCCCGATGGTATACACGGGAGACTGCTCACAATTGCCATCAAGAATGAGATGGGAGAACGGTACCGGAACCTGTTAACCCGGTGCCTAAGGGCCGAGAAGTTTCCAGACAAGTGGAAGGAGGGGAAACTGGTCCTCCTCAAGAAGCCCGGCAAGCCGGAAACGTCACCATCGGCTTACCGTCCGATCGTGTTGCTGGATGAAGCCGGCAAGCTCTTCGAGCGCATCCTGGCCGGTCGCATCCAGCGACACCTGTCGTCGGAGGGACCGGACTTAGCGGAGACACAGTTCGGATTTCGCAAGTGTCGCTCAACCATTGACGCCATCGGACGTCTAAGGGACCTGTGCGACGAGACGGTGTCACAGGGTGGGGTCGTAATCGCGGTGTCTCTAGACATCGCGAACGCGTTTAACACCTTGCCCTGGGATAGCATCATCGAGGGGTTGCGGTTTCACAACCTGCCGCAGTACCTCGTCAACATCGTGACGGACTACCTCACGGGTAGAGTAATAACTTACCCTACTCGTGACGGTATCGGAACCCACAGGGTATCGTGCGGCGTCCCACAAGGGTCTGTGCTGGGGCCTCTCTTGTGGAACATTGGTTACGACAAGGTTTTACGGGGTGTCTTGATGAGGAGCGTACACGTCATCTGTTACGCGGACGACACACTTGTCGTAGCCAAAGGGAGGGATTACAGAGAGGCGAGCTTGCGTGCGACAGCGGGAGTGGCGCAGGTGGTCGCGCGCATTAGAAACATCGGCCTGGAAGTCGCACTTCACAAATCGGAGGCGATATGTTTCCACGGCCCGCGGAGAGCACCACCTTCAGGTGCGAGCATCGTGGTGAGCGGCCAATCCATCGGGGTCGGGTCCACGCTCAAGTACTTGGGCTTGGTCCTCGACTCTCGGTGGACTTTCAAGCCGCACTTCAAGGCACTGGCCCCCAAGTTGGCCGCCACGGCATCGGCGCTTTGCCGTATTATGCCGAACGTTGGCGGACCGAGCGCGGGGCGTCGCCGGCTTTTTGCAGGGGTCATGCGGTCGATGGCCCTCTACGGGTGCCCAATCTGGGCGTACGGATTGGCATCCCAGAATAGGGCGATGCTAAGGCAGTCGCAGAGAGTGATCGCCATAAGGGTCGCAAGGGCGTACCGCACGGTGTCTTTCGATGCCGTGTGCGTACTAGCCGCTTCGGCACCTTGGCACCTCGAAGCCTCTGCCTTAGCAGACGTTCACTGGCGTAGGTTTCGTTCTAGGGCGAGAGGAGAGGAACCTGCCTACGAAACAGTGAACGAGTGGAGAAGGAGCGCCGGAGATTGGGTCACCCAGGAGTGGTCCGACGGCCTCGTGACCTCAAGGACTGGAAGATGGACGCTGGAGGCGATTCAGCCGGTCCTGAAAGAATGGGTGAGTCGGCGGCGGGGACATCTGTCCTACCGTCTGGTGCAGATGCTGTCGGGACACGGCTGTTTTGGCAGTTATTTGTTCAAGATCGGTAGGGAACGGACCCCCGCTTGCCATCACTGTGGCGCCGCGGTGGACACTGTCCGCCATACACTGACAGAATGTTCGGCATGGGTCGTCGAGAGAGACACCCTGTCGACACAACTCGGACTGGACGTCAGCAGAGATAACATGACGCTTAATAACATTATAACACAGATTTTGCAGAATGACGACGGAAAATGGAGGGCGTTCGCTGCCTTCTGCGAAGCCGTCCTATCACAGAAGGAGGAGGCGGAGCGGCTGCGGGAGATAGCTCCTGATGCAGACCAGCAACGCCGAAGGAGACCTGGAAGGCGGCGGCGGGACTTCCTCCGTCACCCCCAGTGATCCTCACCAGACGAAGACAAGGGCGTACGTAAGTATAGCTTACGTACTTTTGTAGGGAGAGTCGCGCTTGCGCGGCGAGCCACTCGGCGAGGGTTCAAGGAAAATATGGTTTTACTGATACCTTACCCTTGCCAATAGTGGAGTGGACGTGGGTCCTGGATGGTTTAGTGCGGTATTGGCCCTCTTCTAGGGTCGAGTCCCACACTCCCGCGCCATTGCACTGCCCAGGCGCGGGGTCCGTAAACGGATTCCTCCAGGTAAAAAAAAAAAAAAAAAAAAAAAAAAGGTTAGGGTTAGGTTCCCCCCCCCCCATGATCCAGGCCTTGTCGCGGCGGGGGGGCTCAGTAGTCGGTGCTTATTATAGTGGCCAGGTGCCTAATCGGCAACAGACTGTCTGTGGGTCTGCCGATTCTGGCCACTATTGCACGACGAAGCCAATTGGATCCATCGGTCGGTCTCCGAAGACGACGCGGAGACCGATCACGGAGACGCAGCGCTCACCTCAGAGCGCTGCGAGCGTGCCTCCGAGCACGATTGTTGGGGTCTGTTGAGACCAGTGGCCTTCATGGCGTAGTATGGTGGTGGAGTCACCACGGACGGCGGTGGTGGTGGACCGCGGCGCGGCGGGCCGGGCGTGGCGATGTGCTGCGCCTGGTTAGGGGTTTCGGCCCTCCGTCGGGCAAACCTGTTTCCCCGGGTGCGTGTCGTGGATCATGTCTCGCGGCGCACCTGGGACCAGGGGGCTTGCCTTAATCGGCCGGCCCAAGAGGAAGGAAAACCTCAGAAAAAACCCTGAATTTTGCGTGGTGTTGGGGCGTCTTCGGACCTCTGCGCGGCACCGCGCCCCCGCTTGCCCGCAGGGTGAGTGGGTGGTCCGGCAGTAACCGGGCCAGCTAGCGGCCAACCTCTGGCGACCGCCCGACCGCCAGTTGTATTAGGGTTACCCGGGTACAGGGCTCTGCCCGGGTGGACTTTGCATTTCCCTTAAAGCAAAAGAAATGCCGTTGCGCCTTGTAGCGAGGCGCAACTTTTGTTAAATGAACAGAAGAAATGGAAGGAGAAAAACAAATAACAAAAAAAACTAACAGTAGTAAGAAGAAGGAGGAGGAAGAAAGGAGAGGAGATGAAGTAGAAGGGCGAGCGCTGAGGGTGGCGTTGACAAGATTGTCGGCGTCAGCCTTGGCTAGGGCTAGCCGCAGTACGAGGTCCTCCAGGGCCTCGTTAAATCTGTCCGACTCGGATTCGGACTTAGTCAGCGTGTCGTCCGCTGGCTCAGTCCCTCCGGTCGGAGACCTGGAGTCGAGCCGCTTCTGGCGCCAGAAGCGGAAACGACCCAAAGAAGGAGAGAAGTCGCCAGAAGAGGGGTCTTCCACAGACACCCCTCTCTCTGTGGCGAGGAAAGGGTCCGCCGAGAAGCGACCTAGGGGCCGCCCGCCAACCACTGGCGAGTACGTCGGGTTGGCGGCCGCCAAAAAGGCCCTGAATAAGGCCAAGAGGGAGGAGATCCGGCTCCAGGCGGAGGCTGAGTTAGCGGCCTCTGTCTCGGAGGCCCGATCTACGCGGCCTTCCTCTGTGGCGTCGCTCGCGTGGGACGAGGGGGACATAATGGGCACTTGTGTCCCCATGCCTCGTTCCGCCGTCGATGCCATAAAGGGCATCGACGAGAGTCTGGGCGTGATCCAGAGCGTGGCGAAGAAGTCCGGGAGTTTGAAGGGGACCTTCGTCCGCGCCCTCAATGACGCGGTCGCGTCAATTCGGGAGAATTCTGCTCTCCTCATCCAGAGGACGGTCTCTGAGGAGACAAAGGTCCTCCAAGCGGAGAACCAAAAGCTCCGCGAAAGGATGGAGGAGCTGACTCGGCGGGTGGAGGATCTGCAGCGGTCCTCCCAACTCCCCACTAGTTTGGAGGAGTTCGAGGCAGGGTTGCTGCGGAAAATTGGGGACAGGGTGAACGCCAGGTTCGAGGGCTTGGAGCCTCGACTAAACCCTGCTCCCCGACTCCGGCCGCCATTGGCGGCTGACAAAGCAGCCGCCAAACCTGCCGCCCCTTCAGCGAAGAAGGGGCCGCAGAGGCAGAAAAAGAGGGCTCCGGTTAGGGGTGAGGTAGTGGCACCTCCCCCTGAACCATCGAGGCCGCCGAACCCGGACTCCCTTGAGGGGAACTGGGTCACGGTGGTCCGAAAGGGACGCACGTCCCGGAAGAAGGAGCCCCGGAGTCTGCCTGCCCAATCCAGGGCGGGTGGTCAGGCTCCGAAAAAGCAGGCACGACCGCGTGCAGGCAAAGGGCCTGCAAAGTCATCCGGCCCTCAAACGGCGAAAAAGCCGAAACTCAGGGCGCCTCGGTCTTCGGCGGTGGTTTTGACCATCACCGAGGACGCAACGAAAGCGGGGCTTTCGTACAGTGAGGTCCTGAGGAAGGCCAGAGAGAGGCTGGACCTCAAGGAGGTCACAGGCCTCGATGGCATCAGGGTGAGGAAGGCGGCCACCGGAGCCACCATCCTCCAACTCCCCGGAGCCGCGAGCGGCCCCAAGGCCGACGCTCTCGCGAAAAAGCTCGGGGAGGTCCTGGACGGCGAGGCCGTCAAGGTGTCGCGGCCACAAAAGGCCGTCGACGTCCGAATTTCGGGCCTTGACGACTCCGTCTCGAAGGAGGAGGTGGCTGATGCCATCGTGAAAAAGGGCGAGTGCCCTCTCTGGCAAGTGAGGGTCGGAGACGTGAGGCGGGACCGCACGGGACTTGGCGCAGTTTGGGCGCATGTCCCTGTGGTCTCTGCGAAACGGCTCCTGGAGGGTCGATTTTTGGTGGGATGGGTGGCGGCGCGGGTGACTCTGGGAAAACCCCGGGCACTGCGTTGCTACCGATGCCTGGAGGCTGGCCATGTGGCAAGCCGTTGCGATTGCGCGAGCGATCGTAGCGGTCTCTGCTACAGATGCGGTCAGCCCGGGCACTTGGCGGCCTCTTGTACGGCCAGTCCGCATTGCGCGGTTTGCGCAGCGGCCGGCAAGGAGGCAACCCATCGGGTGGGTGGTGCCAAGTGCTCGGCCCCCACCAAAAAGATGCGGCGGAGAGTCCCGGAGAAGCGGGCCGCCGTCCCTCCGAGCGGGACCGCAATGGAGGTTGCCGAGACCGTAGGGGCCTAGTATGGCCCTACGGTTCCTCCAGGCGAACCTGAACCATTGCGCCAGGGCCCAGGATCTCCTATTCCAGGGCCTGGCGCAGTGGTCCATTAACATTGCGGTGCTTGCGGAGCCGTATGCGGTGCAGCAAGGGGACAATTGGGTCGGGGACTTTGGCGAGACTGTCGCCATAGTCGTCACCGGAGCCGTTGGCTCTCCCCCAATTGTCTCTTCACGGAGAGGCCAGGGTTGTGTCGCGGCGAAGTGCGGCAACGTGGTGGTTGTCGGGGTCTACTTCTCGCCCAACAGGACTCTGTCGGAGTTCGAGGAGTTCCTGGCGGAAGTAGACGCCCTCGTGTCGTGGGGTCGCCCGAATGAGGTGGTAGTGGCGGGGGACTTCAATGCCAAGTCGGCAGTTTGGGGTTCCCCAACCTCAGATATTCGTGGCGACGTCCTCGTCGAGTGGATGGCCGCGCACAACCTGGCGCTCGTGAACCGGGGCTCGACGCAGACGTGCGTCCGAATGCAGGGGGGGTCCATAGTGGACCTTACCTTTGCCAGCCCCGGGCTTGCGCGCCGCATCGTCGACTGGGAGGTGTTGGACGGGGAGGAGACGCTGTCTGATCACCGTTACATACGGTTCAGTGTCTCCTCTCAATCCACGGCGATCGGGCCTGGCGCCCCTCCGGCGCAGAAGGGCCCTCGTTGGGCCCTGAAGTCCCTGGACAGGGAGATGGTGGAGGTGGCCTCGATAGTGGCCACCTGGTGTCCAGAGCCGGAGTCCTCTTCGGTGAGGGAGGAGGTGGAGTGGTTCGGGGCGGCCTTGGAGCGTATCTGTGACGCTTCAATGGCTCGGTCCCGACCTCTTCCGCCGCGTAGGCAGGTGTACTGGTGGTCGGAGGAGTTGGCCGCTCTTCGGTCGACTTGTGTGGTGACCCGACGCCAGTACACCAGGTACAGGAGGAGACGGCGTGCCTCGCGGAACACCGAAGAGGAAAGGCGCCTCTATTGCCTCTATCAGGAGGCAAAGAAGGCCCTCAGGATGAAGATCGCGGAGGCGAAGGAAAGGGCGTGGGAGGAGCTCCTGAACACCTTGGAGCTCGACCCATGGGGGCGGCCGTACAAGCTCGTAATGAGCAAGCTGCGCCCCTGGGCCCCACCCCTTACATCCAGCATGGAGCCGGCACTTCTGAACTCAGTCGTGTCGGCCTTGTTTCCCCATGCGGATGCTTCGCTTCCCTCCCAGTCGACGTCCCCTCCCCCGGACGCGGGGGTCCCGGACGTGACATCGGCCGAGCTCAGCTCGGCCTTGGATAGGACGCGAGGCAAGAGGACGGCCCCCGGCCCTGATGGGGTGCACGGGAAGGTTCTGTCTCTTGCCTTGCAATCCGGCCTCGACGAGCGGTTCCGCAAGCTGTTGTCGGCTTGTCTGCGGAACCGCGTCTTCCCGGACTTGTGGAAGGAGGGAAGGCTGGTTCTTCTCCAGAAGCCTGGCAAACCGCCGGACTTGCCTTCGGCGTATCGGCCGATCGTGCTGCTGGACGAAGCGGGCAAGCTCTTTGAGCGTATAGTAGCGACCCGCATCCAGCAGCACTTGGCTCTGGAGGGGCCAGACCTGTCCGATTGCCAGTTTGGCTTTCGGAAGGGGCGGTCGACAATCGACGCGATCGCGAGATTGCGCGATGTGTCGGACGGGACTGTGGCGGAGGGCGGGGTTGTTTTGGCGGTGTCGCTGGACATAGCCAACGCGTTCAACACCCTGCCCTGGGAAGCGATTATGGATGGGCTTCGCTATCATGGCGTGCCTGTCTATCTTCGCGACGTGATTGCGTCGTATCTCACGGCGAGACGCATCACGTTCCCCAGGAGGCAAGGATGGGGTTCCCACCCCGTCAGCTGCGGTGTGCCGCAGGGGTCGGTGTTAGGTCCACTCCTGTGGAACATCGGCTATGACGGGGTCCTGCGTTGCTCTCTCATCCGGGGTGTCAGCGTCATCTGTTACGCGGATGACACCCTGGTGGTTGCGAGGGGCGACGATTTCCGCGAGGCCAAGCTTCGCGCCACGGCCGGGGTGGCACAGGTCGTGGCGCGGATCCAGAGGATTGGCCTGCGAGTCGCCCTGAACAAATCAGAGGCGATCGCATTCCACGGTCCCAGGAGAGCGCCGCCGAGCGGGGCGCACATCATCGTCGGCGGGGAGGCCATCGGGATAGGGTCCACCCTAAAGTATTTGGGGTTGGTCCTCGACTCTCGGTGGTCCTTCAAGGCGCACTTCGCGGCACTTGCCCCGAAGCTCGCCGCCACGGCATCGGCTTTGTGCCGAATAATGCCGAATCTTGGCGGCTCGAGCGAGGGGTGTCGCCGCTTGTACGCCGGCGTCGTGCGCTCCAAGGCGCTCTATGGCTGCCCCATATGGGCCCAGGATTTGTCGGCGCAGAACCTTGCGCTGCTGAGGCAGTCGCAACGGGTGATGGCGCTCAGGGTGGCGAGGGCGTACCGCACCGTGTCCTATGACGCGGTGTGCGCAATAGCCGGGCTCGCACCCTGGCACCTGGAGGCGGCTGCCTTAGCCGACATTTACTGGCGCCGGGCTGAAGTCCGGAGTCGAGGCGAGGAGCTCACTTACGAGCTCCTCAAGGATTGGAGGGAGGACGGCCAAAGGGCTGTTGTTGCGCGGTGGCAAGAGCATCTTGCCACCTCCCGGGTAGGCGCGCATACGCTTCGAGCGATCGCGCCCGTCCTGCCCGAGTGGCTGAGGACGAAGCGGTGGGGATCCCTGTCCTACCACGCGGTGCAGATTTTGTCGGGGCACGGGTGCTTCGGCAAATACCTGCACGGGATCCGGCGGGAGGAAACAGTCTCCTGCCATCACTGCGGATGCGCCTCAGACACGGCGCAACACACCTTGGAGGCATGCCCGGCCTGGGCGAGTCAGAGGACTGCCCTGGCCGGAGCATTCGGCGCGGATCTGTCCCTGCCAGCCATTGTGGCAGGGATAGTTAGGAGCGCGGATGACGCTCCGTGGCGGGCCTTTGAGGCCTTCTGCGCCGACGTCCTCTCGCAAAAGGAGGAAGCGGAGAGGGCGAGGGAGATTGCTCCCGACGCCCCCGCACTCCGACGGAGGAGACTTGGGCGGCGCCGGCGCGATTACGCCCGGCGCCAGCCGTGACCTCGGTCTTAGGACCGAGCCAGGAGACGTGGCCATCAACCGGCCACGTAGGGCGAGCCGCGCGCGGGAAACACGCGCGGCAGGACACACGGGCGCGGGCATGCGGGTCAAGGGCAACTAACCGCTCGCTCGCGTCCGGCAAGTCTCCCGTGGGCTCTTGGAGGTTTAGTGGGTAGTGGTCAAGCTGGCCGACCCCCACACTCCCCCGCCACTCGATGTGGCCAGGCGGGGGCGTCGGTAAAGAGTCGATTCCTCCAAAAAAAAAAAAAAAAAAAAAAAAAAAGGTTAGGTTAGGTTAGGTTAGGTTAGGTTAGGTTAGGTTAGGTTAGGTTAGGTTAGGTTAGGTTAGGTTAGGTTAGGTTTGGTTTTTTTTTTTTTTTTTTTTTTTTTTTTTTTCACCTACTGAGCCTACCCCCCGGACGAAGTTATCTCCGGGCCGTGGAATATCTGTCTATGTGTATATCTTTATTGTTTTTATTACTGGGTTTAAAATAACTTTACATCTGTCCATTTTATTTGTATCCATCATTTGTTTTGTTGTTACATACATTTGTCTATCTTAAATCTATACGTAAGTCTTAATTTAGTTCTGTATTGCTTACATTTACTTTTCTTATGTCTATACTTATTTTACACTTTATTTTATTTCTATACATTGCTTTCTTTTGTTTATAACATTTTATTGTTGATTATATTTTATTACTTATTTCTGGCGTTTGCCTTCTGTACTATTTTCTTTATATATTTTACTAATTTTGGCCTCGCTTCATTGCTGGAGAATATTTCCGACAAACTATTTTCAGTCAAGTTTATGTCCAGTCTCATTTCTATTTCAGCTCTGTCTCGCGCGTGAACTGGACAGCGAGTTAACAGGTGCAATACAGTTTCGTCGCCCTCCCCACAGATGCAAGTGGGGTCATCTTTTAATTTAAATCTGTGGAGGTAAGCGGCGAACCCACCATGGCCCGTTAGGGCCTGTGTTAGTTCGCTGTCCAGCCTCACCTCTCTCATTGCCTTAAGGGCAGATGCGACGGTTGGAAGGAAGAACCTGGTGGTGGAAGCCGTTGTTCCACCTCCATATTCCTCCTCCCACCGCCGAATCGAGTCGGTTCTCAAAAGTCTTTTTATTTTTGAGACTGGACATCTGTCATAGTCGGGTTTTCTCTTTTTGTCATGTGCGGCCTCCTTAGCGAGCTGGTCGGCTCTCTCATTCCCCTCGTGACCCACGTGTGCTTTAATCCAGTAGAGCCTCACCTCCTTGTGGTTGGAGAGGCTCCCAAGGGTCTCTCTAATTTGCACAACGAGGGGACTGAGGGAGCGACCGCTCACTATGTCATCCAAGGCCGATCTGGAGTCGCTGCACAGGTTCACCCTTGGGCTGGCGACTTTCGTTGCCAGTTGCACCGCCTTGTGCAGCGCCACCATTTCGGCCTGAAAGACAGTACAGTAAGTCGCCAGTTTTATTTTAACAGTCTTGAGTTCTTTGTCAAGTCTTCGCAGCACTACTGCGGCACCCACCCCGTCATCAGTCTTGCTACCGTCGGTGTATATATTTGTAGCGTCTGTCTGTTCGTCAAGTCCCAGTTCCAGGCTGTATTGGTCAAACGTCAGACGCGGCTCGTCAGCAGGGTGAGGGAGTTCGTTTGGTCTAACTCTTGTCTCTATGTCCGCGTCGAGATACGGGAGGGGACTTAGACCTCTTTTCACCCTGTACAGGACCGCCGCCTCCTCAATCCTCAGGTTAATGGGTAAAATACCTGTGAGGATTTGCACTGAGTGTAGCGATGCGGTTCTGTACGCCTTACATATCCTCTGTAAAAACACTCTCTGAATTCTGTCAAACTGAACTCTTACACACTTTTTACTTACAGCCTGCCCCCATGCACCCGCGGCATACATCAGGACGGGTTCTATGACTGCAGTATAGATGGTCCTGATGATTGACGTGTCGAGGCCCCAGCTAATTTTTGCCGCTCTTGCCAGCTGGTGGAAGATCCGGTGGGCCTTCGCACAGATGGTTTTGACGTGGGTGTTGAAGGTGAGGCTCTCGTCTATTATTAGTCCGAGAAGCCTCACCTCTCTCACCACCTCAATGCCCTCCCCGCCCATGCTCAGTCGTGGGGTATCATGCTTCAGCTTCTTAGTCACAACCACAGCTTTGGTTTTGTGTGGTGCGAACTTCAGCTTGTTCATGACGCCCCACTCCCGAACATAGGCGAGGGCTGCGTTGGCCTTCCCTTCGATCTCCCGGGCAGTGTGGCCGTCGAAGACCAAGACAACGTCATCCGCGAATGCCTGGGCGCAGACTCCCTTTCTTTCAAGGCCTTGCAGTAGGGGGTCCAACAACAGGTTCCATAGTATTGGGCCCCCTATGGATCCTTGCACGCAACCTTTCATACAATTCCTCTCTATCTCGCTCCCCCCGTACCTCAATTTCACTTTCCTATTTTTCAGGTAACCATCGAAGACCCTCCTCAAATTTTTAGGGCATCCCGTCTCCGCCAGTCTGCACCTTATGGCCGGCCACCATGCGCTGTCGAAGGCGCCCTCTATGTCGAGTGAGACCAATACTGCGATCTTCTTTTCGCGAAGAGAGTTTTTTATGTGGCTCAACAGGTCATAGAGGGCGTCCTCGGTGCTACGTTGCGGCATGAACCCGTACTGCCTCGCGCTCAATTTTGGCATGATGTGCCAGCTTGCTCTTCTCACAAAGAGTTTTTCCGCAATCTTCCCCATCACTGGAAGCAGGCCAATCGGTCGGTACGCCTTCGGAGTTGTGTAGTCCGTCCTACCCGGCTTCCGAAGTATCACCACGGTGGCCTCCTTCCAGATGGTGGGGAAGTGTCCTATTGTGAGGCACCTATTTATGAGCGCGAGGAAAAGTGTCGGTTCGGCCATAATTGCTTCCCTGCAGATGTCCAGGGTCAGTCCGTCTCGTCCAGGTGCTTTTTTGGGGTTAAATGTGCTCAGGACCATTCCCAGCTCATGTTCTGTGAACGGAGGCTCCGGACGGTCGTCACCGGGGCCCTCGTTCACCAACCGCGCTTTTGCCCTTGTTTCCTTGTGCACCTGTTTATCTTCGCCCTCGTCATCATCAGGGTAAAAGGTTCTCGTTAATAATTCTGCAGACTCTTCCATCCCCAGCACTTTTCCTTCCTTTATTAAAGGCACATCCTCTTTTCTAACTTCTGTCCTTTTGATCACTCTATATATTCCTTCCCACATCCCTTCCCTATCCTGTTTACTACAAAATTCTTTCCAACTTCTTAATTTTGCGTCTTTTATATTAACTTCGTATTCTTCTTTTATTTTCAGGTATTCTTCTACCACTTTCGGTCTTCGAGATGCTGCTGCGCACCTGATTCTTCTTTTCTTAGTTTTGACCTGTTTCTTCATTTCTGCCAGTTCCTGGGTCCACCACGGTACGGTAAGTTTCTTAGTCTTTCCTAGCTTTGGTATGTTTTCTTCACATGCTTTCTTAATCATTTCTGTATACTTCTCAACCGCCCTGTTCAACTCATTCTCCTTGACTATCTTCTCTATGCTTTCTGCACTCATCTTTTCCCTTTCTAGCAGCTGGCCAATTTTCTCACGAAAATTAGTCCAGTGCGCCTTCCCTGTGTTGTAGATCCTCGTTGTTCTTTCCATCGTTACCCCTTTCAATTTGGTTTCTTTTAACTCAAACAGAATGGCGTTGTGGTCCGAGCTGGTCAGTGCCTCCTCGACCCTCCATTCCCCCACCAATCCTAAAAGGTTGGCGGAGTGGAATGTAATGTCGACGAAGCTGCTGTAGCTCTTACCACCTCTATATGTGTCGGATGATAGGCGTTTCGCCTTCATTTCGACACATATGCCCCCACATTTCTGCGATTAATCCCATTAAGCTTTCCCCCCTTCTATCCGTAATCTTTCCCCCCAAGGTCGCTCTTGGCATTGGCGTCACCTGCAAAGATGACGTTAGGGCCTACCGACTTCCAAATCTTCCGGATCTCGTTTAGGTAGGGTTCGATGGGCGTGGGCGTGGGCTCGAAGTAAAATGATACGAGATGCACGTCCTGCTCGTGGGTTTTTGCTTTCACCACTACGATGTTTGGAGTGGTGAGGTCTGGGCAAAGTGTTGCATCGGTGTTTGGATCAAACAACACGATAGCAGCTTTGACTACCTTTTCTGCTTTACCCACGAACTGGAAGATTCTGGTGCATCCGTAGTTCTTCATTTTCCCTTCTCTTCCCACGTACGGTTCCTGTACCATCGCCACCGCCACCTTCCTACTTTGTCCCTCCATTATCAGTTCTGTGGTGGCCGCGTCTTTCCTCTGCAGGTTAGCCTGGACCACCAAGAGCGACTTCTTGTCCATGTCTCTTCCTTTCATAACCTTAGCAATAGGCCACCGAGGCCCTTGCTAATCTGTCCCATTTTCTCCTCACCGGACACTCCTGTTCGAAAGCATTGTGGTTGACCGTTTCCATATTTGCCCTGCGGCAATTTATGCAGGACGGCTTTGTCCCGCTTTGGTTTTCAGGGCAGGCTTCCTTTTGGTGGGGTCCGTTACTTATGAGCAGGTGTCCTGCTCTTCTTTACAGAGTCTTCGTCCGTGGCCGTAACCCAGGCATCTCGAGCACTGAATTAGGGGTGTTTGGTCCATCGCCACCAGGTTAGGTTAGGTTAGGTTAGGTTAGGTTAGGTTAGGTTAGGTTAGGTTAGGTTAGGTTAGGTTAGGTTAGGTTAGGTTAGGTTAGGTTAGGTTAGGTTAGGTTAGGTTAGGTTAGGTTAGGTTAGGTTAGGTTAGGTTAGGTTAGGTTAGGTTAGGTTAGGTTAGGTTAGGTTAGGTTAGGTTAGGTTAGGTTAGGTTAGGTTAGGTTAGGTTAGGTTAGGTTAGGTTAGGTTAGGTTAGGTTAGGTTAGGTTAGGTTAGGTTAGGTTAGGTTAGGTTAGGTTAGGTTAGGTTAGGTTAGGTTAGGTTAGGTTAGGTTAGGTTAGGTTAGGTTAGGTTAGGTTAGGTTAGGTTAGGTTAGGTTAGGTTAGGTTAGGTTAGGTTAGGTTAGGTTAGGTTAGGTTAGGTTAGGTTAGGTTAGGTTAGGTTAGGTTAGGTTAGGTTAGGTTAGGTTAGGTTAGGTTAGGTTAGGTTAGGTTAGGTTAGGTTAGGTTAGGTTAGGTTAGGTTAGGTTAGGTTAGGTTAGGTTAGGTTAGGTTAGGTTAGGTTAGGTTAGGTTAGGTTAGGTTAGGTTAGGTTAGGTTAGGTTAGGTTAGGTTAGGTTAGGTTAGGTTAGGTTAGGTTAGGTTAGGTTAGGTTAGGTTAGGTTAGGTTAGGTTAGGTTAGGTTAGGTTAGGTTAGGTTAGGTTAGGTTAGGTTAGGTTAGGTTAGGTTAGGTTAGGTTAGGTTAGGTTAGGTTAGGTTAGGTTAGGTTAGGTTAGGTTAGGTTAGGTTAGGTTAGGTTAGGTTAGGTTAGGTTAGGTTAGGTTAGGTTAGGTTAGGTTAGGTTAGGTTAGGTTAGGTTAGGTTAGGTTAGGTTAGGTTAGGTTAGGTTAGGTTAGGTTAGGTTAGGTTAGGTTAGGTTAGGTTAGGTTAGGTTAGGTTAGGTTAGGTTAGGTTAGGTTAGGTTAGGTTAGGTTAGGTTAGGTTAGGTTAGGTTAGGTTAGGTTAGGTTAGGTTAGG